>CM060966.1:87659844-88037344 GCA_030765045.1 Tenodera sinensis
TGATCATATTTACTAATAAATAACATTTCCCGTGTCGTACAGAGTGCACTGGCATAAATGAAAGGTCACCCGTCAGAGTAGAAAAGTTTGCCTTATAACTTCTGGATCATTTTACCATTTCACCTAGAACTTCGTAAAACATCTGCCGTTTCTTACAGTCGGGCATATGAAGAGGCTGAACAATTTGTATCTAATATGACTGAAAATTTAGCGTCTTCTGGTTTTTTGGGCATTTAATGAAAGCACAATGGACATTTGCTATATTTTCCTCACATTTTGCAGAAACACACCAAGATGATCTCTGTGCTTCTCTTTTACGGATTCTATTTCCTGAAATTTGTCACCAACTGAAAAGATGGTCTTTCTATTAGGCATCTAACATCATACTCCAAACTGTCCTCAGAATAAACGCTTAATTTTAGTCACAGGTTCCCCGATTTCAAACCAGGCAGCGATTTTTCTTTGTTGTAGTAGAGTTAATCGAGTATGCGTCACCTTATTTCTTCATGACATACCTTTAAAGAATCTGATGTGCTGCACTCACATGACTTTCTCTACTCTAGTACTAACTATTCTTAGAAACTCTTCCTATATCTTCTTTGTGTTATTTGAGACAAAAATTTGCAGAAATTATGTTATTGGTCGTTTTCTTGATGTGCAACGGGAATATAGGAATACAGTAGGCTTTGAGCGATTGTCAAATCTTTTAAAGCTTTTAAAGCAATTCCATTCTCTTTATAAAAACGAATAGCGATTTTACAGATGTATAATTTACTTACACAAATAACGAGGTTCATCTCCGAAATGGTACATTCTACAAAAAAGTTATTCAGACATAAATTGTGTGTTTTTGCAAGATCTACATTTTTTGTATAATAAGATTTGGTCTATCTCTTACCGTTACAAGTTATGCAAGTTATCCAGGGTAAACAGGACTTCATGGGCTATAACAAGAAAATTCGAGATATACATTTCATTTGTCATAAAAATATCTCAAACATATGGCATTTTAATCAAAATCATTAGCCATTTTCAAGAAAATCAAAATTTTCGAAAAATTCCCCTCGTAAAGGGAAGTTTAGGGTGGAGGAATTTTCTTCAAAATCTTCGTGTCACATCCTTGAAGGACATTGAACTTAAATACCATCTTTGGCTTTTTAACTCACTTTTCGTTTTTGAGTTATGCTATCCACAGACTGACAGGCACACACACAGGCACACACAGAGAAAAACACACCAACGTTTTTCTAAAAATGCTTTTTTTGGACTCAGGCGGCCTCAAAACATATATTTCCGGTGAAATCTCGACAGTTATAAAATTTTTACTTCTTTCAAACTTTTGTTATTCTATCTACTTAAAGTTAACTCCTATAAAGGTTTAAGTGTGTAGTTTCACATATTTCTTTATAAATAAAAATGGATACCGATACCTAAATGTTTAAATACTAGCCGATGAATCTGGGGCATACAATTTCTATTTCATCGGGAGAAACAGCTGACGTCGGCAGAAATTCAAAAACGACAAAAGTATTGAGCACTTTAATCCCATGACATGGAAAGTCTCTCTGACGGGATTATCTGGAATAAATACTGTATTTTACAGAGATCCACGTTCTTTATCTAGTTCATTTATGTCCATCTGCTATGGTTCACTGTTTAAAAAATTATACCTATAAACATTCCTTCCTAATTAAAAGGACTCCACCGGCTATTCCCAGAAATTGCTATGGTTCATTGATTAAACAAGGTTTGTAACATTCCTTTCTAGTTAACCGAGCTCCATGGGCAGTTCCCTGGAATTCAACGCATGCATTTTATTTGTCACGTTGATTCTTAAGTACGATTTAATTTAATCAAAATCGTTAGAGGAACTTCTGGAAAAGTGAACAGTGTGGAAATCTTTTCCACATAACGGGTATTTAGGGGTGAAGTATTCTCCTAACTTTGGAATATGGTTAGCCTGTATAGGTGTAGGTTAACAGCTTACCGGGCACGATGGCTCAGGCGATGACTCGCATTCGGAGGGCCGCAGGTTCTATCACCATGGATGACCTTCCCAACCCATGTAGTTTTTCGGAGGTTTCCCCGGATCACCAGGCAAATGCTGGAAAGGATTTCTATGTCCTCCGAATTTCCTGCCCCTCCATTTCGCTACATTAATCATTTCGTTTCAACCTTCATACCGTTAGGTATCTTTAGGGGTTGGAAGTGTTGGCGAGCATCTCGGCAACAGCACGGCAGGGGGAACAAATGTGATGTGGAAATCCCGGCCCTGCTGATTGGAAGGCGAGCCTACTGGTTTACGGGCTCTTATGGGACGGGGGGAGGGGAAGTTAGTTTCCGAATGTCCCCTTGGAAGTACGAACCCGTGGGGGAGAAACCGTGCTGAGCCAGCCTCCGCCGGGAGCTTCTATAGCTGAGAAAATTAATGGACCCTGCCCTCTGCTCTGTCATGGCAACGTTCCGATCGCCCTTCGGGTCCACTCGCCTCATCCTCCCGAAAGGCTTTTCGGTCGAGGTGCTAAGCAATCCTCCGCCAGTTGTCATTCAGTTATTGCGTCAACATGTTATACAGAAGGGAACACAACGCGCACCGCAACCTGCATCCCTTTATTCTGGCTCCAACTGCTCGAAAAGAGATGAAGTGATGAAGTCACAAGAACCTACAAGACATAGACAGACAGGCCACAGAGACGCGCGGAAATCCTTTACAGTTACAGGGTGGAAGATCATTTTCCTTGCTGGAGCTCCCTTGAGTGGGAGCAGAATGATCCATCGACCAAACAGCCTTCCAGTAGCTACGAGGAATACGCTTTTCTTTAGGCAAGCATCCGCGCCATTGTTCCGGCACCACCATACGCTACGAAACCGAGAAACACGTCCGTAAGTTGAGAAGGAAATAGAATAAAAGGGACATTCTGGAAATAAAACGTGATCTATAAGGAAGCACACCAGCATTAACCAACCAACAAGGGAAACCAAGAAAAATCAAAGATCAGAGTGGCAGGTCAACGGGAATCGAACCTGTGACCTCTCAAATGGCTTAACACGTTACGGTGGTGTCATCTCACTCGATAGATGCTAAAGTTACATACCAAGTGTGGTATTTTTATTTATGCTGTTTACAGATAGGCTGACAGACACGCGGACCTTTTCTATCATCGTCATCGTCATCGTCATCATCAATATCAATCATCATCATCATCAATATCATTATCAATCATCATCATCCAAGATTTGCACCCCGTAAATCAGTATCATTTCTCCATCTCGTCTTCGGACTTCCTGGCTGGTGCGGTCGGTTACTCTTATACGGAATCTGTCTTTGTTCATCCTCTGTAGATGTCGCCTCCAGTTTCCTTTATTGGGTTTAATCATTCTGCTTCTTGTTGTTGTTGTTGTTCTTCTTCTCCTCCTCTTCCTCCTTCAAGAATTGGGGTTTTCCTGCTCCGAGGCCAAAGTATCGCTGAACCTGCTGCTTTCGTTTCTTTTTGGGCCCTGTTACATCCCATCTTCCTCTTGACTTACGTAAAAGTGCTTGCAGCGGCAGACACTCATACCATCTCTCCTGATACCCTCTCACATGTTTTGTTTCTTAAATTTTTCACTAATTACTTGACTTTTTCTTTGATCTTTGCGCCCACCCCTAATACCGACCTTAAAATCTCATTTCAACTGCTTCAGTACAACTTTTATCGCTAGCTCTTAGCACCTATGTTTCACTTCTATACACCTATTAAGTTAAATATGTTCGATTCTTATCTTATTTCATTTGTTTTATAATCTAGCAGAGAGTATCCAATAACCAGTCTTAAAAGTCCTACTTCTGCTGTTTCGAATTTTCTTTTCGGTTTTCTGTTTAATGCCCATGTTTCACTTGAATGCAGCAGTACAGGGACTGGTTCTGCAATAATTCAGCGTATAACATAGTGTCCATTGCTTATCCATTAATACTCAAATGCTTACTAAAACTATTCTGCCATTTATTGATGGCATCATTTATACAGAGATTAAATAAAATCTTCCTAAACATCATTGTTTAATTCGTTAATTTATTTTAGTATGTGGTTGCTAATTTTATTCACTAGATTAATTTTTATATTTCCTTTGTTATTTCTACTCAATGTGCTGGTGTACCCCTTTCTATTCTATTATACCCCATAAAATGTTCTACTGTACTCAGTATGAATAATATACGTGCTTCCAAATTATGTTCTATTTTTCTATTATTTTTCGCAGATACAGTTTGTCGGATTACTATTTTAGGGAACATTTTGAATTCGCAATTTTTCTAAAAGCCTCTGTTTCTTAGATTCAAGACATGTATTTCTGTTTAATTCTCAAAATGGAATTTTTGGTTGGAATGTAATATTTGCTCTTATCTGTTATAGGTATTTGGAAAAGGAAGTAAAAAAGAGTACACATCCGCAATCTTGCAAAAAGAAGGCCATGTAACCCACTCAAGAGGAGAAGAACCGGCGGGGGCAAACAGGTGCTCAACATATACATATGAATCAGAACAAGAAACAGCCAAAACTTTAAAAGTTACATGGAATTGGAACGTTATTTACATTTGCACACATGTATAACTTTCCCTTCTGTTTCTAAACCTGGCATTATCTTTTTTCAATGCTTTAGGCAGTGGTACTGGGTTTTCTGTGTACTGTGGGCAATTTAGACGATTTCGAGAAACAAATGAGGTGAAAAATGACATATAACTTGTCTGACCTCCGTATCAGATGCAGCGATAGAGCAATTTTAGAACGACTATGACTTTTCTAATGCTAGTAGGCAATCAGCTGTCAAACAATAGCGAGTTATCAAAGTGGTTTAATGACGTTTGAATTAATTGTAATCGGATATGCTTGAAACTAAATGGGAAGTGCATGTATTATGCCAGCTGGATTTCCCAGGCATTCTGTTTTTAGAATTGCGTAGGTGTGTTTGTCGATATGTACTGAGGGCATGCAGTCTTAATAAAAGTGGATTATCTCTGGCAGCCAGTGAAATGAGAAAAACATAATACGCGTGAACAGCCGACTAAGCAAATATCAAACGGTGGTTTGTTGTATTAAAAGGAAGCACCAATAGCAAGGTAAATATTACTTTCTTCTCTCATTATTCGTATTTAGATGATACTTTTACTTAAACAATTGTTTATTCTACACAAGTCGCGCATAGGACAAGAATAACAGAATTGAAGACTCAAAAATGTAATGTCATAGCCGCGATTTGGGCCACGGATCATCCAGTTTCTCTAATTAACTGAACAACTTTGGTAACATGCCGGCCCGACATTAAATTGCCCTATACTTCAGAACTTATACGTTGCAGGCCACCTTTGTTGTTGTTGTTGTTGTTAACGTCCTCCAACGTAGTTTCATATCGGACGGTGAGTAACTGAAATGGGTGAAGTGATGCTCAAATGAGCCCGAATAGCATAGAGCTTTAACTTACTCGACATGCATCTTCTCAGAATAAGGGAAAATCTCGGAAAAAACCTTACCCGGATAACTTACCCTAAGCGAGATTAGAACTCGCGACCTCTTGAAGGTGAGGCGGACTTGCAAGTCACCATTGAAGTTTGTCATCTCAAAGTGAATTTGAGATTTTGTGATTTAGCGGGAGTTGTGGAATTTAAGATTTTTACACATTTACCCCCACTCAAAGAAACCCAAACGTTTTTTCCTCATATTCTGTCGGAAGTAGCTAATAACTGTTTAAAATCTGCTTTTGTGCAGTGAAACAACAAGCAGTTACTTATATGCCCTAAAGATTCTTGGAAATTTCAAAGTTAGAAACAGTGTTGTAGTAATTGTTTACCTGTCTTTTGGGGTTTTCATTTATAGTCAAATTCTCATTTTCACACGTATACCTCCTTGAAAATAACAGGATAAAAATGAAATGAATGTTTGCTAACATGCTTATTCGTGGCGTTACTAAACAGTAATTTTTCAAATGTATTTATTGTAGGTCATATGAACATCTTAGGTCATGAGCGACTATGGTAATACATAAAAGATTACAGTTTCTTATTGCAAGACTCACAATGACAATGGTAATTTAGTGGCATGTATCAATTTGATAGTGTTAAAACAGCTGTAGAGTCCTTCAGTGCTTCGTGTTGCTTCTTGCATTTTTTCCCGCTAGGTTCGAAATGTTTGCATTCAAATATATATTTTGTTGTAAATGTAGCAGTAGTTATTGGTTATGAGGTGCTCGTGTGTTTATTTCGAATGGTCAATTCTTAATCGTGTGTAAATTATCTTCTCCTTTCTGTTCTTCAGGTGGATTTGGTTTACTGTTGAAATTTGATATCCTGATTTCCGAAAACTTATTCGACAGTTTTTTAGCCATTCAGTGTTACATAAATTTTTCTTTAACTGCTGATATGCGTTTTAAGATCCTATAAGAGACTCATTTTTCCTGGTGATCCGTGAGTGTTGTTGCTTCCTGGACTGCTTTATTGGGTTGTTCATTACCAGGAATTCCAACGTGTGATGGTATCCACATAATGATAAGCTTTTTGTTGACATAAATTTCATAATAGAGCTGCTTAATTTCTTCAATTGTTTGTATGGCTTAGGATGCTTTCAATTACACTTCGTGAGTCTGTACAAATTAGGAATTTTAGTTCTTTGGAATTTGTTATTATTTCTACAGCCTTATACTTTTATATATACTTTTCTTATAAATAAGTCAGAGTATGGTTTTATCACGGGACCACGTGCCTCAAAGGAAGCTTAAGGTTAGCTACCTCACACCACTACGGTCCCAGGCAACTCATTGCCGGTAAGGAAGGACGAAATCAGCGTGGCGAGAGCAAATGTCCTATTCCAGACAGTTCGAGAAGTTGAAAAGCCGGGTTTTTACGAGAAACTTGATCAAACGTCGTTCGGCTATATAAGCGAACCGGATGGACAGTGAACGTTTGGCCAGTGAGTGATGCATCAATTGAGTGCATCATCAGTTAAGTTAATCGTCAGAGCTGTTTATGTTAACATTGAGATTCAGTATTTAGAGTTGTGTAGAGTTGACTTGAGTAGTTAATGGGCAGAGGAGTGAAATTTTATGTCAAGGTTACGATAGAACGTGAGCTACCTGGTCACAATGAACTAAATTGTGTTAGGGATAAAACAGAGAAATGTGCTCTCTGATTCAGTTTTAGAAGAAATAAAGTGATATCAGAAGCAACCAAACTTTTAATTTATCAAAACATTTTAATTAAAGTTCTAAGATGTATTATTAAAAAATAAAAGATTATTAAAGACGAAAAGTAGTGTGTGATGATAAATACCTTTTTGTACCCTAGAATGGACTCAAATATAAATTTTCACTGTTTGCTCTCTCTGTCTCTCTCTCTCCCTCTCTCTCTCTCATTTTCTCTCTCTCATTTTCTCTCTCTCTTTCTCTCTCTCTCATACACACAAACAGTCACGTAGCGATGTACATGCGGAGGTTTTCGTTATAAAAGTGAATTTTTGTGACTTTCTATTATTTCTCTAGCTACTTCAGTTAAGACATTATTAATTTGGATCTAATTAAGAAGTTTCTGTAATTACAAATTATTTTAATCTCAAAACATGGAGGTCATCATCAACATTTTATGGTTTAAGCCGTCAAAGCTGGTTCCGGTGTCATATAATTTAATTAAAAGTGTTGTATTTCTTAGTCTAGCAACATTTCTTTAACCTTGCGGGTGGTAATCTCAAATTTATTTTGGAATACCGCCATCATTTATTCTATCGACATGTTCCTTCCAGTTATCTCTATATTGTTTTATTATTTCTATTAAAGATGTTCAGTTCATTTGGAATGTTTTCACTTCTTTTTTATCTAGAAGATTGCATGTTTAAAAACTTCATTTCAGCTGTTTCAGCTATTTGTTCTTCTTTTCTTGGTTAAAGTCCAAAATTGGCTGCCACATAACATTACATTACTTTCTAAAACTCTCATTTAGTTTCCCATGTCGTGTTTTTGAAATACGTTTGTGGGTTATATGTTATTTGGTCCATTGAAGGCTAAAACTTTGGATTTGTTTACATATATTGTTATATTATATTCATGAACGGTGTTATTTAATACATGTAGTGCTTCTGTAAACCATTTTCAGAGCTAGGTATGAGACATGGGTAATAATAGTAATAGTAGACTTTGGGATCAGTAGGCCAGCGTCTAACCAACTGAGATGAGACATAGAGGTTGTATAATTAAGAGCTTGTGCAAAGTCAGAATTTCTTTTTTAAATATCTGGAGGTCAACTGCCTCTCGTTTCGATACTTTGAAGCGTAATAAATCATAAATTGGACCAATAGTCAGTCACTCAAAATACTGCTGCTACTATAAGTACAAAGACAGGTATATCCACAGTGTATTTAAAACGATGTATTCAGGACGCAAAAGATCACTCCTGTCCGTTAACCTAAGCAAATAAACAGTGAAAGGGTTAATCATTCTGCAAGGATAAACGAGCTTCTGCCTTCCACAAAAGTTATATACCCAGCTAAATAAATGAGCAAACTGAAGGACTGGAGACCTTTACCATCCCCTTTTTCATTCTGTATTCCAGAATGGTTGATGAAGCTGAAGAACTTTGACTTTTCTCCACGTCATTAGTGATTTTTAAAGGGAAGAGACTTTTTTAAAAACTTCCTTCGTTAATACTTTTGTTCTTTTCCATAGAGCGCATCACATTGATAGCTACCAAATGTGCACCAAGAGGTGTCCTCTTTTCTTCTTATTCTTGTTTATTATGCCTTTTCCTATGCTTGTTTTTCTTAAATGTAACAGCGAAGGAGAAAACGAAAAGGTATTCCCCACCATTATCCAGTTAGCTAATGAAAGCTCAGTTTGTTGGGCATTTGCATATGTTTCTAAACTTTCGCCAATAATCCTGGAATTTACGTCAATACCGATGCTTACGTCCACTGTTTTTCACATACTTTCATACATATAATGAAGCAAGCTGAGTTGTATATTGTATTATAAACCTGACACTTCGATTTGTAGCCCTGTTTTTAGAGTTCCTCTGCTTATTTGCACAACTGGCGAATATGCCTTTATTTGCGAATTTCCAGATATATGTAAAGCATGAATAACGCCATCTAGTTGGTATATAACATACAATCAGAGACCATACGTAATCAGAAATCGCCTTTTGCCTCTCTATTCTACGTTAGAGGTAAAAATGGTTATAGATATCTCTGCTAGGGTAAATTCTCAAATTTGCAACCGAAACACAGTCCAGAGATCTCATTACTTTGGTCAATCCGACTCAATGATGAAAATTAGTCCAAGCATTAACGCTGTCAAGGAGTTTTATTAATGAAGAAAATTAATATTGGTTTGCATTTAAGTAAAACATTAAACACAAATTATTAACATATGCACAATTGAGTTGCTTCATTTGAGATCTACTTCACACTAAGCTTTGTACTAGTCGTTTTTCTCGGAGCGTTGAACGAAAGAAAGAATTTGCTCTGATTCTGAATGAGGCTACGAAAAGCAGTGCACCTTACATTTTTTCATATTATACTGATCGGGTTCAGGTTGAGAATTAACCTCCACGTGAGTGTTCACCTCGTACAGACCACAAGTATGGGGCAGGTACTAGAAATAAAGGAACCCGGAAGCAGCAAAATCACGGAGAATAGATTATGGTATTGCTTTCGCGAGATCGGCGATATATCGATGGTCTTTGACAGCCACGGTGTTACCATCTGGCAGCGTCTATCGTAAGGAATAGTGAAGTAGTTAAGGTTTGGTAGTAATACTCAAGTTAATAACAAAACGAAAGTCTTTTTAGCACTCATTGCTTTCGCGGACTTTTATCTCTTCGTCCAGGACATTCTTTTAGCATAAAATTGCAGATTGTCCGCGAAATACGCGACGTTGGCAACCCTGATTGACTCGAAACATCATAACTTACCGCTCTCTAATGTCAGTACTACAACTCTTGCTAAAAATTGCTTGTCCTTTATTATTAATTTTATACGTCTTATAGTACAAAAGATGACTTTCAGATACCTTGAAATCACAGTCTATATGTAAGTCGTCAGACTTCTTCGGGGGAGAGTGAATGTTGGAAGTTTGCAATAAAACAATATTAATTCATTATTATGTTGCCAGAACTGTAAAAGATATGAGCAATAGTATTTGTTGTGGATAAGGGTATTAATTTGTGCCCTGTTCTTTACACAAAAATTAAAACAATTGTAATTGACTACACATTAAATTCATTAATTTACAGCCCCTGTTGCTCTCTTCCCTACGCGACGGCCATGGGGCGTTCTATATTTATGATTATCATTAGTTAATCTCTTAATGCAGGTACGGCAAAAGAGGAGACGTAGCGATTGAATTTGTCTCACTCACCCCACGCTCTCTTGCAGAGTGACAAAGGTTGTTTTGATACAACTTCCGCAGTGGTGGCATCGTTCCACCTGCGCAGAAGTAATAATTTCTAAGCTGTTATTAAATATTGTTTATGTTAAACATATTTTCCGTATAAAAAGTATTACAGCAATTAAATGTGGTTAGGGTAATTATATAACCTTCCTTTATGTTATGCATGTAATATTCTTACGCTGATTTATGACCAACATATACTCTTTCTCTTTCACAATAAATAAAGCAGCAAGGTCCTATTACTATTTAGCCTTACATATGTATAAACTATTTTATCAATAAAAACATTGGTTTTAAACGTAATATTGCGTTTAAACTTTCAAACATGAAATATAATAGCTAATATTAAATAAACTAATAAGAAACTAAACCTCTAAAAGTGGAATCATATCGTCCCTTCTTAGGCCTACAAATACGAATATACCTTTTGAAATTGTAGAGAAATACTGCAAGATCACCAAAGCATGCTTTGTGCTTCTGATCAAAGTTCCGTTTGATATTGTAACGATTTATGTCTGAAATTTAAAATCCACATGTTGAACAATAAATGTTCCTGTTTTCTAACTTAAAAAAATTCTCTCTGCCCCTCGTAATAAAACAGATGCCCCGACAAAGCCATTTTCGCCATTCAATGAGGCGTGAACGGGAGGAATGGCCGGTGGAGTGAGGCAAGAATGCGTTTCAGTGTCGTGGCTCTTTTGAGCCGAGTTTCCCCAAGCTTGTCCTATGTAGTACACTTCCCACCCATTTAGGTATTATTATTTCATGTATTTTTTAAATTTATTTTATCTTCAAAAGAGCTTTGTCTCACTGCAATATCCGGGTATCACTCCAGTGATGGGACGCCTCAGTATTGTTCTGCTGATATGAATCCAGCTTCGGTGCTTAAGTGTTCAATGGAGTTCCCGGTGAGTAACCAGATAACTGTGAATGATGATGTCCCTTTCTGCACACCGTAATCTATCTTTTCACAGTGTTTCGTTCCTCGGTGAAATATTAATGTGATATCTGATCCTTCTCTGATCTTCGAGAAACCGTTAGTGTGAATTTCCGATTTCCTCCCGTCATGCCAGAAGCGTTAGCTTGGATATTACCTCATTCTTAACTTACATATATGTTTGTTCAGCGTATTCTAGATAAAGACGAGAGGTTCACAGAAAAAAAAAAAAAAAAAAAAAAAAAAAAAAGAGCCGAAAGATGGTTCTTTTTATTTTTAGTTTTCGTTCTTCTAAATCTCAACTGTTTTGCTCCGCTTCTCCCCCCACTTTGCCTTTGTTTGCAAAAAAATGAAAGAAGACGAACTCAATAACTTGTGATCATGACCAAACAATTTTTCTGCCTTTTCTTTCTTTGCCTTTCTTTCTTCGTCCTACAACAAAGAAATCCTGGCGTCTTCGGGTTTTCCCTGCTTTACGTTCTGTCCAATTGAGAAGAGTGTGTGTGTATGTGTGGGTGTGTGTATATGTGTGTGTGTCTGTGTGTGTGCGTATGTGTGTTTTGTGTCAACCAACACTTTTCGTCAGTTGACGACAGTAGTTCTCGCTTTTATTGTTGAAGACGGTGGAGATTTGAGTCGGTGCAGGATCGAGATTTAATATTGTGCCTGAGATGGAAAGGAACGCCGCTTCCCGGGGTGGCTTGGGTAGTTTGAGAGGGTTAGAATGGGTGGGGTAGCTGCCTCAGATTCTCGAGTAATGACTAGGCCAAGTGTGTTAGATTTCAGCGAGATGAATATCCGAGATTCTTTCCTTCCTCTGCGTATATGTGCGCTTGCGTGTATCACAGTTAATATAACAAATAGAGGTGTTGCTTCTGTCGTTTGTCATATCAAGTCTAGAATTCTTCAACAATAAACAGGATTTTTATAAGTAACTGGACATTCGAAAAATTAACCGATTTTAATTATTATTGGATATTGTGGCAGTAATTTCCTCACTGGTCATTGGACGGATGAGGTAAGCACCGCACCTGTTTTGAGGTCTCTTAGAAGGTGCTCCTTTATCAGCCGTTTCCCTCGAAGTATCGTGGTGTTTTCCTTGGCTATTCGTGGTGATGTTCAGCTAGAAAATGTATTCTGCCTAAAATTTCTTTTACTAGGCAGTCGTTGATCTCCGGGCGTGGGAAGTGGAAAATTGAGGAGTGATGCATATGCTGAAACTATACTTCAAAATAAATTTACTCCGTATTCTAGCGTATTTCATTGGCATTCTGGTTAAGTATCATTACAGTTCAACTCTCCACTTGGTTCTTGTAGTACTTTTCACTTTATCGCGGAATTTACACCTGGTTCTGTCCTTCGGCATTTCCCACTATTTACGAACTATTTTATTGAGGACCAACACTTCTGCGTGGCAATTTCTTAACGTGGGTGACACAGATGTCACCGCTGGCTACAATCCTCGGACAGTGGGCTTCGTTCAAAAATTTCGGGTGTTTATGTGATTTACCCCCACTTGCAAGGTTGAGCCTTGTTTCCTCTTGATTGGCTTCTGTGTCACGCGTTAGGAGTCTTTCGAGGACCTGTGTTATGCAGCCTCCTTAAAAGCGAAGGGTGGCTCGCGGCCCCGCTGTGACTCGACAATTCTCTGGAAAACTGTGCGTTTCATACTCAGCCCCTGAATTCGACTTGACCATTCCAAAATATTACAAAACAAATACACAATTTACATATACATTATTAACATTGCCATGGACACACGTTAAAATAATACACATTCCATACTGTGCAATTTAAAATCAGTCCAAGCTCTGGGGCTTCATCCTGCCTTAACCCTTTCAGTCCCGGGGTCCATTAATAATGGACATAGACATTTTTCGCCTACTTGCAATACTTTTAACGTTTTTTTTTGCTATATTCTTGTTATACTGTTATACTGTTATACCAATTAAACCTATGTAAAAACATGTTCTCAGTTGTACAAAATTATTTATTTTTTACAATTTACATTGTAGTGTTTTTTGTTTTTTTTTTAAAGAAAAGAAGCAAAATCCATGCAACCGCAGTCAAATGTTACCCCGTCATCATCCACGCGTGCCATCACACCGATTATTTTACGTGGGCCCTCCCCGTCCTTTACCACAGGCACATTTGACTGCGGTTGCCGAGACTCGAACTCACGACCTCAGGCTTTGAGTGCATGGCCAGTGCACTACGTGTTGCCCTAACGATCATGGCTATCCAAGCCAGCAAGCTGAAGGTGTCCCAGACCGCCTAATTTGCCTTAACCCTTTCAGTCCCGGTGTCCATTATAATGGACATAGACATTTTTTGCCTACTTGTAATACTTTTAACGGGGTTTTCTGCTATATTCTTGTTATACTGTCCTTCGGCATTTCCCACTATTTACGAACTATTTTATTGAGGACCAACACTTCTGCGCGGCAAAACGTGGGTGACACAGATGTCACCGCTGGCTACAATCCTCGGACAGTGGGCTTCGTTCAAAAATTTCGGGTGTTTATGTGATTTACCCCCACTTGCAAGGTTGAGCCTTGTTTCCTCTTGGTTGACTTCTGTGTCACGCGTTACGAGTCTTTCGAGGACCTGTGTTATGCAGGCTCCTTAAAAGCGAAGGGTGGCTCGCGGCCCCGCTGTGACTCGACAATTCCCTGGAAAACTGTGCGTTTCATACACAGCCCCTGAATTCGACTTGACCATTCTAAAATATTACAAAACAAATACACAATTTACACATACATTATTAACATTGCCATGGACACACGTTAAAATAATGCTCATTCCATACTGTGCAATTTAAAATCAGTCCGAGCTCTGGGGCTTCATCCTGCCTTAATATGTTGTACATATTTATAATGAAAACGTTAACCGGTGCCGTACGGTTGATTTAGCTCCTAATATGCCCACTAAAGCCCACTAGAGAGCATTTTTGTGTTTTAGGTCTTCTTATTTTGTTGTCGTTTGTCTTTTGTTTTGTTTAAAGGCGTGGAGCAAACAAAGAAGATGCCGCGTACTCGATTAACTTTACTGCAACGGTGAAAAATCGCTGCCTGTTTTGATTTCACGAAACCTGTGACCGAAATTCTGGGTTTATTCCGATGACAGTTTGGTGCACAATGCCAGATGCCGAACAAGAAGACGATCTTTTCACTTGGTGAAATGTTTAAGTGAACAGGGTCTGTAAGAGAGATCAGGTAGGCGTCTTTCTGCAACATGTGAAGAAAACATAGCAAACGTCCACGGCGTTTCATTAATAGCCCAAGGAATCAATCTCCAAAGCTGCTAAAGTGTTGAACATTTCTCTTATGTTTGGCATCTCTTAACGAAAACGCTAAATTTCCAGACGTATCGGTCAGAAATTCTTGAAGTTCAATTTCTTGGCCTCCGCGATCTCCCGACCTAACTCCCTTAGACTTTTTCCTATGGGCGTTCATTAAGAACAGAATGTATCCAACTATACCAGGTACTACGGCTAAAATAATGGACAGTGCAAATATCTGTACTTACACCCCTAACACCAGTATAAACTAAAATACAGAATAGGCAAAATATCGATAAATTGCCACATGTTACTGCTTCAATCTCGAAACATATTCCCTTCTGCTTACAGCTGATTCAAAAGTACTAGCCAATGCAACACTATAAGTTCTTGTATGTAAATGGAAACAATTTAGGTCCAAAAACATGTTTGTGGAGTGAACCATTTCAGATGTATTCCTTCTTATTTGGCCGAGTTTTGAAATGCTTAAATTTTTTCAAATGGAAGAATCATTATTCACTTTTTATCTTTGGACCGTGCAATGAGAACGTAACTTCAAGGCCTTCATATAGCGACCAGCTTTAAAATAGTTGCCTATCGCTCAAAGCCCTGTTCTCCTTGCACCTACAAGAAAATTAGCAATAAGATAAATTTTGCAAATGTTTATCCCAACTAACGTTAAGAAGATAAAGGAATAAGGGTTTGTAAAACGAACACAAGAGTAGAGAAAGTCATACAGGTGCAACGTATCAGATCTTATTTTTTGTGCAGTTCCACGCAAAAGAAGTTAAGGTCTTTATTATTTCAGTATTAATAGACGATAATACATGTTTTCATATAAATCATAATCCCATTTTCTGTTTTCTCTGGTAGGATGACATCTCCATCGAAGCATTTAGTGTTTATTTTCTCTGAATCTATCTAGAAATTTAGCGTTAAACTAACGAGCGATAAACGCCCACAATAAAACACTTTGGGAAAGAGAAATGCACGTCGAACGCCCCCCAATGTCGCCTTGCTCATTTTCAAGGGGGCTGAGTAGGCTGAGTAATGGTTTAGTGTGCTGCCCAGTCCCCCTACACTTAGTCCCATTGTCCTCCAGGAGAGGGGCTCCAAATCAACTGCAGGCAGATGTGAACAATGCTCCCTCCCTCGAGTTTACCCCAGTGATTGATGTATCGAACATCGATAACACGGCGGGATGGTGTCACGTGATATCAAACACAGGACTTCTCTGTTCATAATACTGATAACATCTGATATCAGGAAAGAGATGAATATGTCCAGAAAAGCTCCTCCTCTCTTACCAGAGAGTGTCAGTGACCGTCTTGAAATTATGTGTTCTCGCATTTCTTTACAGATTGTTAGTCATACTAATGCAAAGTTTAATTTGAACTAGTTTAGAATATAGTTCAAATTTAAGTAATTTATCGTTATATTTATTCTATTCGTGCTAGCAAAAGGTTATTCTGATGACATAATGGTGTGAACCTATACTAACTCCGGATTTTTTGGACCACTCAACCGTAACAATATTCCAGATATACGATTTGAAGCTTTCACGGCGATAATTATGAAATTAGTACTGCTCGGATTGTTACCAGCCGTGAACCTTAGTATGGCCGAAAGCTGGAACAAATTTATAGATATTATAGTATTGCACATCGTTTTAAACAATCTCTTAAGGTATGGGTTTACTTATAGTACATTTTATTTCTAACTACTGGTAACGTAAACATTAAGCGAAATCGCCCTCAAAAACGTTTATGTAATACGGTTAACTATTGGTTTCCGCATCAAATATTGCGAACGAGGTGATTCCGTAGGTTTGATTCCCGTGATTGACCTTCCTGACCAATGCTTTCTTGAGCAGTTTCCTTGGGTCACTAGGCGAATTTTCTGTCTCTACATTTCACCTCACTTCTCATTTTCCTTCATTTTTCATCTGCTTGGTTGTTTCAGGATTCTAAGTTTAGCAGGAGTTTCGGGGGAGGTGCTTTCTTTCTGTAAGTCCCGAACTCCCCAGGTGACCTGTGAGACCACAGGGGGGAGGGTAGTCGCTGTAGAACCACTGCCGCCACCGGGGAGTTCAAATCTGTACACGTTAGGGACCCTGCCGTGTGCTGTCGTCTGTTCTCAGGTACAACCACACTTCGTATTCTCCTAAATTAATCCTCCTTCCGGGGGGAGGGGCACAAAATATTTAATTGGTGGGGGTGCTAAGTCCCTCCTCCGAGCCTTGTCTGTCATCTCTGCCCTTATCAAAACTGAATTGTGAGACAAAGAATACTATTACTATTTCTGATAAGTTTCTTCAGGCTAACATAGGTCAGCAGTTCTTATAAACCAGGCCTGGGCAACTCGCGGGAGACCTCGAGTGACCTTCAATTTTTTATCTCCTAAACATGCAGTTACAAGTGCAAGGCAGCTCCGGTCAGTGAGCACCAGATGCCCAGCCTTGTTTTAAATCTTGCAAAAGTAGTTACCTGACCCAAATGATTTCAAGCATCGCCATCTTGTGGAATAATATAATATTCAGTACAAAGCACAACGAGTAGATCGTATGCCATCGTACAATAATGGTTAATACTGGTATCTCGTTTGCTTCTACCAAGCAACTATACTCCAACTAGTAATGTATTGTAAGTCGGCATTGCAGATGGATAAGGAGAGGGGCAATATCTAGGAAGAAGTGAATTAGATGCCTTAGTGTATATCCACAATATCCAGTAAAAAGAGAAGTGTTTATTGAGATCAGTGGTGGCTTACAGGTATTCTGTCGTCAGTCTCCACTCCAGCTTTAACATTTGTATGTAAAAGATGTAGATCGAAAGAGGTGAAAGAGTGGATGCAGATGAACAAAAACTTCTAACACATTTATTTATATATTTAATTAAATTCACCGTTAACTGGATAATCACGTTTAAAGACTAACACGGCACAACAAGAGGTTGAGGGCTGGTTTGGACACCAAACAATAAGGATTTCTGTCAATGACACAAAATCATTTACGAAAATAGACACCTACGTACATTTTCGTACTCAAGAAAGTACTGTTTCAACAACACAGAGCAGTTAAAGCCCTTAGCTTATAATCTTGCCTTACTGACATGTATTCTCCGCGTTCCCTTTTTTTCCCTTTTCCTCTAATTAGGTAATGTACACCTTTAAATTACAATGTACAAGCTCGGTTTCTAATGCAGGGTCAGGCGACATAAACTTTCTATCACAGCAGATGCTTTTGCATCCTGAGAGGCAGATTTAAATCAAAGGATGCTTTTATCTATTTGTTGATAAGAATTTACAAACGTTCCAGATGCATTTATCTCTGTTGCATAATAATTTTATACATATGTTTATGAAAATGTAAGTTTGAAAGCTGCCAACAAATTCAATTATGTATGCGGTGCTATTAATAGAGCCCTTAAAATACAGAAAGGAGACTGACATTAAATTTTGTAAAGTAATGACAGTACCACTTCTGCCTTACGGCTCCGAGTTTTCGGCTATGACAAAAACAGAAGAAAGGAGAACTGAAACAGTAGAAATAAGATTTTTGAGATCTCTTGTGAGAACATCCTACTGGATAAAAGGTGAAGATATAAGGAGAGAATTACACATATTTAAATTAATGAGGCAAGGTAAAATGTATGGAAACAACACACACACAAGAAAAAACGAAAACCGCATACCAAAACTCCTTTATTACATTCCAAAGTGAAACAGAAATGTTGGTAGACTGAAGACAAAATTGGCTCAACACTGTTAAAAGGAATGAGACCGCAACAAGCTATAAGAGGCTTAATCCATGAAACTGATGATGATGTTGAAGTTTGGAGGCTCTCTACGAATACGTTAAAGAATCATTATCATCCTAAGAGGTGATGAAAAAGAATTAATGTCACATAATAGCCTATTTCACAACAGCAGTTAAAGAGAGCTTACAGGAAAATGGCATTTAATGGAATAGGATTTAGGATGATCTTATACTAACATCATTGTAAAAATCTAAAAATGTGAACCCAGCATCATCATTATAATCTTCTTCTTTATGGGTTACGCCTATTGGCCTGTTCCAGCTTCTAAAACTTGATTGTGCCATCGTTGCCTGATTCTTCCTAGAGATCTCTTTCCTTCTGTACTGTAAGTATACTTTAATTATGGTTCCTACTGGCATTCATTGAATGTGCTCCAATCATCCTTTTTAATATGCTTTTATGATTTCTTAAATACTCCGCATTTTTAATTGAGACCTTATTTCTTCATTCCTTTTTTATCAAGAAGTGATAAATATTTTAAGAATAAATCTTAAAAATTTCATCTCAGCATCTTCGATTCTCATTTCATACTTCTTTTTTACTGTCGAGGTCTCGTTGCCATATAAAAGTGCCGGTAAGGCTATACCTTATTAAGTTTTAAAAGTGTCATTTCGTTATTTAACTTAATTGTCCTTAATGTAGCCTAATGTTAGGCTTCCATAAGAGTAGTTAAAGAAGTTAATTTTATTTTCAATCTCATATTTGTTCATATAACTTACATTGCAGCCCAGGCATTTAAATGTTCTTCCTTGTTCTATTGCTTTATCGTCTAATACTATGTTCGTTCTTATGCGCTGGAATCCCATAAATCCCATTATTTTTGTTTTTTCATCTTATAAATTCAAGTTGAAACATTTGGCTATCTGGTTCAGTCTGTAAACGGCTAACTGCATATCTGTTTCACTGGAGCTTTTTATAACTTGGTTGTTTGTAAATAAGAGACTTGTAAAATGTACATCAACTTTAAAATGCTTAATAGTATGCAACCAATTTCTTATTACTTCATCTGCATAAATATTGAAAAGTGTGGGTCAAAGAGGACACACTTGTCTAACTCCTAAATACATTTTTGCCAATCTTTGTTTCCTATGTAATATTTTAATATGAATTTTATTGTTCTGATATGGGCTCTGTATTGTTCTAATAAGATCTGGAGGTATCCCTCTGTCTGATAGCATTTTCCACAGAAGTTCCTTTTTACTTTATCGAATGCTTTTTCATAGTCTACATTTAAGAGATAAACCTAAGGTCTATGGAACAGGATTTAGTGTATGCTTATGCTAAAATCATTGTGAAAACCTTAAGCGGTGAACTCAATAAACGTTAATAAAAATCGATCCACCACGGTTGGTGAACTCCCTTGTGAGACTAACCAAAATTAACATCACGTTTCGCCTATCCATCTAGCTGCTCAGTTTTCAGCACTGCGATGAGAAACAGCTGCATGTGTGGGTCACGTATTACAAGAAGGCAGCCCGCATTTCGTGAAAGTGAAGACAGTTGATGTGACTGATGGTCGCCCGCAGGTTCAACTGCCCGCGAGGATAAATCTAAGGAATTGTCGAAAAGAGAAGAGACAAGCTGACCCAGAGGGAGAGGTCGCCTCTCGAGCTGGCGAGAACGAGAATTCTCTCTTTTTTGCCTCTCTTACACCTCTACATCGACTTTCATTCCCGCCCTTTGGAAGCCACGCTCTCCAAATCACACTCTTGTGGAACGAAATGAGGATAGGAATCGCAGCAGAGCTGATAAAGCACATACTGCTGGCCATGGACTATAAATGTGCACAAAAATAAAGCAAAGGAAATATAGGAAAACAAAGAGAATTAAATATGAAAATATATACATTCTGATAAAAGATTTTCAGTATAAATAAGGAAAGAATTCAAATACACTATGCAATATATATTCGAATATATTTATGTCATTCATAAATAAGGCAGGTAAGTTGAAATGTGTCACTTAGCGACCGGCGTTCAATATTCACAAAAATCTCCTGCTAACATAGAGGTAATATCACAAAGTATAGTACTAGGTTAGCTTTGCTTCTTCATTTGAGCATGGGTACATCGTGTCTCAAATTCTGAACCTTATTCACCAGGAAAAAAATTTGACACCAAATCATATAAATGCATTCATAATGGCTGTTAACAATGCTGATTAAAATGTCAATATGTTTAATATGCTTTATCGCAAAGAAATGTGTATTTTGAATTTTCTGGTTATATTTCCTGTTTGATTACTTTTACATAGTGGTGAACCGTAAGAGATAGACAAAATATCAGTGCACAATAAATGTAGATCTCGTTAGAACACACATGCACTGCTCTGTGGGGTGAATGATTTATTTTTCTCGAACGGGAGGTCATCATTCATTTTTTATCTCTTTGCCATGCAAAAAGAATGGAGTTTCAAAGCCATCGCATAGCAAGTAGCTTTAATACATCACTTAAAGCGTACTCTATTTCCATATTCCCTTTGCACCTACAAGAAAACTAGCAACAAGATAATTTCTGTGTATGTTTATATCGATTAACATCAGTCGATATAGGAATAGGCGTCTGTAAGGAATATTTGTACAAAAGTGAGCCAACAATGTCACGTGAGTCCAACACATTAAATTGTTCAACTATGGAGACTAATAAGGGGAATTATCAGAAATACTTCAGAGGAACAAATTCATTTGATAAGGGGATTTAACATGGCCGGTTATGTATAGCTTTAAATTATCGTGCACATTCAACTAGATTCTTTACAGATGTGGTACTGATGAATGTTAAGAAGAAATGAATTTGCAGAAGTAGCACTTCTCATAAAGAGTACAAGACGTTGAAAAAAAGCGACGAACACAGACCGCATGCGATGGAGAATATAATTAAGGACTTCTCATGCCAGCCGCAAAGTGTTGTTCTCCTGGCTTGGCGATGCTCATTTACTTCGCTAATTCCTCCAGAGAGCGACTTCTTCGCGGCAAATGGAGACATTTGTAGACGCTATCAGGCCGCGAGATTCACATTAAACTTGCCTCAATACAGAAATTCCGGTCGTCCAATTACGACAGTTATCTGCAACAATTGCCGCTGTTCTCCGTCTCCACCGTTAATTGAATTTCCTACTCACATCCCCACCCACTTCGCGTTCCCACCCTCTACAACCCTTAATTTTGTTCATCTGCACCTTTATCCATAACCATGGAGAAGTTTTCATTCCATGGGTAGCAGTATGTAACCTGAGATTACATTTGTCCGGAGATACTATTTCTTCATTTTGGTCGTATCTACAGAATTAACTGCGCGAAATGTTTTCAGTTGGTAGAACAGCTTCTAAAAATTCCTTTCTCGGCGATAGTTTGACCTTACGGTATCCCCAAATGGTTGACTTCTGCTTATATGTATAATCCCTACTGCCCGATTGGTGATCTAGAGGGCGCTCAATATTTCCAAAGAAAATATATGCCATGTAGTTAAGCTAACACTAAATAATCACAGAAGCTAGGTCAGAAAAATCCAAATGCAGCATAACTAGGAATGAGTAATCTGTTGTAGTAAATCACTTCAGTGTATCCATTTTCGGCTGCACGGATAACATTGTAACAAAACGACAAAACTCCAAGTCCTGTTAAATTTCTACTCGTATTGCTTTACTGTCATCTAAACACTTAATACAAATACGCAGTTTCGTTCTCGTAGTTATCACAATTCAGTCTTTCCTGCTATCACAACTTACAATAGCTCTCATAACCTTGCTTTGTTCTTTCAGCGTCTTTCTTCACTTTCTCTGTATCTTATACACTTAACTAGGGCGTTACGAACACTCGCGAAGACCATCATATCTTTTGGGACGACACACACGTCTAGCAGTCTCACACACGCCGACACACTAACCAACTTATTCTCAAACTCACTCTCACCAACTTTGCTGCTGTTTTATGTTCTTTTATACTCGGGATGACGGGATGACTCACACACAAGCATCACCATGACTCAGCTAGAAGCCTCGCGAACGTTCTCGATTATTTTTGTTTCTGCCACCTGATTGTTTACGGTCACGTACACACAGACCTTTGGCATTTCTACCCGCTCGTTGGCGCTGCATGTGTGTGAAATAGCTTGAATCGTCCATCCAGTGTTGTACATCGACCCCAATAAATCAATTCAATAATTGAATTCATCTCACGCTGTCGGATCTTTTGCTCCATTGAATTCATTGAATTTTAGCCGGTGTTTAAGGTCTTCCAACTTGGTACAAACATTGAAGAAACGCTACTGTACGGCTGTGCTCTTGATAACGACTCCAGTGATAACGTTGAAACTTAAGAATCTTCATTTACAAATTTTATTCATGCATCACAATTTGAGTATTGCCTATTGAAACTAATTTAGACAATAGTAAACACTACAAATAGTACAAATAGTAGGCAAATAAAATAATTTAATAACAGCTGTTGCATATTGTGGTTGGAACGGCAAGATCACAACATTAACCTAAGTGACAAAGTGGCAATCGATTTCCCTGATTGTCCGCCTTAAAAATATAAATTCATACTTAGTGGCTGCATAAACTAACCGAAGCTATGTTAACAAATAAATACTATGCGGAGACCCGGTTTCTAATCCCGGTACGAGTATGGGGATTTTCTACCACTGGGATATCTAATCCGGGGTGCACTTAGTCTCGTTAGGTCCCTGTGGGACCAATTAAGGAGGTACTTGACTGAAAAGTATCGGCTCTGGTTATACAACCGCATAACCGGCCAGGATTAATCAGAGCGCTGACCACGTACCACCCTCCAGTACTGCTCCCCACTCGTGACACCCATGGTGGGCAAAGGTGGGAACGCAGCAGCTGGGGTATAGGCCTTTGCCCGTACGGGCTGTTGCGCTTCTCGGGTTGTTGTTGTCGTCGGTGTTGTTATTATTATTATTATTATTATTATTATTATTATTATTATTATTATTATTATTATTACTATTATTATTATTATTATTATTATTATTATTATTATTATTATTATTATTATTATTATTATTATTATTATTATTATTATTATTATTATTATTATTATTATTATTATTATTATTATTATTATTATTATTATTATTATTATTATTATTATTATTATTATTATTATTATTATTATTATTATTATTATTATTATTATTATTATTATTATTATTATTATACTGTGGTGCTACAAACAATCATTAAGCTATTTCTGATAACATTTACATTTTCGAAAACCTTTACAATTAAAATTTTGTTTTGGATGGCATATTTATGGAGTATTCTAATCCTAAAATATATTAAGTCTGATACTGAAACTGTGTTTCGATTTTGATTTATGCTGTTCACACATTCACACGGCCGTGGACATTTTGGGTTCCGGGGGTTTCAAAACACGCAATATCGACATCTATTTTTGGGTGGACTTGAGATATGTCGTCTACTTCCTCTAAATACGCAGTAAGCAAACTTAATATTTAAACTCATTGTAAACTTCATGATATGTTTCCTCCTTTTTTTTTCCTCAATGTTTAGTCGCGATATGACTTTTATGTTCAAGCGACTTCAAATAATAAATAAATTAAAAAAAAAAAAAAAAAAGTAAAAATATCAATGAAATTGTATGTGTATGTACTATCATACTCAGTAAACCTCAATAATACAGTATTTAATGAATCGAACTGAAGTAATTTGTGGATTTGAGAACAGCTCTTTAGTAAAACATAGGAAGCATGTTGTAAAATTGTGGAAGGAAGCACAGTGAATATTTTCTTTCTATATGTTGTTTCACGCCGGGTGATTTGTTGCCCTGCACTAGAAATGTATGTTTTCTTTAACAAGTGGCGGAACGCAAGGCTCGGCAAGTACACTCCCACACAATCTCTGCACACATTCATGGAGTTGCATTAATTATCCCTTTCATTGCTAACCCCAGCTTGATTCACTAAGCTTGGAGGTTAAAGAAAAACAACACAAGGTCAGGCCATCTCCAGTACATATTTCTTCCTGCAGGATTTACGATCAAGGCTTTGTCCAAGCAACGGAGCGGACCGCAATGTGCAAAAAGGAGAGGAAACAGAACCATTCCTTCCGCACTGCTTAGTTTCTAGCTGTGTTCATTTCTATCGCAAGCGATGACTAAATCTGTATTTGTTGTACAACTATCATTGCATTACTTAGATATGATAGAGAACACTGCTTAGAGAATAGAACTCCATAACATATAATAATTTACTTCAAATAAGCTGTGAAAAGCTGTTTCCATGTGTCTCTTGGGCCTATATGCACACTACCAGGCTCGTATGTGTCCAGCAGGGGTGCCAAATTGTGAAACGGCAGGTCATTCTCTCCCCCTCCCTCCAACACGCTTTGGCTCAGTGGTGTGGCCGCGCAAGGTAAAGGTGACTGCACTGCTTAATCGATAAGTCTGCACCTCTTTGAGTTTCACAAAATAAGAATTTTAGACGTCAATATGTCCCGATACAAATCCCAACCGGAAATGTCCTTGCCCTTATATGTATCTGACGAATGTAATATGTCACCAGCACAGGGTAACCAAGAAGGGGAAATGTAACCGCTCTATTTTCCTGAATGACACCTTTGTTGAAGTGAGAGAAAAAGAACTATGAAACAAATCTTAGGAGGTATATTCAGACGACTTTCTCTATTCACTTTTCTAAAGTATTCTTTCAAAAGCTTGCTATTTTATCTACTTTTTAGCACAAACTTTCACGATTGATTTGCACATTCGTTTTAGGTACACAATAAACTGTCCTCTATCATTCTGTTCGCTTTGCATAAAAAGTAACAAGAAAGAAACTTATTTCAATTTTCTGTATTTTGGAAATAAATGTAAATCTGTTTAGTTTAAACTCAATAAAGTTAGGTTTTGTCAAGTAATACCAGAATGCCAAACAACGCAAATTTTGAAAGTCAAAGAATTCCTTTACTTTTTTTTCATGAAACTCAAAGCTAAGACAGTAATACAAGCTGTTTGATCCCCATTTATAGCATAATAGTGCGAAATGCTACTTTTCACACCATAATATGAAGATACACTCCATAAACAATTAAGCATATTCTCCCTTGTTTGATAAAGCTTACCTTTTAGCCTTTTAAACACACTTAAATAATTCACTAATTACAAATTTACATCCGAATTCAAGTATTATCAGTTACATTATCTAATAATTTAAATTATATGTTTCTGAATAAACCAGGTGAGCTACATTGAAGGGATAAAATATGACGATCGAGTTATATCTACAGTGTATGGCATAAATTAATACGCGATTGTATGATGTATTTTAGAAGCACTTCATTCGTATTATCTGCAGCTTCGATTCGCGTTTTTGCTGAAAACGTCAGTTTCAATACTACCTATCGTCATTGACGTGGATTCAGCTGTTATTATCCTAGCAATAAGTGCTTTCTCTGACAATAACAATAACAATAGGAACTTTTTTTAAGTAAACAGCAAGCCACAACTTTAATTAAATAAATGCAGCTATTAAAAACCACCATGAAGAATAAAGCATCGTTCAGAAATGTTTACAAAAAAGTTACAAATGTATTAAAATAACTATTATAACCAGTGTACTGTAAATATTAGTGCTCGCCTGAGAAAGTAAACAAAACTGCAGAAACTTAAAGTTTGCTATTGGGAGTTAGTTAATCTAAGTTTCTTGAGATTATTGATTTTCTAGAGAACCGAAAGGCAGATTCAGTGCACCACTGATTAACAGCATCACGCATATGGAATCCACGTTTTTATAAAAATATTTATACTCGCTGTGTCTAGAACCGTGAAAGGTTCGTTAAATTATCGTTAAACTGCTAGAAAAATTTCAATATCGCCAGATAATCTTCTTTGATAGTTCAATGTTGCTTTTAAAGACTTGTTTCTCGTCTCACAACCAAACATTCTGAAGGGCCAGAACGAATTTTTCTATTTCATGGTTTTGACTGTTTAAAAATAAGTGCCTCTGCAAATTTTGTCCTACGCAATTGGCTTGTGAGAGAAATGAATTCAAAGAAGGGACGCATGAAACATTTTCTTCCTGAATATTACTAATACTAATAATGATAATAAGATAATTTTTGACCTTAATTTATGGTAAGGTACATTGTTTGTCTGCAACAAATGTACTGCAATAATGATAGTCATTAAAAAAAGTGCGTGAAACATAAATTTTCCGTACAACAACCACATTTGTAAACAACTGCTCTTTCACATTTATCACAGAGTCCTTTCGAATTTTTGAAATAAGTCGGTTGTGTTCTGAAAATGCTCACCATGTCTTTCAGCTAATCCCGTCAGTACCCATCCATTTTTATGGGCACGCTGGAATTTCGGAGATTGCCAAGGACTGTAGTTGGAAGATATTGTCCCTGTGCTACAACTTAACATCCGGGTGATCACATTCAACGCTATGAGATAGTTAACCTATCATATATGTGTACATCCGGAAGAAATATGGATGAGAGGCTGCATTTCGAACGTTGTGTTGCATGGTATAACGTTTACCGTCAGTTTTTCAGGGTCATGACGTTCTTCCAAGAGTCGCTGAATGTGATATTTGTGGCTGTGAACACCATATGTGTCCAGAAGAAAGGGGTTTATGCGCTTGAATACGGAGGGAATGTTTCTTTCAAAAATACACTGAACAATAGTTTTGAAATTTTTTCCGAAGAATTCCATTTCACAATTAGAATGTCTGCCTTGTAAACCTCTTCTTCCACTATCTTACTAACGTCAGATGGTTCTTGAGGAATTACAAATAACTTTGGCATTAGCTTGCCTGATTAAGACACAATATTCTTAAACTACGGTCCTTGGCATATCAACAGTTCCTCTCTCAGAGATTCCAGTGTGCACACGAATACGTTTCAAGAATTTGAAAGGACACTGATAAATGTGAAAGAACAGTTGTTGTCAAATGAGGTTGGTGTACAGAAAAGTTGTTTCACGCACTTTTTAATCACTATCATTATTGGAGTACATTCGTTCAAGACTAACAATATACCTTACCATAAATTAAGCTCAGAAATTATTATTCTTATTATAACTATTAGTATTATTAACATTCAGGAAGAAAACATGATTCACGCCTCCCTTCTTCGAATTCATTTCTCTTACCAACTGCGTTCGAGTGACCAAAATTTGTAGAAGCACTTATATTTAAATAGCGAGTGCCATGAAATAGAAAGACTACGATACTTTTCTGCCCCTTCAGAGCGTTTGCCTGCCAGTCTATAGTCTGGAATTATGACAAGAAATACCCTCTCAAATAAACTATCGAAAACAGCTGCTTTCGATATTAAACGTTTATGGTAGGCATTGTATTTAATATTCCGTAATGAATATTTGAAAACCTGACAATAACTGAGGCTCTAACATAGATACCTACACTCTTACTGCAATGAGAGACATTTTATTCGAATTTTTTACCTTTATCCAAAACCAGTTTCAGATATGATCGGAAGAAAAAATATTTTAAGCCTAGGAAAAAAAAAAAAACCTTCTGTAAATAAAACAGCGACTTAATACAATTAACTAATACTCAAGATGTCAAATATTTATTTTACCTCCAACAAATTTGATTACAAATTCAACAATTTAGGAAGCTTAATTTATAACGAGCAAGAATTGTAGAAAGAAAATAAACGCAATTGGTTGTAATTAATACATAACCTTATTTGACTGTCTTAACATGAAATGTGAATCAAGGAAACTATACCCCCCTCCGTCTAACTTTTTTCTTGACATAGGCACTTGTGAGATCAAAGGCATACAGACGTTTTCGTAATGAACTCTCATCCATGCCAAAGGGCGTCATGCTCTAAAGTTTCAGACTACTGCCCTTAACAACCTTCTCTTTAATATAAATAAACCAGCGCAATAAAGATCGAATAAAATAGCTATTATAAAATATAATATCGATTACTCATTTGAACGTGCAAATCAAAACAGCCTTTAGTTTGAGTTGTATGATTATGTATTTGATTTTTTAAATCGCAGGTATGCAGAAATGTGAATAAAATAGAAGTAATAATCTCAAAACAGGTGGGGGTCTGTTAGATTAAGATTATCTCATCTCTTCAGATTATTTTAAAAACTTTATTTAAACGCTTCCATAGATTTGTAAAGTTGGTGAACTATTGAATACCGTTTAGATTTGAGATATTTGTTCGAATTAATAAAGAATCTCATTGTTACATTCACGTGACCTTATCTACTCACTGTAACTGGTTTTTGGATTGTTTCTATAAACTAATCTTCTTCTTCCACAGGGCATAGGACTGAGGACCTGTTCCGTTCTCACTTAAACATATCACTCCATATTTTCCTTGGTCTTCCTACTTGGCGATATCTTCTAGGTTTATAATTACATAACATTTTTGGTACCCGTGTCTCTTTCATCCTTAATATGCAGTGATACCAATTATATACATTGAACATGGGGATACGGGTGACAACTCCAATGGTCTCTGAGGCACCAACTGAAGGCAATGAGATTGGTGAGGAGAGCAGAGGGAGCAACCCTACCTTATGGGGTTAATTCATAAGCGAAGCTCGGTTTGAAGCTTAAAGGTGGTAGCCCCATCAGAAACCTAACCCTGCACAGTGCTCGTAACGCGGTCAGGGGACATTACTATTACTACTGGTTTTCTTCAAATAACTATTCTTACGCAAGCTTATTTTTCCAACTGTCTCATCCTAATCGAGGTAAAAATATGCAGATACAGCTTTTTAAAGGACTTCTTGAGGAGATAAGAGGGATGGAAGAAAATATACGGATAGATGTTTAAAAGAGGCCCACTATAGCTTGAACTTTTCATAGTTTTCCCATCACATGTGAGAAAGAATTAAAGACACAGGGTTTAAAAAAGTACAACATATGATGAAAATTAACTAATATTAACGGATATCTCGGAAATGGCTTAGGCCACAATAGGTTATTTTGAAGAAATTTTGTGATTCAAAATTCTTTGTACATTAAGGTTTTGTCTATCTCTTAATGTTTACCACTTATATAAACTTATACAACATTCCTTCAAATTGAACTGATATTCACGATCTATTACTAGAACATTAAGCTTTTCATTTTATTCTTCATGTGAATTTCTTACGTATACGAATATTTTAATCAAAGTCCTTAGTCATTTTAAGAACATAAAGAGTTTGGAAGAACGTGACATGGAAAGGGCATTCGCTGGTGGGCAATGGATTTTCTTGAAAATCTTCCTGTCGTGTGTTTGGTATTCATCCGATATGCATATATGAACATTTTTAAAATGCCATTTTGGATTATATGGGCCTCAAAACACATATTTTTGGTGGAACCTTGATATCCAAATTTTGAATGAAATACTATACCTACCTTCTCTAGCTAGAAGGTACAGCCATGAGAAAATTATTGAGCGCATTAGGAGAGCAGAAACTATTTGACGCACAAATTGGATGTGCCTTGAACCATCATTCGCATTTGTATTTGCTCCTGATAAAAAAGAGGTGTGTGGCAAACTGCTTATTTGTAGTCCAAGAGAAGATAACATACAGAACAGACTATCAATAAACTGGCTGGATGTTTGAAATATCAACTTGCGTAACCCGCGCTGCAACACGGCGTGAGAATTAGAAATGTTCTACTCTCCTAATACGCTAACATATTTTTCCAGGGCTGTAGATAACAGAAAAGTAGAAAGCAAGCCAAATTGTTGTTTTCATTGGAATTTAAAATCAGCATAATATTTCAGATAGACATGTTAAATTATTTCAAACACACAATATCCTAATAGCTTTCTAAACCAGATTAACCCAGGAATTAACATTGCAGAAGCGAGCGGGCATTACTAATTTAACATGTTACGCATTCCGTTATTAAAATTCGGAGTGGATCAAATTTTCGTTCCAAAGTTTTCAAACACGTTTAACACAAGAAAGAATGAATGACTAAATGAATAAGTAAATGAATGAATAAATAATAAATAAAGTTAATAAATAAGTCTTTCCAGATGGTCAATATAAACTTTCTGTAGAGTTCAGAAATATATAAAACAGAGTTGTTCCTGAGCAAATAGAAAAGCTGAACGAAATGCGAAATGCTGTACCTTGAACTCACAACCTTCTTCTTCCCCTGGACGGTCGGTTCATAAGTGAGTTACCGTTCGTCACGAAGGAGTGGGGGAATTGGAAAGGGTAGGCCGCGCACGTTATTGGCTCAGCGTAATCAGATTTTATTTTTTGAAGGAAGAAGGAGAGAAAGGATGGTAAACGTTTGCGAAGAACGGGAGGAATACGAGAGGGAAAAAATCCGTGTTTAGAAATCTGCTGTACAGTTATGCTGTCCGGATGTTCATCGCTCATGTTTCACTTTCGCGCTTCAAGAACGGTAATCGATGCAATGCAGCCTTCGAGATCCACCAGAGCGTATCGAATTATGTTTTCCCCCTTTTCCCCTAAATGTGCTCTTTGAGATAATTGCTCTTCGATACCATCGATCTCTTCACTTGATTTGTTGGTACTTTCTCATTTGCTCGGCTCCATTGCTTTGATACAGTAACTGGTATGCTTCAGTTCTCGCTGTATTGGAAGCCGGTGGAGAAATAGAGATTTAACATCCGTTGGTATTTGACAATCATCAGTGAGAGAGTTTTAGCTAATGCACTTGTTCCCCCTAAATTAATCAATTGTGGCCCCTTTTACAATTACAGTAATCCTCGAAGTTATTACGGATATTTTTTCAAGCACATGTATTTACCTATAAATTAAGGAAGTTTCAAATGTATTGGAAAATTAATTTAAGAAAGTTTGTTAAACGAAATTGAGAGTAGAAACAGTTAACTAGTCAAAAATGCTGAAAAGACTGAAAACCATTAAGAAAGTCTTGAATTAAAATTTGCACCTTTAGCAACGATACGTTCAATCATGCGATCGAGTAAATAACGCTCATTATTAGTTCTGGCATTGCCTTTGAAATCCATCCGGCTTTGTGACAATGTGACCTGGACAATAAGTAAGAAAGACGAAAGGAGGGTACTAACAAACTAAACCCCACCCCAACAGTCCATTAAGGGCCAAGGCTTGCCGAGCCCCGCTACGTCCCCCACCTATAATAGCTACAGGCGTCGTTGGTGGGGTGCAGTTGCTGTCTGTCAACATTGTCTGTTGTCTGTTACCGTCAACATTGAGATGGAATTGTTAAACTCCGGGCGCTGACCACGTCCCACCTACCAGTACTGCACCCCACCAATGACGCCTGTAGTGGGAAGAGGTGGGGGACGCAGCGGCTGAGCGGCCAGCCAAGGCCCTACCTGGGCTGTAACAATAGGAGTTTAGTGGTTTTTTTCCGGGAAAATATGGCACTGTTCTTCTACATCTCTACGGCCTATCTGTGTATAGCGGGTAGAACAAGTATTTGCACTTCACCCAAAAGTTTGGTATGAGCATGATATAAAGTACCTGTTTTGCTGTCTCCAATGAACAAAAAAAATTTTTAGAAAACCAAAAACGGTCAGTGGTTATTAGATAATTAATCGCTAAAGTTGGTGTGTGAGCTAAGGCTTTCACGGCCGCCGTCTATCCAATAAAATGATGTTCCCGGGTTTATTGGCCGTGGTCCATCCAGTCTGATGATGCTCGTCGGAATGGCGGGCAAAACGTCAGGTGTTTACTCATCGACTAGATAACAGATAACTAGATAACATCGACTACACGGCCAGTAAACCCGGGAACATCATTTTATTAGCTAAAGTTGGTATTTAATCTCTGCATTTTTCAATGATGCGCCACGACGATTATCAGGAAACTCACTGACCTGAAACTACCTTTTTAAAATGTTTGTAATTTTCCCAGATGGCTCTAATTATCTTGATTAAAATACCATAAGTTTAACATATTTGCTTATTCAATAAAATATACCAGCATTTTATTTCCACTTCATTCTGAACGTACTATAAGCTTGCATAACTGATAAATAGGAAGAGATACCCAAAGTTCCCTGGACGAAAAATTATGCTAAGTAAACTTTATACTATTAAATACGTTCTAGATATTTGTTATTTCTTTGAGTTTTCCGGCAGTTCATACACATAAGGTATGCAACACTTCTCTCTTGTTGCTATTGCATTGCCACTTTTTAGTGCTTCTGTTACGACCTGCCGCTATCTCACTATGATATATCGAAGTAGGCCCATAGTGACAGCTTTTTGGATTTGACTTACAAAAGTGCGACGGAAACGTGTATTGAAATGATTAACATAGAGTGTGTAATAAAATCACCTTGCTTAAGTTATATAGAGAAAAAATAAACAGAAGCTATTACAAGAAATAATATAGTTATGAATTTCACGAAGCATAACATTTTAAGACAATGTTCAATGTAAAGCCAAATGCAGAAGCAGACATGAAATATCTTGGTCAATAATGCTTCTTATAAATTGGATAACAACAAAATAAAGGAACATGATACAATTGCAGATGGCCTTATCCAGCATGACTCAAGTGAAACATAGAGGGGAAAGTGGCTACCAATCTCGGGAAAATGATGTGAATTAAGGCCAAGGAGAAGGTGAATACCTACAACGGCATATAGAGTCGATAGGGGCTGAATTTGCTTCAGCTGTGTCGAGGTAGGCGGATAAGTGGTTGGAAAACATAATACATACAATACATATGTACATTTGCGACGAATTTGTTGTAAATATCAAGACAAGCTCAGAAATCAAAAGTCTGGCGAACTCATAATAACTATTTTCATTTTCATAATGGTTGCGGACGTACTACCTTTGCATATCTTGTTCTTTGAGCACGATTAAATACGAGAGATTACTGCTTCAGTGATTTTGATTAGTTTTCTTACCGTAGCTATTGAGGAGTACGGATAGTAACTTTATAAGCAAATGACAAGATAATTGGAATAAATAATTTTGCGTTTGTTACAATCAATGTGTAATATATGAAGTATCAGGTAAACTTTTGTTATGAAATAAGCCAAAAAAGTTAGCTGTTGAGGAGAAGCAGTCACTTATGTCAGCGTAGCTTAGGCAATTAGGTGTTTCGATGAACTTAGCTAAACAAGAAATCCATTAGCTCATCATTTGCGCACGGTGGTGCTGAAGTAGGTGGGACTTGTATGTGGAAAAAGAGGTGCCTATGGTGATCGCTGCTAGAGCATTTTCCGTTTAGCATTTCAGCAAATCACAGCAAGTTATGCTTCCACTGTTATTATGGAAACAGTAATTTAAACCGCAACGTTATCGATGCTTGGAAATTAGCAGATATAATAATTCGACAGTTGCTCTTTCTAGTGCTGGTTAATATTCAGGAACACATTCATTCTACATCCTCAAACAGCCAGCTAATCGCTTAAAATAGCATATTTATTAGACTTTATCAAATTATTAGTCACCTTACTGCTGTTGTCTATTCTCAAAACTATAGTTACTACTGTAGCAATTGGCAGTAGATTCATCAAAGACGGAGATGTTCGAAATATCATCAGAAGTGTTTGACCTTATCAGTTTCGACTAAAAGAGATTGCCATGACGTATTAAGCAACCTTGGCTTTCATTTTCAGAGCAGGAATGGAGAGTTTTTCCTAACTGTGCAAACATTTAATGCATCAAATTATAGTGTGTAATACTAAACAAGCAATTCACTTAAAAGCTAACGCACAACATTGTTGCCACGGATCGTTGATGGACTCCCACTTGCAGAGACAAAAACCAGACTTTTTTCTCTTGGTTTTTCTAAAGCTGGATTTTAATTTATCTCGTCCCAAAATCAACTAACGATCTAGAAGCTAGCGTGCTAACCGCTCTTTGATTATTATTTAACACCACTTCTCGTATTCCGATGTATGAAAGCTTGTTCAAACCCCATCCTCTTTGAAATGGTTCTTTCTCTTTCTGCAAAAAAGTTTCTTCATTAAGTCCCGTATCACTCGGATGGTTCGTCAAGTGTTTGTATTTAGTTACACCTCATTAGCGCGGAGGGAACTGCCGCATGGCAGCAACACGGCATTTTCTTCCCATCCCTCCATTTTTTATGTGCGAAAACAAGAGTCCGCAACCAATGTACTGGTCACAAAGCTGTACCTTGTTAGCTGCTGTGAACTCTTGCTCTATCCGCATGGTGTGATACCGTACACCTACATTTGTATGCAGTGCAACTTTTAGCAGATTCTTAATATGCAAGCAAATATTATCCGTCTGTTATTTGGGATTCCAGTTTCTTTTGGCAGTGATGTAATTATTCATTTACAACACATCTTGCAATCACATATATATTATACAAGCAATCATAACTGAAATAATAAGAATTATAAATATTCGATTTGAATACTATTACGCGCCTCTGCATTATTTTTTTCTGAGTGACTTGTTATCCTTCAATCTCTATCTCCAAGTCCAGTAAATATTCGTAAAGTAAAAATCATAAATTCAGTAAATATTTGGATAGCTTATTGAAGAAACGGCATTTTAGTTTTATCAAATATGATTTCCGACTTTTGGTCGTAATAATTTAATACGTGATTGACTTTTCAAAACATTAAGAGATTGATTTTTATTATATTTCCCCTGGCAAATATTTTCTTGTGACGAGCTGCAGTTTAAAAATAATATGCCAATGTTTATTATGTTGGACATTTTTACATAGGTACGTAAAAATCATTACATGACTATTTCGCTGAGAAATTAGGCACATTGAACCATAAAGCATAAGAATTTCTAGAAGAAATAGTTGGGAAAAATTGGAGCATATCTCAAACCTTTTCAAATTGCAAAACGAATTTTCATGTAAGTCCACTCCAAATAAACATTTGCATGAAGAATATTTGCTTACTTCTTATCTTCTAAAAAAACATTTGTACAAGTTTTGATTCAATTGCATATGCTTGAGCTGCCGGCATAGCGAGTAAAATACGCTAATTTGGATTTTCTTTAATAAAGTTATTCTATCTTTATTGAGATAATCATCATCATCCTGCACAAGGATTAAACCTACTAACCTGTTCCGCCTTCAAAAGTGGTATCGTCCAACCATCTTATTCGTGATCTGCCGAAATGCTCTCTTGGTTTGTAACCTAATATTATTTTACTAGTCGGCCGTCACTCATTCTTTTATATGTCAGTACCGGTTATTCTTTTTACTGTATAAATTCAGACAAAGTGAAAATATCTAGTTGTATATTTTAACTTCTCTGATGATCTAAGATAATGACACCACCCATACTACTTAGAAATTTCATTTCACTGGTTTCTATTTTCTTTTTAGTTGCTCAATTTTAAGTTAACAATGGTATAGCTAATGTTTTGGACAGTTTTAATTGTGTTGAACGTTGTGCTTTATTGCTTAAAGTTCTTCTTATTGCTCCGTACATTTGCTGAAACTTGCTAATTTTATTTGTAGCATCTTATTCTTCAGATATGATATACTGCAGCCCAAATAGTCAAAGAACATCTGGTTTATAATTTCTTGCCACATCTTCTGTGGTCAGCTCTTCTAAAATCCATTGCATTAGCTTTTTTTCCTTGAAATTCGAGGATTATATGTCTGCATGACCATTTGTAATTGGTATGTTGCTCTCTGTAAATCATCTTCGGATTCCACAAAAAGCATACGTTTTAGTGCTAAATTGCCCAATTTTATTCCAGCTATTATCTTATTCTACTATTCTGCTATGGCTTTATTTATATATAGCTATAGATCAAGCTTGCCGAGACTTTATCGGTTGTTTACACTGTTATTGACTATCATCACGGACTGCACACGCTAGTTCAGCTGCCTCTTACTTCACATCGTCGCTGAGAGATCACGCCACTGTCGTCTCTATTACCAGAATTGCGCCGTGGAGTTCTGCAACTGTTTTAAGGCACGGTTAATTAAGCAATATTCTGTCCTGGAGACAATGTTCAGAGATTTGTGGAGAAAATCACAGATTAATACCCATCGATAAGCAATAGTTTTTATGGTTACATTGCGATTTGAATTTTCATCAATTAAATATAAAATACGAAGAGAAGGTAAAACAATAAGAATTAAAACCTACTTACGCCGATGCCAGATGAGGAGGGCCACACACACCTAATAACTTTTACTAAATATATTGGGTATCCCTCTTCACTCAATATGTTCCATAATTTGTTTCTTAAAAGCTTATCAAAGGCTTTTATACAATCCACAAATGTAATGTAAGTTGGTAAATTAAATTTTCATCTGTTCTGAATTATCTGTTGCATCACAAACTCGCAATAGGCAATAGGATCGTCCGTTTGTAAATCCACAGCATATTTCATTTAATTTTAATTCGCTAATTTTATTCAGACGGCGTGTAATTATTTTGGCATATAATTTACAATCGGAGTTCAGTAGAGAAATGCCTCGGTAATTTTTGGGATTTTCTCGATCTCTTCTAGTATTTTATAATATTTCCCAACGGATAGTTAATGTATATTGTACATATTATTCGTTGAAATAATACATCTCTAAAACTAAAACTTAACCAAAACCTTCGCTTTAAAAACGGAGATCTGTGAACAGATCTTTTTGTTCAATAATGATATCTGTAACATTCGAAGTTTGGGAGCACGATTTACACATGATTTACCAGTTTCAATTTGTCATATACGAACATTTCCATTCCCGCGATTCTCCTCAATCACACAATTGTGTAACAGAATAAATTATACCGATAGAGAAGTGTCTTATCAAACCTTCCGTAAAATGTTCCACGTGGAAAGTAGTTTTGGAGGCGATTTGTGAATGTATGTATGTCTGTGTTTTCTTTTTATTTCTTTTTCACTTTTTAATTTTCGTGTCACATGTTTGGTAGATCCTGAAGATAATTACCACCATTGATATTTAACCGACTTCATTTTTCAGTTATGCTGTTCATAATCACGCGCACAAACACACGCAAACATGCACACACGCACACACACACACACACACACACACACACAGCTGCCTTTCTTTTTTTGGATTCGTGTATTTCAGTTGAAACCTTGTAATCGACCTCATCAGTGGAATATAATACTTTGTCTGCCTACTAGAAGTATATGGTAGAGAAATTAAGAAATCTAATGTGTTGCACTCACATGACTTTCACTACTCTTGTACTAACCATTCTTAGAAATTCTTATTCCTATATGCTCTTCGTGTTAGTTGAGATAAACTTTTGTCCAAATTATCTTATTGTTTATTTCCTTGTAAGTGCAAGGAGAACATTAGATTACAGTTGCCTTTGAGTGGTAGTCAAATCTTTTAAAGCTTTGAGATTCCGTTGTTCTCTTTGCACGCTTGACTATAAAAATGAACAGTGATGTTCCATTTCACGAAAGTTTTGTTTTTCGAAACTGACAAACAATAAGGCATGCCTCCGAAATGGTTCACTCTACGAAACATTTTATTCATACATAAATTGTGTGCCTTAGCAAGATCTACATTTTTGTATAGTGAGATTTGGTCTATCTCTTATGGTTTACGAGTTATTCAAAAGTCATACAAAGTAAACACGACTACATAGGCTATAGCCAGAAAATTCAAAATGTACATTTCATTTGTCATGCAAATATCTTAAACATATGACATTTTAATCAAAATCGTTAGAGCCATTTTCAAGAAAATAAAAATTTTTCATGTAAAGGGTAGCTTAAGGTGGGGCTATTTTCTTCAAAATCTTCGTGTGGCATACTTGAAAGACATTGAACTTAAATACCAACTTTGGTTTTTAACCGACTCTTCGTTTTGAAGTTATGCTGTCCACAGAGTGACAGACACACACACACCGACCTTTTTCTAAAAATGCTTTTTATAGATTCAGGGGTTCTCAAACCGTATTTTCGGTGAAACCTCGACATCGAATTTTGGGGTGGGATACAATACTTCCTCTACGTGCCAGTAGAGAAAGTAAAAAGTACATGTGGTTAAGCTCACAGTTCATGCATCTTTGTGGCATTAATAAGTTTGTAAATCTGCTTCATCATTGGCTAGAATGTTAAAATGCGTTGAACTTTCCTCAGCACGAATTGCCATTGGACGATGAAATGAATACCGAGTTTCAAAGCCATCAATCAGCGACTGGCTTTGAAAGGACTTTACTATCGCTTTAGCTTACTGCATTCTGCAAGTTTATCTGCAATTATTGAGAAGTAAGTTGAGATTTGAAAGCATATTGTAGAACCGCCGGTAGATAAATATTACGAGAATGCAACACATCAATGTTTCAATATTATGTGTCTTAAGACGGATAATGGTCAGAAAGCAGTAATGGAAACGTTCGAGACATTGATCCTCATAGACCTTTTACACTGTCAATAGTATCTCAATCAATATGTTAATATTTTCATTAAGTACGTATCCAGTACGTAGACTACTTCTGATACAGAATCACGTATAAAGGCAACCCATCTCACATAACCATGGAGGATAAGGCTGTTGGTTTAACGACCGTTGAATACGCAATACACGAGCGATGACAAATGCGCCTTGTACGTGCCCGCGGCAAACAGCAGAACTACCTTATACGTTGCACTGCAGAGCTGTGAACCGTACTTAATGGTTTGCTAGTTGCAGCAAGCACGTGACATCACCTTGCACAATAATTGTTACTCACGCACTGCCAACACTTGCAAAATGTTAGACACACATGAGGCTTGAGGGAATACGAGAATATACTGATACCAAGGATTTGGAGTTAATTTAGTACACCACTTCATGTAACTATGGAAAATATGTTGTTATGCTTATGATTTTATCACATAATTACTTTTTGCAATATTAAATGTTACAATTAGATGAAAGTGAGAGGTTTCATAACTAAATATGTTGAATATAATTTAGAAAACTCATTTCCTCCAATGTGTAGCGTATTGCACTCCACCAAAATCATACCGCAGATTTTACTGGAAATTCACGGTTTTAGGTCCCCCAAATAAAGCATAATCTTAGAACAAGGTCTGTGTGTATGCGCGTATGTCCCTGTGTGTTTCCGTATATACCATAACTCAAAAGCGAAAACTCGGTTAAATACTCGCGCCGTGGCCGAGTGGTGAAACCAATCGCCTCTCACCAAAGTAGCCCGGTCTGGATCCCAGGCTACCGAATGTGGGATTTTGTGGACAAAGCAGTGCAGGAGCGGGTTTCCTCCGGTTTCCCCACCATTTCATTCCCCGGTGCCCCGTCTCCATTCCATGTATCATAGATGTCACCGCCTGTGGTGCCTCATGAAGTAAAAGCAGGTGTTAAAAGGGTTAAATTCGAAGCAAATTTTAAGCACTAAATATGTATATCTTCAAAAAGTATCCATCTAAATCTAGCGTTTTTTATGGAAACGTTTTTGTAAATTTTTAATTTTCTCAAAATATTACTGTAACGATTTAGATAAAAATACCACATATTTAAGATACTTTATCGGCAAATAAAATGTGTACCCTGAATTTGCTGGGAACAGTCTCTGAAGGTTCGTTCACTATGAGTAAATTTTGCTTAACTGTTGTCCAAAGAAATAGGCAAAGTGTATATCTCGTAAATGTCAAATATATATATACAGGGTGTCCCAAAAACACCGACTGCGCTTAGCATGTTATGTGGGACGGCAAACTATTCAGTTTTGAAACAGGAACCCCTGTGCGGAAATACACGGTTTGGACGCCGTAGAGCGTTGAAATGTGAGATGGTTGTACGTTCACATTTCATCAATAAACCCAACATCGAGCTGTCTACGTTAGAAACGGGTTTCGAACTGTGTACCTCCTACGTCACTGCAGAGCGTATATCGGCGGTGGTGAACTTTATACACATGACCCAATATGTGCGATTGCGTTTGAAAATTGTCAATCGCTCCGTGGATTCCATCCATAAGGGCCTCCCCTGACGTTACAGATGTGCTATATACCATACTCTTCACACAACTCCTCAGAAAATAGTCGAACGGTGTCAGATCTGTCGACTGTACTGGACACTTAACTCGTGCACGTGTACCAATCCATCGGTTTGAATAAGCGACGTTGAGGTGATTTCGCACATTTACATCAAAGTGTCCTGGAGTTTAAGTTAGCTACTTTAGCAGCTGTGTACTGGTAGATGTCGCATTGATGTTAAAAAACTTTACTGTACTGGAAACTGCACAAGTAACCCAGTAGGATGGACACCAAGGACTCTATGGAGCAATTTGGCGCCTGCACAGAAATGTTATCATGTTCACGTCGTTCGTCCCAGTACGCAGATGGCTAAAGGGTTGCATATCTGACATATTAAGGTACCAAAACAAACGTTAAAAAATTGTCATAACCGTTCGTTCTCAAACTTCGACGCTCTCCAGCGTCCAAACCGTGCATTTCCGACAGAAGTCCTAATTGAATATCGATCAATTGGCCATCCCGAACAACATAATAAGCGTTGTCGGTGTTTTTGGGACACCCAATATATATATCTGTGTGTGTGTGTGTGTGTGTGTGCGTGCGTGCGTGCGTGCGGGAAGGGAATTAGCAATTTTTTAAATATTCCTTGTTATTGGTTTGAATTTCCAAATACTTATCTTTTATCAAAAAGTAAGGAATTTTTTCGTTTTCAATTTCTGTGCTACATGCACTTTCTCTGCTACAATTACATTTAAGACATTTACATGGCATATAAAAATTGTCTTTAGTTTTCTGGGAATAGCCTGTAAATTCCTTTTCATTCAGAAATAATGTTTTGTAATTTTATTTGGTTAAAAAGACCCTAAGAGATAACACCATGCCTAGAAGATGTGTATCTCTAAAACCTTAGTGTTGACACCAAACAAGTGTTTTATGGAGTAGCCATTTCCAAGACATGCATTGGGAGATATGGTTTGAATTTTTTACTATCATATTATTTCTTAAGTAGCTCAAAATTAGTTCAGTTTTTCGGTATGCAATGGGCAGAGGGTGTCATTTTAATGGTACTATACAGTGCCAATGTTTGCTTTGTATCCGTAACCATAGCTGACTAAGAGCAAACTTCCATGTGTAATGCAAATAATAAAGCAAGGGTTTATAGCAATCAGCTTTATACACAGAAGAATACGTTTTTGTAAGAATATTTTTTGCTATGTTTGTAAATATGTGATGTGTTGCACTCACATGACGTCCTATACTTTTGAAATAACTATTCTTAGAAGCTCTTATTCCTCCATCTGCTTTATGTTAGTCGATAGAAAAATGCTTGCTAATTTTCTGCTGGGCGAGAGGAGAATATAGGAATACAGTAGGCTTTGAGTAATAGTAAAATCTTTTAAAACTTTGAAATTCTGTTCACCACGAATGGCCATGATATGAAAAGATGAATAACGAGCTTCAATTTGAGAAACGTTTAAGAATTTCTTGTAGAGTAACATTTGGAGTCTCTGTTACGGTTTACAAATCATACAAAAGTCATCAAGAGTAAACAGGACTACTTGGTCTATAGCATAAAATTCAAAATATACATTCGATTGGCCATAAAAATATGTTAAACATATGAAATTTTTATCAAAATCGTTACATTATCAGAGCCATTTTCGAGAAAATAAAAGTTTTCAAAAATTTTATATTTAAACGGTAGTTTAAGATGTCGTATCCCTGAAATGTATTAAATTTAAATACAGCCTTTGGTTTTTAACCGACTTTTCGTTTTTGAGTTATGCTGTTTACAAAAAGACAAACACACACACACAAACACACACACGCACGCACACACGCACGTAGGCACACACTCACACGCGGACGTTTTTCTTAAAAATATATTTTGGGTGCAAGAGGGCTCAAAACTGTATTTCCGGCGAGGTCTCGACATCGAAATTTTCTGTGGAACACAATACTTCCCCTACTATAGCGGATAACGTAAAAATAGTCAGTGTGGGTGGAGAAGATCATGTGATTCTAACATATAACAATGTTTTTTCCTCTCTCTGCTACTTGCAGTAAGTAGTATAAATATGCTTTTAGGCTTCATGAACCCAAAATTACTTTTAGATAAAAACAGTTGAATGTATAACCTGTGAATAGCATAAAAAACGAAGAGTCCGATTAGTGCGTATCAAATATATTTATAACTTAACCAGAAATAATGTTCACTTCTATAATTTCAGCAGTATTTGATTAATATTGTGAATGCTTGTCTGTATAATGTTCAGTTTGACAAACACCACCTTGAAGTGTTCATTAGTTGACGTTCAACACATCAGAACAAAGCAGCATGAAAAAGGCCTTGTTTTGAAAATAGATCACGAAGGGCAATAAGCCAGTGTAACGTTCTTTTTGTTGCCTGTTTGTTGTTCGTGGACACTGATCCATTGGTCTAGCTAGCAGCAGTGTTAAGTACTGCAAGATACGCCTCTCCCTCTCTCTCACTTTAGGGTTCCTGCACATCCATCATTTTGTACAGTGACGGCGGGGCAATTGGCCCCCTCCGATTCTTTGTGTCTTAACTTCACTCCCCAATAAAAGGGCCAGAAAGTATATTACGAAGAGTCATTATAAGGTCATAATGGCCAACATGAAAATGATAGCTCCCTGAGTCAGCATAAGTTTACAGTGCTTGGAAGGGAGAAACTTTTATCCACGTCTGCAGAATCATTCTACATAAAGCACGGTTAGCGACTCCTAAAGCTGTTTTTCTTTGTTTGCAGATGATGTATGGGAATTTTACGTGCCAGCAGTGGAACAAGAAAACCGCATATGTCTTCTTTGCCGTGTTTCCAAATTACTGCACAATTTCTCAGCAGAGGAATTTAATTGTGGGCAATGAGACTTTCCTCTGACGTGAAATTAAGACATATTCGTATATAGTAGAAAAAGTGGCGAGTTAACAAAGTTGCCGTTAAGATTTGAGGAATTCTACGAATGCCAGAGAAATGCAGATTCCTGTATAGGTAAATACAATGGAATAATGTGAAATATATTTACAGCTGCGTGTTTCAGTATCAACCCTAGCATTACCATGAGGGGGAGGGGGTACTTTATGCCCACCTTCTGTAATTTTTTAAATTCTTTAAGTTTTAATGTTTTGATTAGACATGCAGTTAATAGTTATTGTCAATCACTGTTTCTATTACTGCACTGCGTAATTGTTTCAAAGTTTTCATTGTTGGTCTTTATGGGAAACAATAAAATGTCAAGGTGGTCATAAGGTCGGTATAATGCGATTCATACATAAAGTAAAAAAGGAGTAGTTAAACAAAGTTAAATAGTTTTATAAACATGACAAGATACAATACCCATTTTTAAAACAAATTTGCTTTAAAAATTACTCCGACACTTTGTTACCAGTAGTGGTTACAAAATTTTAGAATAAGTCCAGCAATAAGGGTGGTATAATGTGTAAAAGTACAAAAGAAATAGTTAACAGTGTTAAACATCAGCATATAAATATGACAATATATAATACCCAATTTTAAAATAAAATTGTTTTGAAAATTGCTTAGATAATTTGTTACCAATAAAGAACCCCAGTAGAATAAGTAGTATATATATATATATAGTATATATTCTGGAATAAGGCTTGGCATTGCTAGTGTTAATTATTATTATTATTATTATTATTATTATTATTATTATTATTATTATTATTATTATTATTATTATTATTATTATTATTATTATTATTATTATTATTATTATTATTATTATTATTATTATTATTATTATTATTATTATTATTATTATTATTATTATTATTATTATTATTATTATTATTATTATTATTATTATTATTATTATTATTATTATTATGATTATTATTATGATTATTATGATTATTATGATTATTATGATTATTATGATTATTATGATTATTATGATTATTATGATTATTATGATTATTATGATTATTATGATTATTATGATTATTATGATTATTATGATTATTATGATTATTATGATTATTATGATTATTATGATTATTATGATTATTATGATTATTATGATTATTATGATTATGATTATGATTATGATTATGATTATGATTATGATTATGATTATTATTATGATTATGATTATTATGATTATTATGATTATTATGATTATTATGATTATTATGATTATTATGATTATTATGATTATTATGATTATTATGATTATGATGATTATTATGATTATGATGATTATGATGATTATGATGATTATGATGATTATGATGATTATGATGATTATGATGATTATGATGATGATTATTATTATTATTATTATTATTATTATTATTATTATTATTATTATTATTATTATTATTATTATTATTATTATTATTATTATTATTATTATTATTATTATTATTATTATTATTATTATTATTATTATTATTATTATTATTATTATTATTATTATTATAAAAATATAACAATTCAAGCAAAAACAATTTATATGCTTTATTGGTAGTACTGTTATACCAACGCACACTAATCCAACGATCCAGGGCAACGTATAAGCCTTTCCGTTCATTCGTGAGGTATCGGGTGCAACAAGAAAGGTCGAAGAAAGGTTTCTAACCTGATGTTCAGTGCACAACTCTCTCCACAAGCACACAGGGAGTATTGAGGTGACCGTGCCAGAATGCTGCATCTGCTAAAGTTAGGGACACCGCCTGCGTTGTACCTGCCGCCACCCTACTCAATCACTCTCACTATCGAGGGTAACAATCTCAGTGAAGACGGCCTCCTCCTCCTTCGCCAATCTACTTCTGCAATTAGCACATTAAAATATGTATAAACAGTCTGGGTTTTGGTATGATGCTAAACGAACAGTTCGTTTTCTTGTTGGATGGCAAATCTAGTTCTGAAATAATATTTCCAATGTTCATACTGTAATACCGTACGTTTTCAAGCTGCCCTGAAATTCTTCATTCAAACGCGGTTTCCGCCAGTCCTTTGAGCATCAAAATGAAAATTTAATCAACGAAATAATCGAGCTGCATTAAAATTTTAATGGCATTCCTACGCAGCTGTTTTTGTGCTCCGATAGACTGTGATGGCTTTACTTTGTCGGGATATTTTGTTGGTTTAAGTATTTATTTTAATCTCCTTTGAGAGAGCCGTTCCTCGGTAAACTCCCTCCACTCTTAAACGCTGAAGACAAAAGAAAAGCGAGGAGCAAAATCAAAACACGAGCAGGAGAAGAAACAAAGAATGGCAGAGCTGACTGCGTCAACAATCGGCATGATGAGAATCTGTTGTTCAACACACAGCAAATGGGGTGGGGCTTTGCGATTGTGGTCATTATGGTATTCTTTGTTGCCGTGCTGTCTCCGGAGTTTCTGCATGTACGATATCGGTGCTTACTCATGGCAAAGAGTCAATCCTTCCTTAAAGAATTTATTGCAAGTATAAATTTTACCAACAATTGCTACAGATTGGTAATCACTATTATATACCAGTTCACTAACAACTTCTAACCAGATGTTAGATGATGCGTTAATCTGTAAATGTTCACAAGATGCAACAAACTTTGTTTACCTCAGGGGCAGTCAAATAAGAATGAGAGAAATAGAATTATCACTGAACTTATAACTGTATTTATAATTAAAATCACTTTTATGTCACTAGGAGATAATACTGTCACTCGCAACATGTAAAGTTGTTACACAGATAATGGATATATAGTCTCATGTATACTCGTTTTTACTTATTTACTTCGCTCTTCCCCGTCTGTCTGTTTCTTCTTAAAATCTATTCACTTTGCGTTATTGGCTCCAAAAAGTACTTTCTATTTTAAATGCTGACTAATGACAAGTCCAATATTTTTTTTCCGTCACTTTATTCTTCTTCTAAAACTCTATCACAAAAACACAGATCTCTATTTTTATCGCTAACAGAATCTACAATGCCTCGTGACCTTGCAATTAACAACTGTTCTTATCTCTCGTAACCCTAATACATACTTCCCTGCCTCTCAGTACTACTGCTCTCTCTGTCTCACAAACTACTGGTTGGACGATACACTCGCACTCATTCAAACAGGCTGAAGCAAGAACTGCTAACAACTCTCTCGGTTAACATTGACTTCTCTCAACACTGCGTTCACCTGTATAACCCAGAATGACGTAATGCGGATTTTTCTCGAAATCCACATTTTCGTAAAGAAGCCCAGCACGTGGCAGTTTCTAGAACCGTCTGGAAACGCTTGTTGTGCAGCGCTTATAGTCGTTTTGTTCTCACTGCTTCATTGTCGCCGGGCCGTGTACTTACATAGAAACACTGCTGTAAAGTACCTTGAACTTTTAATTTTTAAATGTAATTTATCCTCCCACTCCCACCCCGCTTCTTAAGGAGAGGCCCCTTTTCTGCAAAAGTAGCTATGTTATACTTATGATGCTGAAAATGTGTATACAAACAGATTCATAGTTTCTGTGTTTTGTTTGAATAAACCATAAGCGTCTCTGTCAAATGTCTTTCTCGTATCTGAACTTTGAAGATTTATTATTTGAGATAAGACCTTGGAAAATGGAATAAGATTAACTAGCTAACTAGCTCTCTCTCTCTCTCTCTCTCTCTCTCTCTCTGTATATATATATTTCTAAAACAGCTCTACAACAACAGGTGAGGAAGATGCTGTGATTTTTGACATAGTTTCCACACCCAAAGAGCTTTTAAAAGTCACTTCGTATTAGAAAACTAGAATCAGACAAAAATCAAATGACAACTGGTATTTTAATTAGAATATTTGATGGTTAAAGTTACGGCTCTTGTGTTTGCTTATAAGTAGAGGAATTATTGTATTCTACCCAGGAATTGCATGAGAATATCACAGAAAATATACATTTTGAAATACTGAATAAACAAAATAATTTTTAGAAAAAGGTTCGTGCACACAAGTATGTGTGAGTGTTTGTGTGTGTGTGTGTGTGTGTGTGTGTGTGTGTGTGTGTGTGTGTGTGTGTGTGTGTGTGTGTGTGAATTAAATATTTAAAACGTTTACGGTAACGAACCATTTTTCGAAAGTTGTTTATTTTTCTCAAAATTTCACAAGCATGAGGTATTCGTACCACAAATGAAATCTCAAATATTATGGAAATAGTCTCTTAAGTCTTCCTCATTCCGAATGTAATTTATATATTTTGTACACTGTAAGAGATAGGTAAAATTTTACTACATAGACCATGCATATTTTGTGAAGATTAGGTATCAATTTTACGGAGTTAACTATTCAATAATAATCCCTAGGGCGTCTTCCCTGTCAAGATGATTTAGGTTCAAGTTTCCAAATATTTGCGTATGTAGTTTTCAAGCAGGACGCCGTTATTCGTGTTTTGCTCTTGGCCATGCAAAGAGTGTGGAATTTTAAAGACAACACATAGCGATATGGGCTTGGATAATCTGATATAATTTTGCTATAAAATTGTTTAAATGTGAATTGAAAGTTTACTACAGTTAATAAATAGTTTTTGTAAGAATAATTTGCAGAAGAGTGAGTAGAGAAAATGTTATGAGTGCAGCAAGTCAGACTCTTCAGTCTGATTTTATTCTTCCATTTCTGCTTATACACGGCATGTGTGGATGAATAGTTAAGTTCAACACCTCATATTTGTTTGTATGTTTCTTCTTAATTTCACTTGAACTACATAAATTGAAAATCTCCTTGTTCTTCTTTTTCTTCCTTTCATGGAGATAAGAATGTAACCTCCTCCGCTTTTATGCCATCTTTCCTTAGATCTTAGTAGTCTTCTTTTCCCAAGTGCCTAGTAATTTAAAATTTTTCTAGGTAATCGAGATCTTTCCATTCTATTAACATGTTCTGTGTATTTTCTCTCTAATTTTGTATACGTTGTAACATACGAGTAACTTGTGATTGGCTTAATATCGCTGCATTTTCTTAACGTACTCGTAAATCCTGCAGTTTTCTTCATAAAGTGCATTTCTGTAGGTTGAAATGTATTTAAATTTTGTTGTTTAAGAATCCATGTTTTGCTTCCACATAGAAGTATTGGTTTAGACAGGACATTATAGAGTCTGATTCTTGTGATGATTTGCAGCATTGAAAATTTAAATGTAGTATTTATAAATCTGTCACTTTTATACATTTTAATGTCGTTTCTATGATATGCTTTTCATCTTCATATGACAAGGCACAACCCAAATATTTAAAGGTATTCACTTGCTCTTGTATTCATTATTTATTTCCATTTTACTCCGGATCGGATATTCACCTTTGAATGCCATAACCGTAATTTTCATCTGTAGAGATGTTCATTTCAGAATTCGTAAATATATCATTTAAAGCCTTGACTGATTTGTGCAGATCATCTTCAGATACAGAGAGAGAGAGAGAGAGAGAGAGAGAGAGAGAGAGAGGGCGGGAGGGAGGGAGAGCAATAGGTGAAATTGTACAACCCTGTCGTACTCCTCTTGTGATTGGCTTTGTATTCGCTTATTCTATTTCCAACTTTAATTGGTATAATGTTTTCATCATATATGTCTATTAATGCTTGAAGTAGTTAGGTATTTTATAATCCTTGAGGATTTTTAGCAAAATATTCCTGTTTACTCCGTCAAAAGCTTTCTGATAGTCCAGAAATGCTTCATTATGGAATTCACATTTTTTCTATTAATAATCTCAGTAGGAAAACTGGGTCGATGTACGATGTGTCTTTTGAAAACAATTTTGTTCCTCTAGAAGATTATCTTCTACATATTTCCGTACTATACTTTTTTATTATGGATGCGTATATCTTATAGCTTGTGTTTAATAAGCTCATTCCCCGATAGTTTTAAGGTCCCTTTATTCCCTTTTTATAGAGTGGTACAATGGTAAATTGGAAATGCACTTCATAAAATGTACCTATATGTTAGTTAGCAGCTCCACCAATAAACGCTTTTTATGCCATGCAAGAGACTTTCAGGCTCACACCTACGACCTTATTAAAAGTTGGACAACTCCAATTAAAGGCACCACGTAGTAAAGTCCTTTGCACGTCCTGCGTGAGAACACGGTTATGGTGGAGCTTAAGAAGTTAATTAGGTTTTCCAGGGGAACAATCAATAACCTGACAAGGTAGGAACAACTTACACACCACCTCCCTCTACGCATTTTAAAGCCCTGTTCCCGGATACACGGCACCTTTGTTAATCCGTGCTCCTTAAAAATATTCACAGACTTTCTTTTCCTGCTTCGGAGGGCTTAGACGCTCATTTATTCTGAAGGTACTGTATACTTTAAGTGGTTACAGGATTTGGAAATGCAGCTTTCGTAGTTAATATCTTCACGATTTAATGTCAATTAATCTCAAGAAATTTATTTTTGTGCTCCCCTGGTAGCAATGATAGAATTCCTGGTAAAATATGATAGATTCTTGTGAATGAAAACCACAGACTCAAAAATGTAAATCCAAGTTAAGGGAATTCATGGAGCACATTTTATGATTGTCACGGTGTGCTTTTGTAATATGAACATATACATTGGTTTAGTTGAAGATGCCCAGAAGATCTCCAATGGGAATGCCTGTTGACAATGAATCAATATAATATGCTATGTTAGTCGCGGACGAACTGATAGTCACTACACAGGAAATTGAAGCCAGGAGTTTCTAATGAGCACATTTTTAGAAGAATGTAAAAAGCTGATCTAAAACTAAATTTAGTGAAACAGAGACAAATGAATCAATTTTATAAGATCAAAAGGCTCTTATAAAGAGTTCGGAGTTAGAAATGATAAAGAAGTTTAAAGGAGAGTGGCACATAAAATAAAATTAGCCAAACTACTGTCATGTTACATATAATTTTATAAGACGGAAATATAACCAAAGAAACTAAATTACAAATATAAGGACAATTAGTAAGAAGTATCCTTACGTTCGAGGCGAAATAAAGATTTACCATAGAAGATATTATCTATGGAAATTAAATTTTATGAAGTTCAGCGAGACATTCTGAATGACAAACCATTATTAGGAACACTATTATTAAGGAACAATGTAACTATTTAAATTGACCTATCATGACAGAAAAGCAGAAAATAATGCCCTAAAGGTTTGGAAATGATATTAACTTGCGAGAACAGGAAGAGATAGATAATGGATGCAGAAAATAAGGACTGAAATGGAAGAAAAATGACGGGAAGAAACGTATAGCATTGGGGACAGAAATATATATAAACATTGTGATTCAGGATGTAAATGAATAATTATTATTAGTACTGTTACTATTATCATCATTATTATTAATATTACTGATCTTAAAGAAAGTTCGATTTATTATCACTTCTCTTTAAGAGAATCTCTTCGCCAGAATCTTAATTATTTCTCCTAAGGAAGACAGTTTTAATATTATCCACGTTCCTGGTACATATTTAGAGTATATCCTAAATGGTGATAGCGAAGTAAATAAGACGGCTAAACTTGAATAATTTAGCGTACCAATGATTCAATATTTTGGCGACTCTAACGCGTACTACTTTTCCGGTGTGGCTTTGAACGAAGATAAATTAAATTCTCAACGGACGTGAAAGGCCCAGGGAGCCTAATATTCATTCTACGAAACAGAAGTTGTTATGAATTTCTCCAAGAGAGTTATATTAGTTTATTTCCTTTTCGAAGAATACCATACACCGGTTTTGGTGGAATCGATAGCAAAAGAGGGAAAAAATGAAAACATCAGAAACGGCATAACTCAGGAAAAGAGAACAAAAGAGGTGAAAGAGAGGGCCAACAGGAAGAAAAACTTTGTTGCAGAGTTTGCCAGGCAGCGCAGGTGCTCCTGATGGTTCTTGAGATGAACTATAACTTTATACGACATTATTTTCTTCTCCAGACAAGCGAAAGCTAACTACTGTCTTCCATCTTGTATTCACCCTCTACATCTTCACCCTTCCTAACGACAACATTCATTTAAGACTAAACCAGACTCCTCGCTAATGATTTAGACCTGCAGACGTAAAGTCTTATGCCATAGCTTGGACTAATCTCAGCTTAGGAAACTTGGAATGACGTAAGCCAAGTTCTTTTCGACGACTTCTCCTTCCTTATAAAATTTGTTTCTTATGTACAGGATGTTGAAAAAATAGTAATTGAACGAATACCGCGCTTTGCGATTTTAAACAGCTACGTACACTTAGTGGACGCTTTTGAATCTGAGATCAGGTAGCTTTGAAAAGTGACATTTGAAGTCATACAAAGAATGTGATTGTAAGTTACGTGTTCTTACACAGCTGAGAGTTTTTTCTGTCCTTCATCTCTTTGTCATTTGCTTAGTCTGAAATAATTTGCATCATGACAGCACTGCGTCTGTTTTATTTGGAATTGCTATTATATTTTGAAGTGATTCAATTTGTACAGCAGTTCGCAGTTTCTGTAGCTATCAAACGAAAATATAACTTTCAAATCAGTTCAGTTTTTCAGTGTTTAAGTCTTTTGACATTTGCAGCAGGTTTATACAACTTTTTGCCACATGAAAATAGACATTATTTACAAAAATGCAGTACATTGATGAACAGAAAAGCTGCATACTGAAAGCTTTAAATTGAACAACTGTGGCTTAATATGGAAGCAAGCTAAAGGTGAGGCACCTTTTTCATATTTCTTATTGAGGTGATTAACGTCACTTTAACCCGGAGATCATATCTAGTTTCATTGTCTGGCTATTCTTGATGAAATTGTTGTTTTCGTAGTGAATGTTTTTGAAAAATACACGAGCGGAGAGGGAAAAAAAAATTCTTAAAGGCTAACGAGAGATCCTCTGCAACACGATTTAGGCCATCTAGCGTATTTCAGCTCAAAAGTCTTGTCTCTTCCATCTTTACCTCCGTCATCCTCGTTTGTTTTTTTTTTTTTTTTTTTTTTTTTTTGTCCTTGTGGCGGGTAAGTATATACAGGTTTTGGAATTCTACTTTCTTTCATTCTGTTTAAATGTCGTTTCCATTTTTCTCTGTATTCTGCTACTATTCTATTTAATTTTTCTATTCTTAATTGCTGTCGTATTTCATCATTATTTTTATCTAATCTTGTATACCTGACTATGGCTCCGAGAAACTTTATTTCTACCGTTTGGATGATTCTATCATGGTCCATGTTTCAAAACCATATGTTATAATTGGGATAGCCATTCTTTTACACATTTTTAGAGCTAAATATTTTCTTGCTTTATTCTTTAAAAATATTCTGTTATGTAACTGAATTTATTATACCTTTATTAATATCTGTTTCTAACTCATATGTTATTTCACATATAGGAAATTAAACTTTGAAAGTTGTTGAATAGTATTTTCTAGGACTATTTTGGACCTTTGAATGCCTATGACCATTGTTTAATCTATAGATATTTCTAGGTGGTAGATTTTCGCTATTTTTTAACTTCTTTCTCGCTTTTGGCTATCAGGATTTTATCATCTGCGTAAACAATTGTTTTTATTATTCTTATCCTAATTAATCCCTCCTGTCGTTTCTTGTTTCCATAATCCTATAATAGAGTAGTTGACATTAGACAACCTGGTCTCACCCCTTTATAAAAATCAGTACATAATGTTCTGCATATATTTTTATAATATCTAAATTGAATTCTTTTGGTATTTCTATTATCTGTTTGAGAGAGAAGATATTATCAATGTTGCTTCATCCTTTTCTGTATCCCGTCTGTTCTTCAATTAAACGTGTTTGTACTACTCTTGACAATTCATTGTTTATAGTTTTCGTGTAAACTTTATATGAGCAGAATAACGTAATTCTATAAATTATTGCCTTAGATAGATTAGTTAAATTCAATGCAGCTGTTGAAACAGAATTTTGCGCTATTATTGCATATTTAAAGGAATCTTTTATGTAATTGATAGTCTATGTAGAGAAGGTTTTATTCTTAATTTTTACAAAAAATGATATTCTAGAATGCTATTTATAAGCATGTTGATAAGTTTTGATATGTGTAATGTGTCTTGGGTCTGGTTTAAATTCATTTATTTTTTATTTAAAACTAGTTTGCATTGTATTTACTTTCTCTACTGGTAAGTAGGGGAAGTATTGTATTCCACCCAAACATTCGATGTCGAGACTTCACCGGAAATATATGTTTTGAGGCCTCCTGAATCAAAAAAAAAAAAAATAAATAAATAAATAAATAAAAAAAAAATAAATAAATAAAGCATATTTAGAAAAGGTCCATGTGTGTGTCTGTGTGTCAGTCTGTGTCAGACTATGGACAGCCTAACTCAAAAACGAAAAGTCGGTTAAAAGCCAATGTTGGTATTTATGTTTAATGTCTTTCAAGGATACGACACGAAGATTTTGAAGGAAATTCTCCGACCCTAAACTACCCTTTACATGGAAAATTTTTAGAAAATTTTGATTTTCTTGAAAATGGCTCTAACGATTTTGATTAAAATGTCATATGCTTGAGATATTTTTATGAAAAATTAAATGTATATCTTGAAGTTTCTGACTATAGTCCCTGTAGTCGTATTTACTCTGGACGACTTTTGCATAACTGGTAAACCGTTAGAGATAGACCAAATCATACTATACAAAAAATATAGACCTTGCTAAAATACACAATTTATGTCTAGATAAATTTTCTTATAGGGTGAACCATTTCGGAGATATTCCTTGTTATGTGTGTGAGTTTCGGAAAACTTAGAACTTTCGTGAAATGGATCATCGTTGTTGATTTTTTTATATGTTAAATGTGCAAAGACAACAGAATCTCAAAGTTTTAAAACATTTGACTACCGCAAAAAGCCTACTGTATTCCAACATTCCCCTTGCACCTACAAAGAAATAAGCAATAAGATAAGTTGTACAAACTTTTATTTTAACTAACACGAAGAAGATATAGGAATAAGAGTTTGTAAGAATTGTTAGTACAAGAGTAGAGAAAGTCATGTAAGTGCAACACATAAGATTTTTTTATATGTTAAGACAACCTTTTCTAACCAATATTCCAAAGTAAAATAAACTCTTGTGGTTGGTATGCATTTATCGCGTGAGTATTTTATGTATATACCTTATTTCGAGTAACTACGACATCTATGGGCTTTTTTATGCAAACTAACTGGTCACAGCTCAGGTCACCGTGTCTGAAATGGAAAATAAATTACGAGAAACATCTCACATGAACAATTAACAAATATCGGCTCTTACACATTTTTAGCCCATATACTTTGTATTACAAAATGCTACTATCACATATTCAATATTGCTTTGGCTGGCTCCATATCTCAGTCGGTATAGCACCTGCTGCTGTGCAAGGGGTCCCGGGTTCAATTCCAGGCGTGGAGGCTGGGAATTTCCTTTAGGTAGGACAATTCCCCATCCTCTCTAGAGTCTGGAAATATAAATGTGTGTGTGTGTGTGTGTGTGTGTGTGTGTGTGTGTGTGTGTGTGTGTGTGTGAATTTAATGTAAAATGAATCCAAGTAACAGAAATCCAACGTTTAGAACCACCGATAAGCTAGTTAATACCATTGCTGTTGAGAATTGTTATAAGAGGTTAAAAGCCGCAGATATGAGCTTGGATGTTAAGGACGGCATATAGATGGAACATTAAAGAAAACTATCACTTTCGATAAAAAGAAAGCCCTTATCACACTTTGCCATAAACCGTCAGTTTTCTCTTCAACTGATAGCGGCACGTCCATTCCCTTCAGGGTTTGGCTTGCTTTGGTGCTGAAGGCAGACTATTCAACAGAGCTTTCGCAGATTGTTGCCAAAATAGTTATCAAATAGCTTATTTCACGTTAGACTATACAGAGAATCATAAATTCTATCTGAGGACACTATTTCTGTGTAAGAGAGTTTATATGCTAATTGAACGTTTATAACATTTTCCTTTAAGCTTCTAATATTCGCGGGGACTAAATGTTAGGACTGTTTATGAAAGACTCACATGGGTGGCCATTGTTCTGAAACTTTACAGTTTACTACCAACTGTTTTCGAGGGAAGTCAGTGTAAGCCAGAAGGCGTGTCCGCGCGCGCGAGCAAGCTATAATCCTATTACTATCTGGTCTCTACATTCAGTGTGCAAACACTAAAATCTACCAAACCTATTCCGAGGTCTAATCCATTGTTCAAGGTCCAGTACATTACAAATTACAACGTTTGTTCACACAAGTTCTTGCACCGAGTTAGAGCAGAACAATAAAACTGTAATGCAATATAGAGGAAAGGTAACATCTGGTTAGTACAAACTTTATTATGCACTAGGATAGCTTAACTCTATGTGCTGTACTAGTTTAACAGATGGTGCTTTTAACGCTATTGTTTGTGTCGCTATCGAAAGTTATACCAAATCTCATCCAACTCAGATGATAACAATGATAGAATAATTAAATACGGCGAATAAGTTGTCACGATGTGATGCAATAAACTTAACAAATGGCTATCTTGATCATGACAACAACACTTGAACAACCTGTTGATTTATATTAAAAATGTTTTTCTTTCTCCCCACCCCCTTTTTTTTCAAAAACATATAATACCTTATTTTAGATTCATCGACAGGAAAGTTAGCTGTTTTAACAAACGTCCTACATTTACATTTTTACATAGAATAATTAATTAGTTAATATTTTATCAGTTACAAATGATTACTCTTCACTCATACATAGTCCTGACAAATATTTGCTGCATTATTTGAAGAATTCCAAAGTTTTAAATGCCATTTACGTCCATATATCAGCCTTTCTAACATCGCAAATGTTTGTGACAAAATAAATAATGAAAAATGATATAATATTATCATCATCATCATGAATTATTATTATTATTATTATTATTATTATTATTATTATTATTATTATTATTATTATTATTATTATTATTATTATTATTATTATTATTATTATTATTATTATTATTATTATTATTATTATTATTATTATTATTATTATTATTATTATTATTATTATTATTATTATTATTATTATTATTATTATTATTATTATTATTATTATTATTATTATTATTATTATTATTATTATTATTATTATTATTATTATTATTATTATTATTATTATTATTATTATTATTATTATTATTATTATTATTATTATTATTATTATTATTATTATTATTATTATTATTATTATTATTATTATTATTATTATTATTATTATTATTATTATTATTATTATTATTATTATTATTATTATTATTATTATTATTATTATTATTATTATTATTATTATTATTATTATTATTATTATTATTATTATTATTATTATTATTATTATTATTATTATTATTATTATTATTATTATTATTATTATTATTATTATTATTATTATTATTATTATTATTATTTAGTATTAGAATTATAATCTTCGCAAAACTTAAAGGCATATGGAGGCGGGGCGTACTACAGACTCCAGCGAATCCTAAGCTTGCCCCTCCTACCAGCGCTGCCGAATGTGGTACACGCATCTCACTCGCTCTTATGTACAGAACCTCTGGCGGTACACGCACTACGCTTGGCAACAGCGCTCCGCTTGAGCATTGGCCAGCGTTCACATGCCTTTAACTTTTGCGAGCAGTATAGTATTAGTATTAGTATTAGTATTAAACGAATGGGATAACATCAAAGAAGGGAGAAGAGTCTACAATATATTCCCTAAAATAAATAAAAGATTACAAATGAAACATCTGAATCCAACAGAAGGACTAATTCATTTCTTGACTGGACATGGCCAATACAACACCTATTTTTACAAAATAAATAAATCTCCTACGAACATGTGTGAGACCTGTGAAACTATAGATACGCCGGAACACAATATATTGGAGTGTGTAAAATTTTCAGAATTAGTAGAAAACGAACGACTAGCAATACAAGGCTATACTTTGCAAGAAATATTAAATAAAAACTTGTTGAAGAGCCCACAAATTCTAACTAATAAAATATCGAAACAAGCAATCACGGAATACAGAAGATCAAGACCAATACACATCCAAGCTATTGCTGCATCAAATACTCCAAGAAGATCCATAAGGCTGCATACACCAAAAACAACTAGAACTAATCTTTAACAAAGAGTCGACACCCCAATAGTTGAAGGAAACACTATGTAGTTTCTCTAAGAGGAAGAATACAAATTATATAACAATCATATGAACATTATTAACTTACTTGTTTAGATTAAGTGTTATGTTAGTATTTAGTTTTCATTTTCTGCAACATAAATATTGTTAAAGGAATGTTAAAAATGTTTTTTAAATGTGATGTAACCAATATAATAATTAACTATCCTGATGTAAGAAATTAGGTATCAGGATTAATAAATGCAGATTATCTATCTATCTATTAGTATTAGTATTAATATTAGTATTATTTATTGTTATTATTTATTATTTATTATTTATTATTATTATTATTATTATTATTATTATTATTATTATTATTATTATTATTATTATTATTATTATTATTATTATTATTATTATTATTATTATTATTATTATTATTATTATTATTATTATTATTATTATTATTATTATTATTATTATTATTATTATTATTATTATTATTATTATTATTATTATTATTATTATTATTATTATTATTATTATTATTATTATTATTATTATTATTATTATTATTATTATTATTATTATTATTATTATTATTATTATTATTATTATTATTATTATTATTATTATTATTATTATTATTATTATTATTATTATTATTATTATTATTATTATTATTATTATTATTATTATTATTATTATTATTATTATTATTATTATTATTATTATTATTATTATTATTATTATTATTATTATTATTATTATTATTATTATTATTATTATTATTATTATTATTATTATTATTATTATTATTATTATTATTATTATTATTATTATTATTATTATTATTATTATTATTATTATTATTATTATTATTATTATTATTATTATTATTATTATTAATGCTACGCAAACTGGTAAACGACCGTAACTTTATCTAGCCTCCAAGCTTTATTTCACATGCTTAAGCCATGTTTCTCCGTAGTGAAATTCAGCCACACATTAAATTTGGCTGTTAATATGTGAAATACCTCAGTGTACCACAATGTCTCATTTTATACGCTTCAAGGGAAAGGAAAACATGTTTCTTGTCTTCATTTCTTCTTCATCATCATCATCGTTGTCGTCATCTCGTATTACGGTTTAGGCCATTTCTGATGTGCTCCGGCTTCATACTTCAGTTGCTCGCTTCATATTTTTGAACTAGTTCTTTACTTCGATGTTCTCTCTGTTATTCTACTGACGCATTCAAACTCTTTATATATTCTTTATTTTAGTAATTACACTATTGGTATTTCTTTGAGGATATCTTAATCCTTTTGCTTATCTAAAGTACCACATACTACAGAAAGCTCATTTTAGCTGCTTTCAATCTTCTTAGTAAGCTTTCAGTGAGAGTCCAGCACTCCGAGCCATACAACAAAACAGGAAAGCTAGAACGTTTGAGAATGATTTCTCAACGGGCTTTCTTAGCTGATGTTCTTCTAATTGTACCACAAATACGTTTGAACAACTTTAACTTTCTATTAATGTATTTTGTCCTGTCAAATTCGTAGATAATTAAAATAAATTTACTTGTACTATTTATATTTCATTTGCTACTATTTTTCCACCAATAGGATTCTTTGCATGGAACACTATTTCTTTGACTTTACGTGGAGATTGGTTATTACTTTGAAGCCGAAATTGTAAACGCCATAATTATGGATATAATACTGCATCATATGGCGGAATTAAATAATCAGAGCTACAGAATCTGGGAGATTAGTGGTGGCTAAAATTGTCAAAAAGGCACGAAATGTTACAGACAAGTCATTAGGGGCGAGCTTCCAGGTAGTTAAGCGAGACTTCGTAAGACCAGTTTTCCTGCAAATCGCTCAGTGCCGGTGTTGAGCAGGAAAACAAGTGGTGGTCGTTTCTTCGAAACCCTGTTGCTCATTAGGAAGTGAAAGGTATAGAGAGCGTCATGACGCACAGGGACTTGCCTGCGAGAACCCGGAGAGAGCGGATCGGAGACTTGCCCTCCAGAACCTGGACGGAACGGGTCGGTACATTCGTCGCCTAAATCTCCGAACTAGCACTTCAGTCATGGGACTTGCATTCCGGATCCTCGAGTGTGACGACACATTATATTTAATAGTAACAATCTTCGGTCTTACTAAAGACACAGTCACGACTTCACGTTGTTAATAACGGTCGGCAAATCTCACGCAGTCTTATTTTGGTGAGAATAAAAGTATTCAAACGAGAGTTCTGGTTTTATTCACAAACACCCACGCATACCCTGAGTTTAAAATCACATGCCAGAGCAGGAATCACCAGAAAGTAGCATTCCGCGTAGGATAGTGGAACGGAGATTATACTCAGTAGCAATTTTTTCTCATTCAAAAATGGCTCTTTGTAAGCAGTCTCCCCGTTCCTTGATCATCTGAACTTGTGCTATCAACTTACGGTAATAAAACTTACTGCAAGTTTCTCATGAGGCCGTCAATATATAAACTGTTATGCAGGACATATCTGTGTCTCACTCCTTGATTAATCTCTATTGACAGCTTCTTCCGCTTCCAATTTTAATTTTTGTTTGTCCCAGCGTGGACTTTGAATTGCTCTTGTTATATAGCTCGGAAACCCTCGTGTGTAATTATTAAAGACAAGTAAATATGAAATACATTTGTAGTTTTTAAAGTACTGAATATGATTTATCATTTAGCAATTATATGTTTCAGTCATGCTATTTGTTTGATACGTGTGTTACAAAATCCTGAAATTACCATTATATAATGCTGAGCTGGTTGTTTTCTACAAAAGCAATAACAACCTAAATTTAGTAGTGTAGGAAATAATAGAGTTGTTGCACAATGCATTATAGAGCAAGCATGGCCTGCTTTATGATGTGAAAGGTAACATGGCACCCCGCTGTTATATTTCAATTAACTCAACCTCCGGTTAACCGAAATGGCCATAGCTTCACCCCATTCTCTGAGGTTTCCCCGTTTGGCTAGATTTTGGTTGTCATTGAGTTGATATGGGTATGACTTTCAGATTGCTCTTTTAGTAATTTATCATATAGTCGTACCGTCTATCTTAGAAATAAAATTGTAGCGTGTTTCCTAAAAGGATCACATCTCTATTATAAATTAACATCATAAACAAACAGTATCAGAATTGATAATTAATTACCGAGCGGAATGACTCAGGCGGTAACCTCTGTGGTTCGCATTTGGTAGGTCGCAGGTTCGATTTCTGTGACCAACCTTCCTGACCTTGTGTTTAATTTTCCCGGGTCACTCAGGCGAGTGATGGGATACCTTGTATCCCCCGATTAACTCCCACTCAATTTATTCTCTCTCTATTCGATCTTTCTAGACTGTAAGGGTCATCGAGGTCACTAGTAAGAAGTGCTGCGGTGGAGCCTGAACTCTGGAAACACGGTGATGGGCCGAGGGGAGCGCTGTGGTGTGATGGAGGTTGCTGTGGTCGGCTGACCCCAGCCAGAGGGACTGGCGGACGGCGCGCCCTCTGTGGTGACCTGGATGTCAGTCGGGTTGAAGAACTGCCTTTATTTACTAGGTACCCACCGTAGTAGTTCTGACTATGGAGTATTCTGCTTACTCGTAGGGTATTGTCCTGCCTCCCGAGGTCTGACGTCCAATAAGCCACCGGCTGATGTGCTGGAATCTCTACCGAGATAGCCAAGACAAGATCTTAACTTCATCGAGCGGGATGGTTTCCGATAACATAAAAGAGTATGTGGGAGTTCCCGGGTTGGATTCCGGCACTCTTAGCAATACTTTCCCGTTTAGACAAGGGAATCTCACATCAGAGATAAATACCCCAAGGGCGACTTTATGTCCCGGGCTTAAGCAACCTTTAGATGTTACAATTGTAAGTCACTCTTGGAGTACTTAACTCTGTTGTGAGATTCCCTTGTGGTCTAATTGGGGAATTCAATGTCAAACTGGCAAGTTGACCATGGTAGCTTAGTGGTTAGAGCAGCCGCTCGATAAGCGGAAGATCTATGGTTGAAATCCCGGTTATGGCATTGGATTTGTCAGTCCTGATTCCACCCCTTAAACATTGCCCACACATGACTTGAGCGTTTAAAAACACCAGCAGTAAGCCTGTTGGAATACATAAATAATAACTACCATCTAAAGGTTACCAAAGCCCGGGACATACAGTACTTTATATTTTAAGTCGCCTTTGGGGTATTTATCTCTGATGTAAGATTCCCTTATGGTCTCACCGCGAAGGCAGGGTTGGGGAGTTTAATGCCATACTGGCAATTTGTCCATGGTAGCTTAGTGGTTAGAGCAGCCGCTGGATAGGTGGAAGATCGATGGTTCAAATACCGGCTATGGCATTGAATTTTTCAGTCCTGATTCCACCTCTTAAAATTTTTCTAAATGTATTAATTAAAATAGAGAAGATCAAGAAAATTTTGTTTTACTATTTATCACTATGTTGAAGTGTATTGCCATATCTATGTACAGTTCACGTTTTTTTCTTCGTACCAACAAATGGTGCGAAGAAAAAACAAACAGATGGATATATTTTCTCTTACGTGGGTATTCGCATAAATCATTCGCAATATTATTTATCATTTTGGTGAGCCAGGTTGGAACATGAGTTTTAGGTTCACTTTTATTTATTGCTAAATAAGATCGTAAGACAATCAAAGTATCATTTTCTGGACAAAACCTTTGGAATATGCTGAATATAATCTCTGCAGAAACATTTCTAGGAAAGATCAAAGGTTTAATATTTTCTAAAATGCTCAAAGTTTAACAGGAATAAACCATGTATTGTGTTGTAATAAAATTTAAATAAGGGCTTTAAGAAACCAACACTGGATTGTTTTAATCCAAGTAAAGTGAAAGGAAATCTATAATATGTCTTAACCATCATCCTGAAAACTAATACTACCTCACTTTATCTTGTTTTCTGAAAAATGTTGTTAAATGCAATTACTGTAAATTATTTCTGCTGTATACGAGGAAGATAAGCTTAATATTAAAAAATGGATGTTTGGATACGGAGTTTGGGTGTTAGGTATTTAGTATCCAGGGAAGAAGCTGCATTTTGAAGGAAAAAAATAGCCCTAGTATAATCGGATAAGCTTTTCGTATTTAAAATATTTATAGCAAAGCATGCTGAGGCGCACGATATTGACTTTCTAACGAAGTTCATAAATCCTCCTCGGCGTGGAGGAAGAGAGGGGAGGGGAATAAGTTATGTGCAAGGAAGCTAGCAAGCAGAAAGATAAAAGCAGGAGTTAATTGACTGTGTTTCACTAAAGGAGCCCTTTTGTCTGAATTGTTGCTCACATCTTTTGAGGTGCTTCAGGAGCCAGCCCTTTCAATTATACGTATTGCCAATCCCTGTACTATCGGCAGGTTTGCTTCTCATTTTCTGAAGAGCAATAGGTCTAACAAAGGAATCATCGCAGATTACAAGCGTATAGAAGTGTAAAGAATCCGGATGAGTAACTGAGTTATGAAGGCATAAGAGACACATTGACAAATGTAATGTATGTTCCTGTGTATCACAATGCTAGTGTGTTGGCATTGAATGATGATGACTCAGTGACAACTTGCGGTGTCCGCCAATACACAATTCTCTTATTCATACACTGGAGAGAGTAGGAAGTAATCTTAGTAATAATAAATTCCCTTCCCCCAATCCGGAATCCTTCTCATGGCTCACAGGTGCTCTCGTGTTGCGTCAAAAGTCTCAATATTGGAACACATGAGTGCTTGTTATAACGAATGTCATTAGTCAAATATTTATTCATTTTTACTTTCTCTTCTGCTAAGTACGGGGAGTATTGTATTCCACCCTAAAATTTGATGTCGAGAGTTCACCGGAAATATGTGTTTTGAGAACTCCTGAATAAAAAAAAAGCATTTTTAGAAAAAGGCTCCAATATATGTGTGTGTCTGTGTGACTGTGTGTCTGTGGGCAGTATAACTCAAAAACAAAATGTCGGTTAAAACCAAAATTGGTATGTAAGTTTAATGTCTTTCAAGGATGCGACACGAAGATTTTAAAGAGACCAAGCCCCTCCCTAAAGTACCCTATACATGGAAAATTTTTCGAAAATTTTGATTTTATTGAAAATGACTCTAACGATTTTGATTAAAATTCATATGTTTCAAATATTTGTATGACAAATGAAATGTATATTTTGAATTTTCTGACTAAGGCCTATGTAGCCCTGTTTACTCTGGATGACTTTTGAATAACTCGTAAACCGTAAGAGATAGAGAAAATCTTAGTGTACAATAAAGTAGGTCTCACTAAAACACAATTTATGTCTAAATACATTTTTTTGGGAGAGTGAATCATTGCGGAGATATTCCTTGTTATTTTTGTCAGTTTCGGAAAACTGACATCGTTTTGTGAAATGGAACATCGTGTCATGTGAGGGCAACACATCAGATTTTTTGTTTCCAAATGTATTTTGTAAGGTGCAGCATAACGTTTTCGTTTTTAATTACGCTAAATCATATTACGTTTGTGGTGAATAGACCATCAAGTTCAAAAGCAAAATATCAGGCCGATAGTGCAAAAATTATCACTTTTCTGAGTGGAAGGATAGTAACATCATATGCCATTTTCCAGTCCCTTGATCTGGAGGGAATCTTAAGATTACTTAACCTATATTTATATTTGCTTAACAAACATTAAGGGACTCATAATGTGAAATAAAATATATCTGCAATCAGGCCTCTCTTACACTTTGGACAGTTCACTGCACCAGTATATATATGTCCTTAAATTACTATGATTTTGACTAAGATGCACGAAAGGTCCTCTGAATTCTTTTATTTGAAATTAAAATTCTCCAAAGTCAGTAACACTAATAAACCCGAACAAGGCTTCTTAGAGTCTCAACAATTCCCTGGAGAAAGCAGCGTGCAGACATTCAAAAATGTACATCGCAGTCTTTTTTTAAATAATATAATGTGGCTAACATTTTGAATTCATATAACGTTAGATGTGTTGCACTCAAATAAATTTCTCTACTCTTGTACTACTTTACAAATACTTATTCTTCCATCTTCTTCGTGTTAGCTGAGATAAACATTTCCGGAAATTATCTAATTCCCAATTCCCAATTTTCTAATAGATGCAAGGGATATGTGGGAATGAGGTAGGCTTTAAGCGATAGCCAAATCTTTTAAAGATGGTCGCTATGTGAAGTCTTTAAAATTGCGTTCTCTTTGCATGGCCAGGACTTTCAATTTGAGGAAAGTATAATTTCATTATAAAGCTCACATAAATGACGAGGAATATCTCCGAAGTTGTTCACTCCATAAAAAATTCATTTGGACATAAATTGTGCGTTTTAACGAGATACACATATTTTGGACAGTAAGATTTGGTGTGTCGCTTACGATTTTTCAGTAATGCAAAAGTCATCAGGAGCAAACAGGACTACATGGACTATAGCCAGAACGTTCATTTGCCGTAAAAATATCGTAAACTTATGGCATTTTTATCAAAATGGTTAGGGCCATTTTTGAGAAAACAAAATTTTTCGAAAAGTTTTACATGTAAAGGGTAGCTTAGGTTGCAGAAATCTTCCTCAATATCTTCCAGATGAAAAACATGCCCGAAAGTCACTATCTGCCAGTTAGTAAGTAAGCTAGATGGAATGCTTATAATTTTGTATTAGATAGCTGTTACTAATTATAGGAAACTTACAAAAGAGTAACAAAATCTTGTCCTAACTGATAGGAAAATGTTTTGTTGACTACTTCGTATGTATGACTGCTGTTACACTTGTGGTGTATGGAGAGAATTAATCCGCAGCAGTCTATTTTATGGGATATATGGAATTGCTTTCACATGACTTTGTGCACCCATCCTTCAACAAAATATTCTTAAAAATGCTTATGATATATACTTCAAGTTCATCGAGATAAAGATTTGTAGAAATGATTTTATTATATATTTCCTTACAGAAATAAGATTCAGTCAAGTAAAACCTTTTAAAAGGTGCTATGTGATGGCTTTGAAATTTCGTTCTCTTTGCACGAGCAGGACAGAGGAGAATAATGGGGGAATACTTGTCTCTCATTTTAGAATACTATAAATATTTCATAACCGAAAGCTGAAATAAGGAGCATCTCACAAAAGGTCAACTCCACAAAAATATTTTAACAAAGTGCCACACATTCAAGAGGTTCCGAGTTTGAATCTCGGTTAGGGTGAGTTATCCGGATAAGGTTTTTTCCAAGGTTTTCCCTTATCCTGAGAAGAGGAATGTCCGATAACTAAGCTCTATGGACCTTGGGCTCATTTGAGCACCAGTTCACCCATTTCATTCATACGTAATCCGATGTAACATCGTGGTGGAGGACGTTAATATTAAAGTCAAAGGAAGAAAATAAAGTGCGTGCTTTAAGGAGGTGAGTTTCTACTTATTACGCTTAGCAGTTGTGCTAAAGTCATTCATAAAGTTATGTCACATATCATGAACGTGTTTTAAACATACAGAAGTTTAATAAAAATCGATGGAACTGTTTTTTGAGAAAGTAAACACTTTGGAAAATTTCTCCATGTAGGCGTTAGTTTGCGGTGTCAGAAAACCTGCCTTGGTGCCCCTGGAAGACGCTGAAATTACATTCGGCGAGACTAACAATGAACTAGTCGACGAGAAATAACCTGGCATTGGACAGCTATCTGACTCATTCACCTGCGAACGAGGCTAGTCCTTTCTCGTCCAATCGACTAATCGTTGCGTGATGTGTTTGTAACACGATTGGACGAGACAGGTTAGCTCTCGCCGACTGTAAATACCTATACTTTTGTCTGGTGATCTAACATATTTGTTTTTGACTAATGTAAACAATGCGGGCTGGTCCCTTAGCGCAGTTGGTAGAGCACCTACCTTCTGTGCAAGGGGTACCGGATTCGATTCCCGGAATTTTTCTCTAGCCAAGATTATTCCTCATCCTTCCCTGAATATGGAAGTATAATGGCGGCGCCGTGGCTGAGTGGTTAGACCTCTCGCCTAACATCTAGGCGGAACCCGCATGTGGTATTCGTGGTGGACGAAGCGGCGTCTGGGCCGTTTTTTTCCGGTTTCCCCCGCAATTCATTCCACCAATTGCTCCATTATCACCAATCCAATCAGCCAGTTCGCCTGCATTTCATATCATCCTCTTCCTCACTGTCATACCTGAGTTTGCTTGGCTCACCACCTGCTTCCAGGTATATTCACTTTGTCTGGTGCAGAGGTCCCTCTGCTCCCCGACAGGCGTCTGACCCCAGGCACTGGCTTGTAAGTCCTAGGGGGTGTAAATCCGACATAAGGGGAGGGTGATCAGGGAAAGAAAGAAAGCAAACAATGCAAGCAAAACAATAAGTCAATATAAAATACTGTTTAAAGCTATTTTTAAAGCTTAAATAGCACTCCTAGTGATTTTAAAGTGTTTGGTAAGAAGGAATTACAAACAAGTATTAGGTTATTTACGGAGTAAAGGACCTACCAGTCTGAATCAAAAATGATTTTAAAATATTAGGTTAAATTAAACATTTTCTGAGATGATCAGGTAACTAATTGCTAAACTCATCACTAAAAATAACATTTCATCCCAAGTAAACGACCTCAAAACATAAATATAACATTGGCTAAAAATACAAATTTTCTAAGCACTTAATTTTTATGAAGTTTGCCCAAATATAGCAGAGAAAGCAACACCCCGCTAGAAGAAAATCATTACATACATTCTGTTTTGGTATTACTCGAATATTATTTTGGGACTTTGTTTATATAAAGAAATAAAACATTTAGAGCTATTTTAAAAGTTCTATGGATTGCTTTTTCTTCTTTCTGAAGTTATTCCTGGTATAACTATAATCTGCTAACGTTAACACTTGAGATATACTATAACATACAAGTTCTCACCGTGTATCGCAAAAAAATCCGGAGAGAGAAAATTTTTCTGAATCCTGTACACATTTCCTAAATTTTACTGTGCTGCAATGTGATTGTATCGCAATAAAATCCCGGGCTTTTATTCACATTTTACGGGAAGCGTTCCGTCAATTTCACTTTTATTTCCTCTCTTTCACACTACGTAGCCTGAAAGTTTGAATATCAGGGACCCTTCCCACATTCAACATAGAGAATAGGCGCTAACAGAAATCTATAAATTGCTCAACAAGTTATAGTTTGAAAGCCCGAAACGCAAGTTCTTTCATTCCCCCTGCCCTTTCCTCCTCTCTGCCTGTCTACAGTTGGTGCAATATATACAACTGTAAAATGGTAATAAAACAGGGGCATGTTACGAAGGAATAGGTGAAGTACGAACGAGACCAGTAGGGAGGGAAATCAGTTTCAGGGGGTGAGAGGGGAAAGAAAATGGAAAAAAGAAATAAAATCGGAATATAAAAGGGGAAGGGAGAACTGAGAATTGGGTGATGTGTAAAATTTCTGGAGGAATTTGTATCTGTACAGTCAGAGCAAAAATCTGCGATCCTGGCATGTTCCACAAATTGTTGCTATGTGGTCAGGTAACCTTAGGTATTGTTAAGACGGTTGTCTTTTATATCTCTCTGCTTCTTTTGGGCTCCTTCAAACACTGAACTAGGCTTCTGGCATTGCAACATGGGCAGTGTTAGAAGTGTGACATGTTATTTGTTGATTTCCGTGATTGGGATTTATTGTTTCTTTATCAATGAACTTGAAAGAATTTCATTCGAATGGAAAAATGTACCGAGCAATTAACTTCAAAGTGTTGCCACAATAATATGAAAACAAAGAGTAGCATTTACATAGCCACATCCCTAAATACGTGTTACTAAAGCAGTACTCTTTAAAGTTTCAGCATTTTGGGATAAGTTGACTGGTTACAACAAATTTCAGCTGTTCTTAAAACTCTCTCACGTCTTCAAACATTATCACGATTAGCCAATAAGCTCAATAACGATTGCAAAGTCCCCAGCTTGATCATTGTCGAATGAAGAATACGATATGGGGTTAATTTATATAAATATTATAATTATCATCATTATTAATGTCACTAATGCCATTATCGTCATTTTCACCTTCTTTATCCTATTATTATTATTATTATTATTATTATTATTATTATTATTATTATTATTATTATTATTATTATTATTATTATTATTATTATTATTATTATTATTATTATTATTATTATTATTATTATTATTATTATTATTATTATTATTATTATTATTATTATTATTATTATTATTATTATTATTATTATTATTATTATTATTATTATTATTATTATTATTATTATTATTATTATTATTATTATTATTATTATTATTATTATTATTATTATTATTATTATTATTATTATTATTATTATTATTATTATTATTATTATTATTATTATATTACGCCAGAAGAGCACCTTATGATTATAACTTAATCAAAACAAGTGTAGTAATTTACAAAATTGATATATTGCGATGGTTATGAGTGTGCGTTATAAATAGGGCTAGGACAAGTATCCTTTTCCTTGCAATGTGTGCGCGCTGTATGTATGGACAGTGTGGAGGGGGGGGGAAGGGGTTATACAGATAACACGGGACTAAAAAGCAGTCAGGTATGTAACAACGAATCTAATTTAAAAAAATAGATATTACAGATACATACATACACATTGCCAAAAATATAAATATTTATTTGTTGTATTATCTTTTCATTCGTCTATCAAATAGTTTAGTATATGTCTCAATGGAGATTTTAAACTCAAGGTGGTGTAGTTTGTAAAATGGTATATTGGTATGTGTCATCATTTTACATGATCTTCAAAGACATCAAATTGTAGTGGTGAACTTTCTTATTCTTCTGAGTTCGTACCACCTAACAATGCAACAGATGATTTATCTTTCTTTTCTTTCTTTTTTGGTTGTTGGGGGAGGGGGTATTGCAGTGTAGTTTTAACAATTTTCTTTAGAATTTTGTATTTCTGAATGACACAACATCCATTGTATATTTTCTCCATTCACGGTAAAATTATTTGTAGCAAATTCTTCCATTACAGTTTTTCATGTGACAGCACATGATTTTGACATGTACTGAACTATACTATATTTTGTGCAGCGCAGAACAGAACGTAAGCACAGAGTGCGCATCTACCAACTCTACACTGCTAGTACTGCAGTCGAACTACTGACCATCAACTGTACAGATCCAGATCCGTGCGTTCAGTACGACGTTACGTGTACTAGAGTGATAGTTAAGTTGATTTCCCGATCAGTGTTATTTATCCCAGCTCTGGTTATAAATTGTTTCAAGTATTTGTAGTTACATTCGTGCTTAATCCATAATTGACACACGAATATATTATCACATTTTTCAGAAAGTAATCTTAGGTGGAGTGTTTTTCTTTCAAATATCGGAATATCAAATAAAATGTGATTTATAGTTGTATAGAGTTGTTTTCTCTTTTTTCTGGCGGTCAGCTATTTTTAGAGTCTGATTAAATTAAAAATATCATTGCATATGATATTTCATGTTTCCATCTCTATTAGAAATCTGCTTCAGGGTCTTTTGGAACAAGGTGGTTCACAACCATCCGATAACGGTAACCAGAACAGCAACGGCAATGGGAAGTGAGACAGCATTCGGAAACGAGAACGGCAAGTCGTGCTGTCGGTCAGCTTATCGGTTGAAGTTGGAGGTCGATAATGCCTTATTGGCAATTTCATTTGTCTCGTACTGACCAATACTTTTGCTAGCTTGTGACTAGAGAGAGCACTAGCGGTTGTTTCATAGCACACCTCCTTCAATAATTTTTACAAGAAAGTCTCATATGCACATTATGATTCTAACATGCCGTACCTGGCAACGGGAACCAAAAAGTTGAAACTAAGCCGTCTTTTTTCCTAATTCTGGGTCTGGGGAAAGCTTCCCACCCGTTATGAACACTCCCATTTGAATACATGTATTTCAACTTTCTTGTTGTGGTTAATGTTACCGTTACCGATGGTTGGGAACCAGACTGTACTGTTACAGCACCTGCTTTTAGTAGCAAGTTTAACTTGGTGTTAATGGGATATATTTCAAGAGGTTGTTGAAAATAAGAATCGGACCTCTCAAGTCCCCGTAAAGGGAAGGAAAGATGTGTAGCTTTTCTGAAGTGTCCCTAAATATACTCAGGGGAATGTGTGTTTTTTATGAGGAGAATGTTGCGTGGGGAAAGCCATGACCGGTGCATGGCAGCAGATGGCGCCCTTTTAGAGCCCTATGCATTATTTCCGTACCATTCTTCCCTCCCTAATGTGCCCTCCATCTCATATTGCACAGTGATTGTGGACGCGGAAAATCCAGAGAAGTAACGCTCAGTCCCATGGGATTTTGGGATCCTCCGACGTTTACAAAACGGGTTTGCACGGCCATTCCTGTCGTTTCAGCAGAAAATTCTACACTGATGAAGTCATACGCTTTTGCACTGCATAACGAAATACATTCCCGCAGAGCGTAATCATTTGTTTAAGAGCACTAAAACCGTACAAATCACACGTAAGCACACAGTTTCACCTAGGATGTAAACGATGCAGTGTTGTTCACATAGTTAACAATCTTACAATAACACTTGCTTATGCTCAGTGCGCGGTTGATGAGCTATAACACTTTAACGTTAACAGCTTGCAAACAGTGTCTGCACCAGTAATTTCGCTCGATGGCACATAGATCTGGATGTTAGCGTCTGTTCGGATTTGAGACCTTCATTAACCCTTTCGGCTGATGTTTCTGTTTTGTTGTGGTACAGTGTAACTCGGATAGTTCGAAGCTGAAAGGACAAGGAAAACAATCGAAATATCAAATAATTCGACTTACAAAAGTTGGTCTAAAACTGACGTTTTATCAATACAAGTACATACACCCATCAGAATCTCCCTATTTTTCGGCTCACTCCGTTTTTACCCCAGGCACTGTTTAATTTTCTCCTTATTCTTCTGATAAATTGACAACGTGTTCGATGGTATCCCGTATTCTTTTGCAATTTCAGATTCCTTCTTCAAACCTTTTTTAGCTTCTCGATTCACTGTGGCACTGGACACGCGGTTTAACAAGACATAGGACATTCACTTGCAACACACTAAACAGTAGGAAGCTGAAGCGACAACTAAAAGCGCACATGTTTTAAACAAGGGTATGTGGGAGCAGATATCGAAGCTCAAGGCCGGCAGCTAGAAAACTTATTCCACCTCCCAAATATCATTCCAAAGCAAGTAATCCCGGAGTGATGGTCTCTTTTGCAGAAACAAATGCATGTAGTCACATTAAGTTTCCTCGTTTGGATTAATTTTTGAACTAACATTTCTGAACTAAAACGTCAAATAAGGAAAATAAAACTACATGCGAATTTTCTGCACTGCTTCAATATAAAATTAAAAAACTAAGAAAATCTTCGAATTAACAACGATTTCTAATTCTAAACTTTCGAAATATCTAGGTTCCAGTGTAGTTTACTTCCAAGGTTGCATCAACTATGTACCATATCCCATGGTCTTATTCTGAATTGGTTTAATTGGTACAATGAGCCATCTATACCCGTTACATATATGGAAAACGCACAACAAGAAGTAATGTGTACCTTATGGCTAAAACGATTCGTGTTTAAAACAATCGCATTTCTGTCGAAGATGGCAACAGGAATTTTCGTGTCTTTTAACCGGTCGTATTTTAAATTATAGTCCTACAAAGCTGCAAGTTTTAGTTTCCGCAATTGTTTCTTGCAGATTAGCTAACGGCTAAAATGATAGACTAAACATACAGCTCCCTTTATTATTTACAGGAATTTACGATATCCATGCTGGATCTGCCTCAGACAGTTAGCAGTTAAAACTGTTTGTGTTGGTTAAACACAAAGGTAAACCGGTATAATAACGCAAGAGAGCGGTAACTAACACAACGCGATACAGTGAAGAGTACAAGTGGTATAAATGGAGTATAGAAAACGATGCGCAGTTGTTACGTTGGCAAAACGCGGGCCTTGTTGCCTAGGGCCGTCCGTACCGTGCTGCTGGAAATAAATCTAGCTCCAAAAACACACAGCTTCATGGCAAGACTTCCATGCTAGAAAAGAGTGAATGCTTTTTAATATGTTGCGTCCTGAGTCCTTAAAAATGCTGACCTTGACCTAGGGTTTTACATATAAGTGACATTTATAGATTATTGTACACTGTTGAAAGAAAACTGAATTATTCATTTCAGCATTCTTTACTTCCTATTGTTTGAATAAGTGAATTTGTGGATGTGTGAATAAGAGGTAGGCAGAAATTGATTTCAGGTATTGGCGCCTTTTACCTATATGTGGCTACTTTATGCAGCACAGACCGCTAGAAGACAATGTTGTAAGTTCTACAGGATAGCTAGTGAGGTATCTATAATGAATGTATTGAAGTAATTATTATTTATTTATGCCAACAAACTTACTGTTGGTGTTTTTAAACACACAAGCCGTGTATGGGCAATGTTTGAGAGGTAGAATTGGAACTGAAAAATTCAATGCCACAGCTGGGACTCTAATCATAGAACCTCCATAGACCAACCACTATCTCTGAAGATTATCTTTGATGTACATTTGTGGTTTACCGGGAGAAACACGAATCCGTTAGAGAATTCGGTGCCATTCTGGGACGCTGTTACTGTAGCTTAATGGTTAGAGCACCCGACTTGTAAGCGGACGGTCTATGGTTCAAATCCCAGCTGTGGCATTGAATTTCTCAGTTCCCACTCTACCTCTGAAATGTATTCAAGTTTTGTTGTTTTAGGTTGATGGCAGGGGAGAGACTGTGTTTTTGAAATCGTAATTTAGCGTTCAACATGTGTGTAGGCAATTATCTGAATATATCTCGCAATGAAACCTTCTCCAATACTATTCTACTCAATTTCTTCATGCGACATTAGGAACATAGTTAACTGAAATTTGACAGAATTACCTTATTGAGTACAAATAATTACAATAATGGCTTGCAAAGAGATGAAGCGTATTGAACCAAGGAATGAGAATGCCCTTCTCAATTTCCTACTGAATATCGCTTTTGTTAGATGTAGAATTTCCTGCAGCTGCCTCTTGAAACCAAATTGCTTATGAATGACGTATTACAAGAGCCCCAAATAAGCAGATTCATTTGGAAGTTCATATCGCGTGGGCAACGGAATAAAAGGGTATTTTCAACATGGCACATTAGGCATTAAATTTAGTACTTTAAGAACGGAAACCAAACTCCTCATGTCAGCTTTAAGTGTAACAACAGTATTAGGGGAACTGAAGTGGCTCGTAGGCTGGTAAGCCTTCCATAATGCTACCTGGAGGTTAAGTTTCAATCTAGAGAACCTCACATCAAAACCCCTGATACATTTTAACATAAACTTTGTTAAGCGTTTCGGTTACACACTAAGCCACACCAGCATCTAACATCGGATCTGAGACTTTGTTCTTGATACTTACGTGAACAGTATAGCATTTAATTAAAACTGGCATACTAGATACCAAAAATCACAATGTTTTAAAAGTGTTATTGAGAGAAAATTGGAACAAGTTCTAAGAAAGGAAAAGTTTTATGCGGGGAACGAAAGCGAGCAATAACAACAACAACAACAACAACAACAACAACAACAACAACAATAATAATAATAATAATAATAATAATAATAATAATAATAATAATAATAATAATAATAATAATAATAATAATAATAATAATAATAATAATAATAATAATAATAATAATAATAATAATAATAATAATAATAATAATAATAATAATAATAATAATAATAATAATAATAATAATAATAATAATAATAATAATAATAATAATAATAATAATAAATAATTCCTGAGCGAAGTTTACGCGTTTTCCAGTTTATAATACATCAGGTCCATGAAGACGAATAAAATGGTGAATATCGAAGTGAACCAAAGATCTAAAAACTAAATTACCGGAAATCCTTCTTACGGTTTAAAAATGTTTAAGTTTAAAACTTGACCACCATACATAATAAAATACGGATTTGGCCTTGTTTCAGCACTGGTCGTGGGTTCACTTATTTTTACTACAGACCCACCAACTCACTCCGCAGAGGGCGTGGATAATCTGAACACTTTACTCTACGGGCCCCGAAAATGTAAGCTTAGTGGCAGTTTAGAATACATAACCTGTAGAGGAGAACGTCTATAAGCAAGGGAATATTTACTACTTTTTCTGCTGGTAAGTAGAAGGAAGTATTGTATTCCACTCAAAAATTCGATGTCGAGATTTCACCGCAAGTATATGTTTTGAGACCCCCTGAATCCCCCCCCCCCCCCCGCCGGCCCAAAAAAAGAACATTTTTAGGAAAAGATTCGCGCTCGCGAGTGTATCTGTCAGTCTATGTTTGTGTGTCAGTCATAACCCAAAAACGAAAAGTCGGTTAAAAACCAAAGTTGCTATTTAAGTTTAATGTCAAGGATGCGACACGAAGATTCTGAAGAAAATAGCCCCACCCTAAACCACCAATTCATTACATGGAAAAAATTTCGAAAATCTTAATTTTCTTGAAAATGGCTCATATTTTTATGACAAATGAAATGTATATTTTTTTTTTTTTTTTTTTTTTTTTTTTTTTAATTTTCTGGCTATAGTCTATGTAGTCCTGTTTAGTCTGGATGATTTTTTAATAACTCGTAAACCGTAAGATAGACAAAATCTTACTGTACCAAAAATGTAGATCTCCCTAAAACACACAACTTATGCCTGAACCATTTCGGAGATATTCCTTAACGTGTGTCAGTTTCGGAAAAACTTAAAACTTTGGTGACGTGAAACATCGTTGTTCAGGTTTTATATGTTAAGCGTGCAAAAGAAAACGGGATCTTTAAAGCTTTAAAAGATTTGACTATCACTCAAAGCCTACTCCATTCCCATATTCCCCTTGCACCTACAAGGAAATAAGCAATAAAAAATTTTTGTAAATGTTTATCTCAACTAACCCGGAGATAGAGGAATAAGAGTTTGTAAGAATAGTTAGTAGAAGAGTAGAGAAAGTCATGTCAGTGCAACACATCAGATTGTTTAATATTTATTTTGTCTCTCGAATATTTATTTGCTTGCATTGTAAGGGATTACAGGCAGCAGTGTGATAACATCTGACTTTGTACATTATTTAGACAGGACAATACGCAAGACTTTAAATATAGACCTAATAAACTATGCGATATAATTTTTAAGCAAATAAAATAAGTGGGTTTTGGACGGGACTTTCACTAAGGTCTGGTAACGCAACATAAAATTGATATTTGCGTTGGATATATTTTCTATCACTCAGATTATTAACGGTGTTTTCCTTAGTCCGATTGTATGGTAGCAAGCGCTTCTTAATAGATTAAGAGACTAAAGAAACTACAGGAAAATAATTAAACTACGTTACTTCTCTATGCAACTAGAGAGAGCCCCTTGAATACAGAACATCAGTTTATTGGTGAAAACAAGTTTCACGTTCAGAGACCCTTCTGGACAGAGGGGGGTTTAATAAGAACCATGGCTCTACCCTCTACTCTTGGGATTGGGTCAGCTGGGATGAATGGAAGCGATAGTGAACACAAGGAACCACGTGTCTCTAAGTTTATTTGTAAGATATATTGCCCATGTTTTGAGGGTTCTCAGCCCCTTAACCGCCCTCTCTTTGGCGCGGAAGAAGAATGGGCAAAGACATTCAGAGGGAGCGAAACGTTCCTCACATTAGAAGGGAAGTTGGTTGGTGATTCTATATACAGTAGCGCTCAAAAGTACTTTGTAGTTGAGGTTTTATGTTGTCAGTGTCCACGCAGTCACAACGGATCTACGACTTTCACTGTGTCTCTCCATCATGAACTTCACGTTGCCCTGATTACTTTTCTAGTAAACAAATAACTTCATGGAATACCAATATAAGTATTTAGCTCAAACGCATTCTGTAATTTGAAATGGTACCATGGTGTATATTAAATATTGTCAGTTAGGCTTACAATGTTTGTTTGTTAATTTGTACAGACAACTAGAATCGTGCAAAATAAAAAATTATACTCAGTTTGATTGAGAGAAGCCGTTTTTCATACTTTTAAGAAGGGAAATACACAGTGGAGTGTTGCTAGAGACTTTGGCATATCACAACTACTAGCAAGTGTGTGGAGGAGACAGATAAAACAAGAAGAAACAGTGGCCAATTAACCAAGATCAGATCGTTCTCGAAAAACTACAAGGAGAATTTGTAAGTAGTCGGCTGCTAATCCAAGAAAACTGGAGAAATTAGGGGTGATCTGAAACAATGTCATATATCATATAACTATATATTTCTGTGTAAAACCACCTAGTAACACATGATTTAAATTGTAGACGACCATCGCATAAATAAAAAATTCTGATGTGTTGCACTCACATAACTTTATCTGCTCTTGTACTAACCATTTTTACAAACTCTTATTCCTATATCTTCATCGTGTTAGCTGAGATAAACATTTGTACAGATTATCTTATTGCTTATTTTCTTCTAGGGGGATATAGGAATACACATCGAGCCTTATTTTGTATGCTTTGTTACATTTAATTTCCTCTAATGGATATGTCGGTTATCAGGAAAGAACAAAAACTAGATATTTTAATTTGCAGTAAATGTCGCAGAAATACCTAACACAATTTTGGTGTCGTACGCTGGACAGTAGTTAGTTCGACCGCATGCTTCAGCATGTACCATTGTCATCTGTACAAATCTCATAAAAACAGGAAGCTGTGCAGCCAGAAAATGTTAGTGTAAAAATATAGAAACCAACAACAGAAACGAAGCTGCTGTTCTGGATGCTGTAGCGCACGATCTGGAGATGAGTTTATGAACGCGGTTCTGGAATAAATCGCAGCATGTATGGAGAATTTTGCACAGGCAAACGTTTCATGCGTTTTATAAGTCACTGCACGAACAGTTATTTTGGGTCGCGTATTACATTCTGTCCTTTTGCACTGCAGCAGTTACAAGGTAATACTGTATGTCACACTGTTACTTTATTTACTGATGAAACATTGTTAACAAATCATGGTAATGTTTATCTACTAAAAATTCGCTATTGCTCATGCAAAACCCTATTGGATGGTTGCTCATCAACGACAGTGCTGTGACAATGTTTGGTGCGCTGTCATTGTTAACCGTATTGCAGGTCGCAATTTATACCAGGGAATATTAAATGTGTAGCAATATACATCGTGTCTTCAAGACACTACTTTTTCTCATGGAGGAGGAATCGGAAACGCGTCTATCAAAGATGGCACCTCGCACATGAATGTGCTTGTCTGCAGATAAGGTAGATAATCCTGTGTGATGACCAGCCAGCTTGTGGTCAGCTGGAATTATACTGTTGGAGTCACTTGTAGTCCCAGGCCTTCTCAACGATGTCCGGCTCGGTCCCTCGGCTAGACATCAAGATGTGCGTCAAGTACATTCTGTGCAACTCTCCCTTGTTTACCGTCTCCAAAAATGTATTAATGCAAATGTTAGCATTTAAAACATCTGCCTAAGTGACATAGTTTAATTACATAAGACGTAACTATAAAATGTGAGCGCGTTTCTCTGTTAAATGCAATTTACACAGATGGAGATTCTGTGGGCTGTAGGCCACTAGGAAAGTGAAACCAAGTTTGCTAGAACCAAGAGGTGTATGTAGTCAAGACTGCCGTTCGTGGCCGATGTTGGCTTCGAAGAACAGGTCTGACCTATGTAATATTTAAGGCAGTTTTTAGCTGTTTAAGATTTTTTGTCGTATTTTAACGTATTGATTTTTTTGGAAGTCAAACTTGTTTTTCTTTTTAATTTTCGGTAGTTTTCAGAAATTTGAAGTTTTTTTTTATGTTCGTTTTAGCTTTTTATCCCTTACGTTTTACTGTTTAGTATTTTAACCTTCCCTTTTAATTCTCATTTTAACTCTGTGAGTGAGTTTTAGATTTTATTGTTTGACTATGGGCTCAAATGATCTCGTTGTCGGCGGGCCCTTAAACCCCATATATTCACTCACTCGCTCACTCGCTCACTCACTCACGCTAAAAGCAAGATAAAAGTTCTATATAAAATAAAAGTAGCGCTGTGTTTGAAATGCTATTAGTTTACTTTTATGAATTGTACCCACTGTGTTAGCCCCTAGCAAGACACACTCTTTTACATCTTGTTTCACTTTGACACTCTCTACACTGTAGCGTGTTATAAATAACGTAAGGACATACAAGGGTTCCAAAGTAACAGCAAATCTGACATAGTGATATTGAATTAAGTCGATTTCTTATCTTCACCCTCTTAGGTGACTTCTGGAATAGTCTGCGAGCATGTTTTTGCTTAAAAATCAAAAGGAACTGTGACAGTTGGGGGTATTAAGTGTGCATGCGAGCGAGGTAGCGTCATGGTAACCTTTGCGTCTCCCACTAAGAGTATGGTGGATTCGATTTTCGCGGAAGACCTTTCTGGCCCATATTTTTTTCCAGAGGTTTATCAGCGTAACTAGGCGAATACTGGGAAGATGAGCTATGTCCGCTGAACTTTCCATCCCTCTATTTCACCTCACATTGCACTTCATCTCACCTTTATCCTGCTTTGCTGCTTCAGGGTTGCAAGTGTCGGCAGGAGTCTCTGCGTTGCATAGCAGGAAATATGCTCTCTCTAAATATTTGTTCTCCGGATCGGAACCGTTCACCGTTTCCCGGGTTTCCCAGTTGGTACCAGGGAGCCCTATGCTTTCCAATCTCCTAGGTTCGTCCAACCTCAGTTCCTTCTCACATTAGCGTTCCCTCCATGGGCATCCCTCAGGGGCATACGTACAAAAGGTCTTCCACAGGTCACCGTATTGTCCCCCCTCCCACACTTATCATACCTCAGGGATGTATTAAATGAGGATAATGTAAAAAATTATGCTAAGTTTAAAATAATATTTTCTCTAGAAGCTGAAGAATATATGACTTTAATATTAAATCATAAGGTAAGAACTTATAGGTATAACAGATATTGTAAAGGCCACAAAGCAGGTTTAATTTACTTCAGCTACTGCTCGTCTCTATCATTTGTTTGCATTAGCTCTCTCAAATGAGAAATGAAAAAGAAAAAAATTCAAAATTGTGGTACCTGAGTTGCTGTCAGGAATTACCATATATTGAATGTATTTATTCTCTGGAGGATGTTAATATGACTTATATTTACTTTATGGTCATGATACATGTAGCAAAACACTAAGGAGAAATTGATAAACCAGAAATGTTTACAACTTACACATTTCTGTGCTAGAAAGTACACCAGAACAGGAACTCACCTGTAAGAAGAGAAAAAAGACATTATGTTACGTAACAATCTCAGAGGTTATACCTACACAAAGAATATAATATGAGACTACTGACTTTTAGTAAAATGAATATACCCCTTAAACTTCCGAACCTAAGAACTACATTGCTCGTTTATCTTAAATCATAATTCCAAAATTTACAATACAAGTGACAAATTCTGCTTACGTAATTTTAAAAGTTGAGGCGTAGAAGGTAACATTAATTGCCTATTTTATGCATTCCCATGTCCTATGACTAGTAGACGTTGCTGATTACGTTAAGGGCTAAATATTTAAGATATAGAACATGCTTTAATAAATGTCTACATAAAATAGGGAAAGGAATGTGAAAGAAAATCTATTTTCATTTATGAGTTTCCACGTTCGATTTGTAGGTGGAACGGGGAAAGGTTTCTTTAGATACAATAATTCCCTACTCTAAGAAGAGTCTTAATTATGAATAGAATGAGAGCATCCTTACAAACAAATCTACAATAAAATTAAAACTCCTTCGGTCAACGATTTACTAACATAATCAGTTGTCTCTAAATAAATGGCTTTGATATGGCTTTAGAATATAGTAGGTGCCATCCAAATGAGGCAGTAACACATAAAGTACTCTATTTAAATCACAAATTGAGGGGAAAGTGGTAATATTCAGCCTAAAGGATGGTGATGGTGGTGGTGGCGGTGGTGCTGGTGCTGGTGGCGGTGGTGGCGGTAGTGTGGTGGTGGTGGTGGCGGTGGCGGCGGCGGTGGTGGTGGTGGCGGTGGCGGCGGCGGTGGTGGTGGTGGCGGTGGCGGTGGTGGTGCTGGTGGTGGTGGTGGTGTCGGCGGTGGTGGTGGCGGTGGTGGTGGTGGCGGTGGTGGTGGTGGCGGTGGCGGCAGTGGTGGTGGCGGTGCTGGCGGCGGCGGTGGTGGTGTGGGGGTGGCGGTGGTGGCGGTGGCGGTGGTGGCGGTGGCGGTGGTGATGGTGATGTCGGTGGTGGTGTTGATGGTGGTGCTGGTGGTGCTGGTGGCGGTGGTGGTGGTGGTGGTGGTAGTGGTGGTGGTGATAATGATATTTTTGTTGACCTGATGATACAGGAAAGTATGAATAACAGTTCTTTAGTCTCAGGAGTAGTCGTACAGAAGAAAACTGTATTTAGGCAACTGGACGCCAACAATATTTCAAGTAAGTCTTCGGATTAGTGAATAGACACTCTACTGTTACCCTTAGGTAAGGATATTAATAAGACCAATGTAAAGAAGGTCCCTGGGAGGAATTTGCTGTGCATATCTGCTTGGAAACTGTGCGACAAAGGCAGTGAATGTGTGCGACTAACACAAGAAGCAAAACTGTTCAAATAACATGCGCCCCACTGGTCACACCTCACTGTCAGCAATTTTGCCTTTCTCACGCACTTAGACATGACTATTTGATACCTCTGAAAACAGAGGATGACTCAAATAAAATTGTAGACACTGTGTATATTAAAACCAAGAACGTATTTTTTATAAAAGTAGAAGGCTACAGATGCTGGCCACATGTTTTTGAGTGAACTATTCTGAGTGTCATAAAGAATGAGGCTTGGTAGGGTATCGCACCGTGTCTAATCGGCTAGTTCCCCCGCACCTCAATTCAAGGGACTTTCTTTGCTGTAGTAAACTGTACATACACAAATCCCTAAGGTGATCATTAGGTTTATTGATAAATATCTTTCAGTTAAGGAATGTTAATATGTATGTATTATAGGTTCACCATTAGTGCTTCCTCAAAGAATGCAACAGATTGATATTTAAAGCTCAAAAATTGAACCTAGTTATGGCATCCCAACAACACTTTACTGAGTATGTAAGTCACGAGTGATATAAGATATTTGGGGAAATTGTTATCCATATCGTCAAAGGCTAGACCCAGGAACCAGTTCATTTGCTCTTGGGATCTCGAAGCCATTGTGCAAGCATTACACTCCAGGAAATGTTCTTCGAGGTTAGAGAATGTCCAATATTTGTGTCCCTTATTCTGTCTTGGAAATCATTCTCTCTAGATCATTGGGGTCAGACCAAAACATTCAACTGTCTTCTTAACTTTTGTTACTGTATGCTGCTGTTTGTATGCTTGCTTCAATTTATGGCTGCAATTGTAATATAAAAGAAAATCCCTAGGTACGGTTTACACCTCTATATTTCTATAATGTGTCAGTCAAAAAAGGATTATGTGTCTTAACATCTGAATTCCGTTATTTGTTTTTATATCTGCAGACCGAGCCTAGCTCAGACTCACAGGCCGCTTTTAGCTACGAGATGCATCCAGTCAACACCTGAACGTGACAGCATTTTGGTAACCCTGTTACTGCATGTGAAATGAGGTAGGGTTTATCAATGTAGTGAAAATAACAATACAGAACTCTTTTGTAGCCTGCAAGTTAATTAGAGCGTCTCATACAAAATACCAATATGTTAAATCAATAGCTATATAATTGGGGCTGTTCAGAATACTTTTTTCATCGATGCTTAGTACTTGTCGCTGGTGACAAACGAAAACAGTGCCGCAGTTACAAAGGCTTCATGCATGGAGTTTATGAGGGAAAGGGTGTTACAACGGATAAACTATAAACTAGACTGTTCAGTGGATAATTACATTGATCTCGAGAAAGATTTTAATCATCAAAGGTTTTTGAATATCATGTTCAGCGTATCAATGGATTATTCTGAATCCTCAGGAAAGGCACCTTTCACATCCAGGATTTAATGAACAATGCCATGCTACCTTTCATCAACTATATTTATGCAATACTACATGCACCACATGGGTCGGATGCATATTGTAATGAAAACCACTATACAACTACACCTCTTTTGTTACGTATAGAATGAAAAAAATAATATACGTAGCAGAGAAAGTAATAGGAGTGCAAAATAAATATACATGAGTACTGAGAATGAAAAAAATCTAGAATCCACCATATACTCGTATGTAATAATATTAAAGAACCAATCTGTGTAGTTTATATGGGAGCAATGGGAGTGAGTACAATATTAAAATATTGATAAACAAATCACATCTTCTGAAGTTTTATATAGAAGTATAATAAGAGGAACAATTTAAAATCACTACTTAATATATGCATAATGGTGAAAATCCATGAAGTAATAAACTTGCGTTGGGCTTTCGCTACGTAACATGATACACAACAGTCAGTAAAAGTATAATTGAGATTAGGGGAAAACATGACATGTAAAACTGAAAATGAAATGAAATGAAAATAACCTAAAATGTCCAGTGAAGGGGAAATGTTCTCCCATTAAAATGTAAAGCTCACTTAGCCTAACGTATAGAGCTATTCTACATTAGCTGGTACACATGCTTACTGTCCACTATTCACTATTTATTCTTTATACATATGTGTCTCTAAGGATTTCCAGTAGCTTGTTCCTCTTCCTTATTCCTTCTTTGTAGACTATAGTAAGGCATTCGATTCAGTTGAACGACCAAATATAATACGAGCACTAAAAGCTCGACAAATACATACAAAGTACGTGAGGATACTGCAGAAAATCTACAGCCAAAGTTTGGCAAAGATGAAGATGGAAATAAAAAGTCAACCACTCCGACTAGAAAGAAGAATTTGCCAAACTTTTCATGTGTGCGATGGAAAGTATATTCCAAACAATGAAGTACAGCAAAACATTTGGAATAAACTTGGATGGATGTAGAATAACGAATCTAAGAATGCTGACGTAAACAGACATACTCGTACCTAAACCAGTATACATTCCTGGTACAACTAAATGCTTTCAGGAAAAAATGCAGATGGAAATACAAAGGAGAATCTCTTTAGCCTGAAAGGCATTTTGGGGTCTTAAGTTGATACTCTTAGACAAAACACTAAGAGACGAAATGAATTCCACGTATTGGAAACCTGTGTCTACCCTGTATTACTTTATCGGCGTCTGACGTGGTGACTAACAACACATCAGAAAAACAAAATCCAAATGTGCCAAAGGAAGCTGCAAACTCCTGGGTGGGTCTCCAAATTTCTTACTGTGAGATTAATCCAGTTATTACAGTCAATTAGTCCACGTCTAAAATGCAATTGGAGAGGCCATGTAACGGGACTACAAGAGAACAGGTGGACATACAAGGCTACTATATGGGACCTCTGTAAAGGAAAAGAACTACAAGGAAGACCGAGACGCAGATGGAGCACGCAGGACAGCAGTGGCCACGAGTAGCGATAGGAAGAAGCAACAAGCGACAATCCTAGTAAACACTCTAAATGGGACAAACTATGTTACCTGCCAGTTTCGCAATATTCGCTTTTATTGTTCTCGAGTAAAATTTCTGATTTAAAATGCCTGATTTTTTTAAATAATAGTAATATCAATGAACACAGCGATAGTAAACATACTGTACCACTACTATACACCACTATCACTACGTCTACGGCTACGACTACTAACATAACATAACATAACCCAACACAACATTACCTACGTTGCAATATTATAATTACATTAATTTATTTACTACATGTAAATTTTCTCTCTATAATGTTACAGTGCTATAGGCACAAGTTGTCACTGTAACTTTGTCTGCCCTTTGAGAATTGCCAGGTATCCTTGGCAGGCAGTATTAATTAATTTTGACATTGACGAGTTATTATATTAGTACATAAGTACCACGTCAAAGTCTAAGATGACAGGACAGCTGCAGCCCATTAAGATCCCCGCGTTCCGAGAAATTATTGTCCCTTCAAGAAGCACTTGCTTCCTCTCGCAGCAATAATTATGATGGTATCCGACGCTCCTTGAATGACGCCTATAAAAGCGGAGCCAATTTCCCGAAAATGCCTCGCCCTACCGTCGATTTCCTCCAACTCCTCGCCTTTTGACGTCAGCGCTTATGTATAGACTGCTTCAGTGGTGGCTCAGCCGATCTTGACTGACAGAGGATGCATCTTTATGGCTGTCGTTAAAGAGTCTTTCATTGCAGGATAGTAATGACATTTGTGGAGTAATTTTGAAGCAAGATTGTTTGGGACTGTGCTTATGAGCTTAATGAAAGTAATAACAGTTATGTGTAACACCTAACTGGCAAGGAATTTAAGTTCATATAATATGTAACTTAGAATCACACTTGATTGAGGAGTTTTATCAAAAGGGTAAGGAAGTATTTTCGTTTTTGTGGCTTCATTTGTTACATGAATGGAAGTAGATTTGCAAGGAAATAACAAACAAGAATGCATTGTATTAAGACATGAAATAATTGCAGATTTTGGTTCTAAATGCTCAATCAAAAAACACACATCCTTCACCTTTGAAACACTCTTTTCACAGAATTAATGCATTAAATACATTTTTGTCTCAAGGGTATTTACAACTTCTTGTAAGATATTGCAATTGCTTATATATTAATATATGAAAGACTGTATAAACTGTATGGTTTTGTGAGAAACAGCTCAAAAAGCTGATGTGTTGCTCTCACATGGCGTCCTTGACTCTTATGCTATCTTTATCAACTTTATTCCTCTATCTTCCTAATGTTGGTCGTGATAAACATTTGCAGACATTAATTTATTGCCAACTTTCTTGTACATGCAAGGGGAATATGGGACCACAGTACGCTTCTTATTGATAAGTAATAGAGCAACTATAATGAATTGGGAATAAAAATTAGTTTCTAGATCTAGCGGTATTTTATCAAGATTGTAAAACCTAACGCAGAGCAATGAAAGTTTCACGCCTGGTGCACTAATGTGGGTCTGGAAAATCCAGAATTAAAGATCAATTATAAAATATAAACTTTACAGACAAAACAAGCATTGCTTGTATCTAAAATACTTTTAGAGACCAGTATTCATTCCGTAGCTCATGTTTCTAATTTATTTTGCCGATTTTCTACTTGTAGGACTTATAAGGTTCAATTATAACTTTACACGCAGGTTCTTGGAGCTCGAAATGAAAACGTCTGCGTCTACCTCCGCAGTAGTGACTGCAGCATGTGGTAAAACGGTCGTAACAATACGAACCCGCTTGCTTTTACTAGGATTGCTGCACACTGCAGAACAGCAGCTGCACCTCTTATTGGTATAGGTATAGGTGTCCCAGTTCTAGTTTCTCGATAGTTTCCCTTTTTGGAATTACTTTTATAGTTATCCTGAGGAACCAAACTACCAGCAGAACCGACATTCAAGTCTTTCTTTGTACAGTCGAGTCCATATAACCCTCCCAGTATAATGCGCATATACATACGTAAGGAAATAAGTACACTTGGTTGCATATGCGCCATCCTACAACTTCAAGTAACATTTCACCAATCTTCTTAGCAGACACTTACTGATCAGGAGGGGTGTGTGCTTATCTGTTTTGCTGTTCGACCAGGCAGTATGGTGGCAAGCGACTCTACAAGTGAGTTTTAGGTCAAAATTACAAATTTACGCTTATAAACTAGAATATATAAATATCTATACATGCCTGTGAATTTAGTGATATACTTTTCTCAAGCTTCCATTTTTAAAGGCTTAGCTATATATTTAGTCCCACTAGTGCTCTCCACTTTCCTTTTCTGTATAATTGTTTTCCATTCCTTTTCTCAGTTTTGCATTTTTGGGTGAAAAATTTATGCTTTAAATTTCAGTTTTGCTCTTATTTGTACCTAAATTTGTATAAATAATAATAATTAATAATAATAATGATAATAATAATAATAATAATAATAATAATAATAATAATAATAATAATAATAATAATAATAATAATAATAATAATAATAATAATAATAATAATAATAATAATAATAATAATAATAATAATAATAATAATAATAATAATAATAATAATAATAATAATAATAATAATAATAATAATAATAATAATAATAATAATAATAATAATAATAATAATAATAATAATAATAATAATAATAATAATAATAATAATAATAATAATTAATAATAATTAATAAATAATAATAAATAATAATAAATAATAATAAATAATAATAAATAATAATAAATAATAATAAATAATAATAATAAATAATAATAAATAATAATAATAATAATAATAATAATAATAATAATAATAATAATAATAATAATAATAATAATAATAATAATAATAATAATAATAATAATAATAATAATAATAATAATAATAATAATAATAATAATAATAATAATAATAAATAATAATAATAATAATAATAATAATAATAATAATAATAATAATAATAATAATAATAATAATAATAATAATTAATAATAATAATTTATGTACGTATGGCCATATGGCCATTAGAACATTAGAACGGACACCGCAAGAAAGAAGAGAACGAGGGCGTCCAAAAAGATACTGTAAGGATGAAGTGAATGAAGTAATGAGAGTGAGAAACCTAGAAGATAATTGTCTAGGTAGGAAGAAGAGGAGACTGGAATCGGAGAAGCGGTGTCAGCCGTAGAAATCCGTGAAACAATGAATTATAATTTATACCGAAAAAAAACAAAAAAAAAACAAAAAACAAAAAAAAAAAAAAAAAAAAACAATGTGAACACCAATTACTACATAAAAATAATTTCTCTGCATTTTTCTGCAACTAATAACATAAAATTTATTCAAATACATTGATTTTCACTTTACTGAGTATCCAAAAATCCCACCATCTTTTCTGTAAGAAAATGTGAATGTGCGATACAGTTTTAAAACGAGTTGCACTTTTTTGCTAGTTAAAATATGTAGTTGCATTGCTGAGAAACTGAGCTAAGCTTTGAGATTATAAATAGTTGTATTTTTATTTGAGTTCCTCATTTAAAGTAAAGGTTTAAAAGTTACAAAATTTAGAAAGTTTAGTGTCAGTGTCTCTTAGCTGTAACTGTCGATGAATACAAATATTGTGGAGGCACATCAGAGAATCATGGGTGTGTGAAAAGTAAAATCCTATTTGCCATTTGAAGGCACTGCTCAAAGATATATATTCATATGTGAATAATCTAGTATTGTGCACATACATCACGGAGCTAGTGCACGCGTGAGAAAGTGAACAAATACACATACCTCGTCATTGCTAGACATACTTCATCTGTGAAGGCCAGGGAAGGGCCTCACGTATCTGTTTTGGTACTACAATTAACTTTTTTCTCTCTGTCCCTTTTCCTTTGCTCCTGAACCTAAAACGGTCGTGCGTCCGTAGGTTAACTTATGAGTGCCAGAGTTTCGATACGAAACCAATACGAGATGGACTCCAGGGACTACTGTGGACAGTCGTAGCAAACATCACTTCCCGCCACTCAGGTGAAATATTTCCCTATTCCTCTTCCGTCACTCACCTAGGCTAGACTCCGATCATAGGTTAATCTTTTGTGTCGGACTTCAACTCAAATCAATAACAGATTGGTTCAAGAAAAGGAAACCAAAAGCATCGGAATGTTTCCAGGCAACAATTTTAGAAAAAAGTATCACTGTGTTGGTCGCTGAGTGCGCCTTTACGCCTGAAGAACTAAATTAGAAATTCTCGTTTTTGAAATGGATTGTATGATTACACTCGAATCAGTGACTAGGCCTTAAGAGGAAAGTTAATTTGAGTACCAGAACAGATAAGGCCTCACCTTACTGGCCATCTCTTAGACCTTAAGAGATGACATAAGCTAAAATAAAATAAAACTGGTGATTAGAAATAATGTTATACTTGTTTTGAATGTGCTCGTACACATGGTCGGAGTCCTTTAGGATCTCAATGTTGTTTTTCTGGCTCTGCTTTTGCTACACTTTTACACGTACAAAAGTTGCACACGAGGCAATTTTTGTTTGAAGTCCTTCAAATTTGCATACAGACGCCTAAACTGGGTGTGAGTCTTCTTTATGAGTTATAACTGAAGGGATATTAACTAGAATTCTAACATACTAAAATTAATTGAAAACTTTTTTACCGTACGTTTATGTGTTCTCTAAAACCAAAACATGATTTATTTTTTCTCATAAGTTTATACTTATTCTAAAACAAAAGCATCAATAAAGATTTTTTCCTTAAATATTCGTTGTATTCTTATATATTGATATTGTATCATGTTAATTTTTGTCACTTAGGATCAATTTTATTTGTCATTAAACAACTAAACAATTAACTGAGAACTACTTATGATATTGCAATAAAAATATGTATACTTGGCAATAATTTGGTGATATGTTTGTGGTATACATTTCAAAAACATACTCGTATGTTAATAAATTAAGGATTTAGAATTTTCATCTATGTTAACGTTGGAATTATGATATTATATTACTGAAGTAATCTATGTCTAACAATAACGATTTATTTTGATATCACATGTTTATTACATTTAAAGACATTTTAAATACATTTAATATTATGTTACATACACAGATAGATAAAACTGCTTTTTATAACTAGAGGTCTATTTACAGATTACCTTATAACGCAGAAGAACGAGGCTGATCTCTACACTTATGTTTAGATTAAACCAAAATGTTTTTAAGCCAGTGATATTTTTCAACCTCGTGCTGTATTGAAGTCTATGAATACGCCTGCAATGAAATGTACTAGCTCAGATTAACTACCTAATGAACAACTCATGCAGATAGAAGTGAGGCAACCCACTTGCGCTGTCAGAAAGTCAAGTGAGTGGTTTATTTATGTAATATTTCAGTAAACTTTCGCTGTGGTTATTAACGATTGGTAGCCTTTTTATGAGTAATGTTAACTTTAACTCTCTTACGAGTGGTTATCAGCCCATCCTAGAAAAGGGCTTCTATCAGGTGAGTGAGATCACTAAGTTTGCAATTTCTTACTTGCCTTCAGCCTTTTTCTTTTGGTAAGCGCCTAATATCAACCTTTCCAGCAGTAGCCTTCGAGATCATGAGGTAAAACGTATCCATCATAATCGATATATGGTTCGTGTGCACAATTGTGACAAAGAATGCCTTCTAAGATTCGGGTGGAACATCTATGTACTCCTGCCCTTTTGCCGCTCAACTAGACAATATATTCATAGATCCGCGGAATTATCAGTGCCTAGGATTAGTGTGAATAAAGATCACAAGGACATTCTGCTAACATTAAATGATAACAGTAATACTTATTGTACTTAAGAAACATTATTACCAATCTTTTATAAGTAATGTTTAATATTTGAACCATTTAGCAATATGCAAATCAGGTTTGAGTATCTCATAAGTAGAGCGAGGATAAATATCCCATCGCCTACAATGTTTGAGCGCTCGTACTATACACGCTCTGTGGTGACTGGCAGACGGCGTAGCACGGGTGTTCAGAACACGTAAACAAACGGGCAGGGCTGTGTAAGAAGCTCTAGTCCATTTACATCAGTTCATATCGTCATCTATTCGTTCCTCAAAAACATTGCAGTGAACAATAATACAGTTTTTTAAATTGTTCAAAAGTAGAACTTGTCAACCAAACAATGTTTATACAGCGAGAAACTTCTCTCAACGTCACATGATGTAACGGTAGCAAACGTAAGATATTTTACATTGTGTTCGTCATACGTAGATGTCATTTTGTCTCGCTGTTGAAACCAATTTTTATATGAATCATTGTAGCGTAGCCAGGATTTCTCTCCATCACGGCTTTCAGTTTATTTTGCCTGCAGGCGCAGGATCTGTATTTTCAATTTCCATATAAAGCTCTTCTATCAATTGTAAAGCATATGACAGTTTGTGATTTCTTGATTCTAAATGCAGAATAGTTTTGGTGACATCTGGAAAATTATTTTTAATAAATAACAAATGTTTACGTAAATTGCCTGAAATCAGTGACTGAGCAGATTTAATGGCACAGCTGCCTTCACTATCCAAAACATTGATTACTTTAACTATTTTATCATAATAATCTGCATAATATGCAGCAGCATTTAGCCAGCTACTCCATCGAGTTACAACGGGCTGGGGAGGTAAAGGGACCCCAGGGGCCATTTCTTTGAAAATCAGTGACCTGCTTGGGGCTTTCAGAAATTTTTTTTCACATTAGCAATGAAGCTGTCCACATCACTGCAGCAGAAGCGTATCATTTCGGCTACACGATGAAGGCCGTGAGCGATGCACGTTAAATGTACCATGTTGGGGCGATGTATTTCAATTTATTTAGCAGGTTTTAGCATGTAGCTCGCACCATCTGTCAGAAAAGTAGTACATTATCAGTTTTGATCCCCTCTGGCCACAGCAAAATTAGACTCTTTTGAAAAATTTCGACAATACTTTTGTGGTTAACCTTATCAATAACTTCAGGCGTCAAAGAAATGACTTAGTAGGTCTGTCTTGCAAAAGTACTCACACAATTACATTTGGAACAAACCTCCCCACAGAATCCTGAGTTTCGTCTATGCAAATCCAAATTTTGTCACCCACAGATTGCCGAATTTGAGCCATAACTTTATCATAACATTTTGATAGACACTATTTACGTAGGGTTGTTGCACTGGGAGGCTCCCGCTTAGTGTATTTTTATGAAGATTTTAAATTCAGCATGTTCTACTTTGTGAGATAGTATGTTGCTACGTACCAACATTTTGCACATGTCTTCAAAAAACTCCGATTGAAGTGACAAATGGTCTTGTTCTTTATTCTTTTATGCGGCAACAAGTGCTTTATGTTTTTTTTTTTTTTTTTTTTTTTTTTTTTTTTTTTTTTTTTTTTTGGTATTGCAATGTTGCTTCAACAATTTCCATTTGTCCTTGGAATCTATGATTTGTGAATAACATAACTTACATTGTATCGTATCGCCATTCAATACGAAATTATTTGTTCCAAATTCTTACAATAACTGATTTAATTTACCATCACCTATAGCTGAAGACATTATTCACCTCGTATGTAAACACGGATCGCACAGAAAATAACACTCCCTTACCTGTACGGTACAGCTGTCATACTGAACCAGATCACGCTGTTCACCCCTCAGTCCGAGGTAACAGCGATGACGTGAAGCAAGCAATTCGCCGTGCAGTCAACCTGATTTCTTCTTCAGTGGATATATGTCCTCGCTCTACTCATAAGCACTAAATCCACCGCTGACTCTAAGTAGGTTAGCTTTTTCGTTCTACTTATTCCTTACCATCCTCTGCGTTTTTTCTCCTTTGTTTTCTCACTCTTTTTCTATTTTTATATTACTTTTCGACACTTTTCCTTCCCAATCAACACTGTTGTCGCAGTCATCTCTCCTAACATACTATCACATTTGTGTTCCCAAATTGATTCCTCACAATTTAGTTGTTTACATTCAATTGAACGCTCACAATACTGTCTGGCTCAGCAATAATTCAAAATTAATGCTCCGTCTTCATCCAAGCTAGTTCTTCCCTCTATTGTTCATTATATATACATTTGTTTTGTTTTATCTTATCCACTCTTTCGTATTTATTTTTAAATGCAATACAACGTTTTAATTTCCAGCTCACCCCATATTTCCTGCTCACCCACAAGAAAACGCTACGTATATTACATTGATATTTTCATTAAAAAAAAAAAAAAAAAAAAAAAAAAAAAAAAAAAAACAAGAGCTAAAGGAAAATATTATAGGAAACCAAAGGTATCGGCACGTTTCTGCGCACTTGACTTTATAATACTGAGTTTCGGGTACTCGGTCGCATTCAATCATAAATGCACCCTTCCCAATTGGACAATTCTCATTCAATGTTAAATTATGTTTGTTTACAATGGTATCGCTACCGCCACTGACTGGTAGCCGCTGCCACCATTTTGACTAATGGGTTGTATTTAGCATTCCCAGCTCCATCGCTGCCGTCGCCGCCGAATCAATTTAACGTTGTGCAAGAGAACCTCTAGGAAAGCTCAGCCGTCGGATTAATTTCACGCCCTAGTTTCTAGCTCCTTAAGGATGGAATAGCTCGCATTCTAGCACTGATTACTGATTCCACTCAGACGCGACTTTGCTCTTCTTCTTCCTCTTCCCATCGCAGTTTCTCGTCTTCAGCCTCGTTTTCTACTTTTTTTATTGCTGCTTCCTTAATTATACATACACACGGCAAAGGAAGAGGAAGACTGCAGTCCATTATCAGCATACCCACACAAAGTACAATGCTGTTTACACAAGAAACTTGACTTTAACTTGGTACTAGATAAATACCAAATTATGGCAGATGCAAATATTGCGTAATGAATGCCTGAATACATATTTATTTAGCTCGCAGTATATTTACATGCTTTTACTAACCACGCCATCATTAAATCTCACAATATCTTGGTGATATGCCATACAATCTGCGTGGTAATGAAATCTCTCTAATGAGAAAGTGAGAGAAAACAAGTAAAACATGCAACCACAGATATTTCCTCTGGATGAACGCCAGGACTTCTTATTCAACTTTATACTCCGCTTCACACGCTGAGAAAAGAATACGAGAGACTGTTTTGCTGATAAAATTAAAACTTACTTCGACTTTTGCTTCTCCCTCTTTTATTATTTCGTCTTTGAGGTTCTACCCTTGGTTTCTTGAGTTAGACATTGATTAGATTTATAATGATAGTTGCACACAAGAGCAAAAGTAACGTCATTACAAAGGTCAATCACAGAGCAATATAAAACCAACAACACTGCACAAAGCTACAATACAGTTAAATATAATCTATGTAAATCTTGACTCTGAGTAGACAGATGGTTTAATACATCATTGTATGAGTCAGGTTAGGCGAAAGTATTTTGTAAATTAGTTACTTCATGTGGTGGAATACAGCACTGTCATTCACCACCAGTCATTTTATTTGCTATCATGTTGGCAGTATTGTGCAAATTAAGAAGATTAAAGTGTAATATTCAAATTTGTGGTCACAGCCTGTGTAGGGGCGGCTGTCCTTGACATAAATAGGCCTAAAAGTCCCTACAACAATGGTGTGTGAAGCTGGGACAATAGTGCCAGAGAAGACGCCGAAGAATCTGCTCTAAAATTACTCATGACACTGTCAAATCTTTGAACAGGCAACTGTTATCTTGCATCTGGTCCTGATAAAGCTTAACTGAATGTCTGTAATTTATGTAACGTAGAACGGCTGCTTACGTACGTTTATGTTTCCTATTTTATTTACTCTTACATATATTTAGTTATATTTTTGTATATCATCTCCTAATTCTGAGGGTTGCTCAGAATAGGCGTGTTCCTTAAATAGGCGTGTTCTCAAAGTAACGTCCAACTCCTCCTTTAAGTTTAGGGCGTTATAATATAGATAACACGAAAACTTGACTACGTTTGAGACATTTACATGTAAATATACACATAGGTGAGTCTGAGTAACACCGAGTAATTTTAAGGCGTGATTCGAGAGAAATATAGGAATATTTTCTTATCAGGAATGTATGTTTGTAACGACTTGTTATCGAGCTATTGGACGCATCGGATTAAACGAAATTCTGTAATAGATTTTTGCCTTCTCGGCATTGAAAAATCACTTTTAATTGTTTTTAACGTTGTTTGTCTTCATTAACCTAAAACTTGAACTTCGTTGGTTAAATGGTAAGGGATTTTAATCCATAGAAAAACGCTTCAGCACATGGTATTTTAGTCAAAATTGTGTAGCTATTACATATTCCACTTTTTAGAAAGCGCAAACCTAAATTAAATGTTTATGAATATCAAAGTATATACTGCTTAATGTCTCGCTTCATGCTTAAAGTACCAGAACTTTCCAAATTAATATGTAATTAAGAAGTACATCGTGAAGACTAAACTATGAAATGCAGGAACAAATACCTTTCAGTAAAAGTGTAGTAGCAAGGTATTAAACAAGAGAGGTACACAAGTTTTACATATAAGTCCCTTAGTTTTACCTACTAGCACTGTCTCTCAACATGTATACGCAATCACGTCAACCAATCCTTTCCAATAACCATTTTCCAAACGTAGGTTTTCTTAATCTACTTGAACTAATTTTATAAAGTATACTTCCAAACACAGTATAGTGCTTTTAGTGACTAAAGATCAATGATCTAAAGCGTCAATGTTCTTTCTCTATATTTAAAACAAAAGTTTAAATCTTCCGATAGAGCCCTGTACTTGATATGAATAGCTTTGGAGGGATACAAAGATCTCTTCTTGTAGATAATACTATAATAAGTACAGTTAAACTTTTGCTTCGATAATCTAATAATAAAGTGTGAGTCCATTGTTGGGACCGAGACCAACTAACCCCACTTCAGATCTCATATCCTCATGCGCATGGAAAATGTGGGGGATCTTTCGGGAGAAGCAGCGATCAGCACCATGCTTTTCACGACAGGAATGTTAGAATGGCACAAGACGCATACGTGAGCCCAAAAAAATCCATATACTAAAGATGGGCCTAAACACACCTGTGCTACGCTCCAGCACACTGCACCACACCGTGATGCAGGATGTTATGGAAAACATTAAAACCGCGAGGTGCAACGTTTCTGAAAGACGGGTGGTTGAATTTACCTCCTTCACTGTACGCGGACTGTCATTCTCTAACACTCGCAAATTGTGTAGCAAGGCGAGTTAGTTTACATGTTTGATATGCGAAAGCACCTTCAAATCTTATGCGATAAATCATCCGTTCATTAGCGACTTCTTTGATACTGCTTAAGTTTAAGAAGTCTATCAATATTTGGCTACAAAGTCAAAGAGCGTAGTCTTAGAGGATACACCAAGTGATCGCCGCGTAATCTGTAGCGATAGAGACTTTTAATATAGTTAAATTTGGAGAAACTCTGTTCGCAAGTATATGTAGAATTATACTCTTATAAAACTATTCTTGCAAATGCTTATTTCTGTATGTACTCATACTTTATTTTGTTGGCATAAGCATTTTCAGGAATTATTTTATTACTAACTTTCTGCAAACGCAAGGGGAATATGGTAATACAGTAGGCTAAGCGATAGTTAAATGTTTTAAAAGTTGGTTGCTATGCCATGCCTTTGAAATTTCACTCTCTTTGCAAGGCCAAGAGATAAAAAAAGGGAATAACATACATTCCTTTATTATTAACACAAATAATAAAGAATGATTCACCGACAAGAAAACAAGTGTGTGACAAAAGTTGTGTGCTTTAACGAGATCCAGTTGTCTGCCTCTTACTGTTTACCATTTATGCAAAAATCATCCAGAATGAATAGGTCTTCCGAGAACATTCCCAGGAAATTCATGTCATGACCTATAAACTGCCATGGAATCGCCAGTTTGTGTCCGTCACTGGATACTGACCGCTTTTGACTCTGAACGCCACAGGTGACTGAAAGAGATGGTGGGGAATAACAGCTAATTACGTAAGCATCTCCAAAGAGACCAGGTTGGACTTCACTGATTAAAATGTCTATATAGACTTGCTATATAGACTTGGCGGTGTGGTAAATACCAGGTTCTCAAGGGGTAGAGGTTCAGTTCGGTCAAGTGAGCACCGACTGTTTTTAACAGTATTTTCGAGACTATTTACAACAATAGTGCAGAAATTAGTAGACATAAATAATTACTCCTAGAGGTTTTCTTTGTAGATAGGGTTCATATTTTCATCGGTGGCTAACTAAACAGACCAGTATCCCATAAGGTCATACTGCAAAATTATAGTCACTTAATCACTGCATGAATCTATTTAGCATAATACACTAAAAGAAACTTGAGAGGAACGAAACTGAGGTTGACAAAATATAAAACAAATAACCTAAGCATATTGTAGGATTAAATTTCTCAGTAAACGCGAATCCGTAATTTCGAAATTGCTACATACCTTGTACATATAACTGTAATTACCATCTCTTAATTAATATGCTTGTGTGATGAGGAACCATGCCTGCGAGTAGTTTTAGCTTACGTTTTCTGGATGGCTGCGGGCTCTCTTTCATCTCTTTGTGTTCTTTTCCATTACTATTTGTTCTGCACTTCTCACACACTGTAAACTGTTGTTTATTTACTGAAGAGAAAATAGGAGTTTTTATTTCATTTGTTTTCCCAAATCACTTTTATACACTCTGAAATGTTTTTTGCAAATGAGTAGGGTCGAAAAAGTGCTGTTTATTACAACGCCATTTGCGTTAGATACATCGAAATATTTATTCAGCTGTACCCTCTCCAATAAATTTAGAAAGAATATATTTTTGTATAGCTCAGTAGCAAAACGTTATGCTATTATTTAACTTTCTAGATGAGTAATGCACTTTGTACCTGCTTCATAAACTGTACGATATGAGAAGCTCCCTAACAAACTACTTCACTCCCCTTAATCGTGGTAAACCATTTGTTCTGCCCCCAACAGTAAACACACTCCAAATATATAAAAAATATGATGTACAACGTAATGAAGAACAACAAATTATGAGGCTCGGTAACATCAAAGCAAAATCCACAACATATTTTCATTATTCATTTGTACTTTCTCTACTACGTATAGTGAGCAGGGTAAGTATTATATTCGACCCAAAATTTTGATGTCGAGATTTCACCGGAAATACGAGATATGGTTTGAGTCCCCCTGAAAAAAAAAAAAAAAAAAAATAAATAAATAAATAAAATAAAAAATAAAAATAAAAAAATAAAAATAAATAAAAAGCTAGTCTTAGAAAAAGACACATGTGGGTGTGCGTGTCAATGTGTGTGGGTCTTTGTATGTGTGTGTGCGTGCGCGCGCCTGTGAACAGCGTAATTCAAAGACGAAAAGTCGGTTAAAACCAGAGTTGGTTGGCTCAATATGTTTCAAGATACTAAAGAAAATTCCTCCACCTTAAACTACCCTTTGCATGGGCATTTTTCGAATTTTTTTTTTTTTTTCAAAAATGGCTCTAATAATTTTGATTAAATTGCATGTGTTTAAGATACTTTTATGGCGAATTAAATGTATATTTTAAATTTCCCGGCTATGGCCTATGTAGTCATGTTTACTCATGATGACTTTTGCATAGCTGGTAAACTATTTCTGAGATATTTCTTGTTATCTGCGTGAGTTTTTCAGTAAGTACTTATACCTTTATCAAATGGAAGAGCCTTATTCATCTTTTTGGCCGTGCAAAGGGATCGGCATTTGAAAGCTTTAAAAGATATGACTATTGCTCAGATCTTACTGTATTCCGGTGTTCCCCTTGCATCTATAAGAAAACCAGAAGTACGATAATTTATGCAAATGTTCATCTCGACCTAACATGAAGAAACCAGCAGAACAAGCGTCTGTAATAATATTTAGTACAAGAATAGAGAAAGAGAGCATTATACATTGGATTTTTTTTTTCATTCGTTGGGTTCTCAAAACTTCAAACTGAATCTATGTCACCTTTCTTTGGAGTTTTGCGCAAATAGTTTTACTAGTACACAAACAGTGCTCTACTGCACACAGAACATAACAAGGATTCAGCTAAATCCTGTTTGCTAAAGCTGTATATGATATTGCTTTAGAATTAAGAGACCGACTGCCTGTACATTAGAAATTCGTTATCTTAAACTTATAAGAATATACACGCTTCAACAGGCGTTTCCAACTTTTGAAATTATATTTAATTAAAAACTCATTTCAGTTATATTTATATGAGCTCACTGAACGAACGAAGAAGTAATATATTGTAGGAAAAAATTATGTTTACCATCTGTCCTTCTATTAGGCATATCAACACATAAATTGGCATCCTGAGGTAATGGAGAATTCTTGATACAAATATCTGTCATGTTTGATACACAGACTCATTTTTCACTATTTAGTTGGTTTGAGTTTGGAAGTTTGGTCATTTCTTCATGCTAGTTGTGCACGGGTTATAATTTTTTGGATTTTTTAACAACATAAGGCAGAAACGCTGTTTCTTATATCTCCATTTCCTCTTCTAGCTCCCACTTTACAAATTCACTCCTATTGAGCTCTGGACATTTCAGGTAGAAACTCCAATATCAGAATATCTGCTAATTCCTGTATGTCGTGTGGAAAGAGTTCACGTTGTTTAACTAGCTTATGTAATTTATTATTTAATTTAAGAAATTCGAATGTTAAAATGACTGTAAAATGATAGCCAAACATAACTTTTGTAAAAAAAATCTAACAGTTTGGTTTCAAATTAAAATACGCGTAATAATGTCCAAAAGAAATAAATAGAGATTTTCAATTTTCTGTATCATCTCGTATAACTGGCAAACTACGATATACAAATTGCGTGAAACGTAGGTCTGTACAGTGAGATTTTATGAAAAACTTCTTTCTGCATTAACAATCTCCGGAATAGTTTTTTTTTCTTTGTTGAATTTTTAAATTTGTTATACCTTTCTCAACTGCATATAGCTATTTCTTTGTATCACTCTGTGTTCACGCAAAGGGAAAGGAATTTTAAAGCCATCATAAAGCTGCTGGGTTTAAAAAGACTTGTCTATCGCTTTAACATAATTGTAATCATCTTAAACCTACAACGAAATTAGTATATGAGTAAGGAAGGTTTGTTTGTGTTACCTAGAAGCTAGAAGAGTAAACTTTCGAAAAAATAGTCTTTAGAAGAGTGAGTGGAGAAGGTCACGTGAATCTAACACATTTTCTTTAAGTTATGTGTTAATTTGATCTATATTTTTGTTCATCTTTTAACATACTACTAATTAGTAGCTTACTAATTATTTTTATAAAATAATATTAAGAACAGAAAGATAGAATTAGGACGCAGAATTCAATGAAATATCCAGATGTGAGAACCCATGACTTCGTAACTTATCACTTCTCTGCTAACCTTCATCCGACACTTCCACTTATATATTTTTTTCGGATGTTCTATGTATTAAGCGGTACCCATTTTAATTGTGTACCTGCATAGTCCTGCTTTATACCGTTTCATTCACTTAGCTATTGTCGTTAATTAGAATTTTATAACTGTTAACTCACTTTTCACTCGTTTAGCTTTATAAGTTTATAGATCGTTGACTAGTAGTTGCAAACATTTTGTTTCTGATTTGGAGACCCAGTCGATTGGGAGGAAATTGGATTTAGATGACACGAGTATCTACATATACATACAAGTCTTTGTTGATGCTTCCTATGTATCCCGAAGTTTTCAATAAATGTTTAAATTTGAAGGAAGGGAGGTGTACTTTAACAGAAGCAATAAGGGGGGAGAGACATGGGGATAAAGAAACAGGAAAATGAGAAATAGTGAGACACGGTGATCCCCAAGGAAAAGGAAATTGCATGGGGAAACGGAAAGACGAGGGAGCCTAAGTGCAAATAACGGCTAAGACAGGGCACATCTGTAGCATTTGGATCGGATTACAAAGTGTTTTCCTTATGTGTACATATATTGGGGAAGATGTTGACTAATTGTCTGTTGGAGAGCACACTTCAGGACTACCAACTGCTACAGAGGGAAACCTCTCACCACAAGACAACAGAAACCTCTTTACTCAAGTCTGCTAAGTTTGTTTCCCACTTGATTGCGTTCATCTCTAATGTTGCTGCTGTGTGTGACGCGTATTGTATCTTGTTTGTTTCCTTCAAGTCACTGATCAATATCACATGACACGGTACTATATAAATGTGCTGCTTTTCGATGTATTCTTCTGAATAATAATACTCATGCTAACTCGCAAAGACACAACTCACTATGATTATTACGTAGAAAAAAGCCACCTATATTCACACTTGAAACTAATATCATTGACCATAAAGCATAATGTAAAGAAGCGTAGAACTACCTGTTATTACTTTGAAAAAACGGCAAAATCAGTTACATTTCTTTTACTTTATTCTTTTCTAAAATTTTACCACAAATACGACTTTCTTCTCGTCGTTAACACAGTCTGCTGTCCTTCGAGCTATCACACTTGCTCAGTCCTTTAGGTCTTTCTTTCTATCCTCTGTCCCATAACCTAATTATGACGTTACAATCACTCGTGTCGTTCGGTGAATCTCGACACGGCATACTAAGGACACACACACACACACACACACACACACACACACACACACACACACACACACACACACACACACACACACACACACACACACACAGTCTTGCACTCACTGACACACTCACCTACTCATCTCCGTAACTCAACTCTAAAACTCACTGCCAAATGTTCTTCTTAGACCTTCTGATATTTTGGGGATGACGTCACACAGACCTTTCTCGACTTCTACATACACAGGTACCGCAAATGAATCGGCTAAAGGTCCCGAAACTCCTTTTGCTTTTGCCGCTTCGATTGTTGTAGTCACGCACACACAGCAGTAGCGGGAGGCAGCCCAGTTTTGAGCCCTTTTGCCCTCTCACCGGGCCCGTCATGCAGCGCGAAGCAGCCCGGCCCCGTCCGTCCCCCGCTGAACAACAAAATCAATCTAGAGTAAAAGTTATTAGAAACGCGTATACAGAACACCGAGCGATTTATTCTTGGGCATTTATTTGGCAATATATTGAAGCTTTATAGGGCTCTGACGACAAAAGCTCTTATGTATAACTGAAAGTAATGCTTAAAAGTGGTTCAGACATAACAAGCAAACTTTTCATTTTGTTACAGTACATTCACTAAATTTCAGCTTTAAGTGCTTACTGTGATCCTACCTTGTGCTCATATGATGTGAATAAAAGCAATGAACGGTGAACATGCAGGCTTTTCCAATGATGTAAAAAGTATTTGTTTACATAAACTCTGTTGTTTTTTAATGAACAGCTTTCCTATCTTCGTCCCTAGATTCAGTTCATTGATCCAGCTTCTTTATAAGAGGTTGCAGAAAATCAATTTGCATAGTTTTCAAAGTATACTTCGTTATGTGCACTGCAGCTTAAACCGATCTACTCTTTAAGTATCGTTGAAATTGGCATTGGAATGAATGTAATATACAATAATGACATATAAGGTTGTCTCACAAGTTCGTTTCTCGTTACACTTCAATCACTAAGAACTCCTAGGAACACACCTCATCCGCAGCACAGCTACGACAGAGCAGTTACCAACTTTTCTGTTCACATACTGTGACATAGAACAGCGAGTCTACTTGTTGACCTCCAAGTCGTAGTGGTGGTTAGACAACTATGATAACTTGAGTGTACAGAGGTTTCAGAGTTTTCAGATGCTATAGATGGAACTTGCAAGGAAAACGAGGGAACTTATGAGACAATCTTATACACTGAAATAGAGGTAAAAATATTAGTAAATCAAGCAAAATTGACACAAATTCTGAAATAAAACAAATTAATTCTCGGAAGTTAATTATAACTGTTAGAAAGAATAATTAACGTGTAATAAAACAGTACTGAGATTCAGAATTTAATAGCAAATGATACCTTGGTAGTGTTACCAAACATATATTTAAGTCATAACTAACAGTATTTAAATTATAAGACGGGTTTCAGACGTGTGTTTGATTGCTTCATTTAGAATCTGCCACTACTGCGTTCCTGATTATGTACAATGAGGCATAACTTATTTACGAATCTGTGATAAGGCTTTCTCAAAAAAAAACCTCAAGGTTTAGAGATCAACTGTCCTTATTCTGACATCGTTGGCGAAGTAAGTGACGAAACAAAGCCGTAATGCCTTGGCTTATAACGGCTCATTCGAAAATGCTGTTTCGTTGACGAATTTGCCAATTCGCCAACTGAATCAAGTGGAGATTATTAACTCATTTATACACATGCTCAAAACAATCTAGACGTTTCACATTCTGTTCTGATGTAGGAGACCGTACTTATGCTGTCCTTGAGAAAGTTCAAACATCAGCCAACGAAGCGCGAGATAATAGAGTGCTGTAATAATTTCATTATAAGAGCCATCCTGAGATGAGAGAAAGGGTAGTTGAGCTCGCATGTAGACACAAAACTTTTCCCTCAAACAGGGGCTAAGCTAAGGTTGCTTCAAGCCCTCCCCTGACGGCTAATTACGTAGCCTTAGCACCGTGAAAAATTAACTTACCTCCGGGTTTGTGATACTTTAATGAATACGGTTATCAACTCTAGCAACTCTTGCTGTATGCATTTGTCATCATTTCGGAATATCTGTCGAAGGTTACGCTCAACTCTTGTCCTGCTGTATTAATCCTTAGGAAGTTGGTAGCAGTGAAATCACGAGAGCGTAACAACCAGAGGGAAATGGTACACCAGATCTGCTTATTGACATCGTCCGTACCTACTCAGTTTGAATCAATTAAAGTTCATCTCTATGAGAGTCATGAATAAAGCGCAAGTTCACTAAATGCACAATTTTAAAGGTCTACTCATATTAACTGCTATGCTGCAAATTGCTCAAATACTATACACCTTTAAATAATACTTCCTGACATTTGACTTCTATTTGATTATCAGTGGTGACATACAAATGGCTACCCGGAGCCGGAGTTGCTTGTTCGCGCAAGGATGGAGCCAATGGAGTGGTTTTAATCAAAGGGTGCTTCTATTATGCCAATACTTAATACCTGATTTTGCGCCGCTTGCGTGCATCCACCCCGAAGAGGAAGCTTTCTGTAGGGTCAACAGCTTTCTGTCACTCTGTCTCCCAGCTCTCCAAGTTGGCATCGGAGGAACCACAATTCTGTCTAGACATCACTGCCCAGACGTGTCCAATTCCTAATGGGTGTTGGGAACCACTTGTACGCCTAGTCCAACCCATTCCGAAAACTGTTATGGACTTCTGTCCATTATAATTCGCACATGTCTTTATGTATAACAATAGTAATAATGAAGATGCTAATAATAATAATAATAATAATAATAATAATAATAATAATAATAATAATAATAATAATAATAATAATAATAATAATGATAATGATAATCATAATGATAGCCTTTAATCCATATAATAGGATAGCTCAATATGCTGTTCTCACAGTTGACAGAATGTGGAATTCCTCTGTCTTTCTTCGTCTTTGAACGTGAACTTGTGTTAACCTGTTTGGTTTTTACTTATCATTTTCATTTCTCTGTCCTCGGACTTGAGTCTCATTCGTTTTGACTGTTGGCACCAGTTCCCACTCATTTTTACAATTATTCTCACTTCCACTAGCGATCCTATGTATGTCACACCGTCTTTGGCATGTGGTCGCGCTGTCTGCCTTAATTGCTGAGGAGTTGTTCGTGGGCCTTTCAGAAGCTGTGGTACTTCGCCGTCCTGGTGCTGCCAGTGTTACTCTACATTTTGTCCACCCATCTCCCTCTCGGTCTCTTAGGGCGCTCGTCGTTGCTATCTTTGTCCAGCGATTGTTGTTCAGCCTTACTGAGTGACCTGCCTTCACTTCACCTCTTGTGCTGGTGTCCCGGCGTCTTTTATATGCGTTCTTCTTATTTCTTAGTTTCTTATACGGCTTCTTATTAATATTTGGGGCATTTCCCTTGCCACAGCACGTATAAATTAATGATTCTTCTATCCTGCATACATATTCATAATACGTTTTAGTTAGGCATTAGTTCACAAGAAGCAATAAAAATATAGCTAATAAAATACGCAGAAACAACACTTATCGAAAGCATAGAATTGGTAGTCATGGTGGGATGTATCAATGGTTAACGTTGGTAGTAACTAGCTATTGCGAAGTCAAAGAAGAAAGAAGACTTGGAAACTTGGAAGCGCAATTCTTCCCATGATGCAGTTGCACTTTGGAGAATGTAGACGTATGACGTGGAGAGTTTCGAAACCCCTTAAAGCTTTGAAATGATTATATGACGTGAATTGTATACTTTAATTAACTATACATTTGTCTGACATCGGTTTTCCATCCTACGAATGCACAGTTATGCAACATTTAATGACAATGAAGGCACCTCCACAGGATTTTCACATAAAATGTGAGACGTAAGTTTTATTCGCTGTAAATTTTTCAAATGTGAGACTTTTTTAGTAAATAAAGAGTCAACATATATGATAAGCAAAATGCAATTGGGAGAGGAGTTATTATTATGACCTTCATGTTTATCTTTGGAGGATGTTCTATATTTGTCGTCATTTCTGTGTCTCTCTTCAGCCTGTATACAGGAATCTAGACCATTTTTGCACCTTAAAGCTTGCATTCACGGTGAATCTCAATGTTCAATTTTTGGATGAAATGCTCATTATCTATGATAAATAAGAGAAGGTAAAACGAAACAGAAAATAGAGTGCACTTTACAAATATACCTTACTTAGGGGGCCATATTAAATTCCACTGATGGCCGATAAGCCATGGAATTAAGTCTCAAAAGCAAATGCAATTTTAGTTTAACTGTCATTCTACCCAAAATAAAAATATGAATTCGGAATTCGTATCCACAAACTCATATATGATTTAGACCTGGACATTGTTGCCATTAGTACTTGAATTTTATCTAAAGTAAACAGTTATTATGGAATGAAAAAACTGGAAGAAGCAAAAGAAATGGTAATGCTGATACCGAAATTTAGATTTCAAATCGAATGGGCTTTTGAAAAAGACACGTTTTAATTTAATTGCCGGATGTGAGATTTGCGATAAGTGTTAAGTAATAACATAAATAGATAATAGAGCAGAAAGTGTTGTAAGGTGAGCAAGATATGAGTAAATAATAGTCGTTAAAGTTGTAGGATAAACACATTATTGGTTTGAAATTAGCGAGTCATGACGTCATACCACATAGTTTAAATACACGTTCGAAAGTCAAGTCTACTAACCTTAAAAGTCGCGCGATATATTTAATAAAATATAAAGTAAACATCGTTTAATACTAAAAAGGTAATTATATATTCGAAATTCATAAAAGAACATGTTATAATAGAAAGGGACATTTCTAAATTGCGGGAAAAGAAAATAGCATTTTGGATACGAGGCTTTCTTGGATGACGTCATGACATTCAAATTGAAGAACGGTCTTCTTAGCGTGGGTAAGCTAGAAAGCGTCACTACTCAACCAGAGACCAGTACGGCAGGTCGTGCTGCGCGGATGTGAGTGCGATTCCTCTACAGATACAAATATTTTCGGCATAGCTCCTGAAAATATTTAAAATGAAATAAATGATATGCAAAGTTGTTCTTGGGTTGTCCATTACACTTACGCAAACCCGAGATAAAGAGATCTCTTGCAGAACTAGCCGGAGCGAAACACATCAAAGGGCAACACCACGTCACCAACGACTTCAGCTTCAAATGGCGATCCAATAACAAGGACACAACGATTATTTAGCTTCAAATTGGCATCCCAACGTGTGGCGTCGAAAGAATGGACCAACCCCCCAAGACGACCAGGCCAGCATCGAGCCAGCAGACAAGAAGGTGCCCAGCGTGTGAACATCTGTGAAACGTGTAGTGAACAAGTTTAAGTGCAGTTAAAGTGAAATAGTGAAAATATTGAAAATTTTGGTGAGTAGAAAAAACACGTGTAAATAGCTTAGAAATGGAAGACAGTGATACTGATTTTCTAGGTTTTGAGAGTCCGGAAATTGAGAAAAGTGTAAGTAGGATGGAAGAATTTAATCAGAATGTAATTGGTAGCAGAATATGCCAAGAAGTAGAAGATCAGAACGTTAGAGAAACACCTAGAGGTAGTTCAGAAATGTTTAATAGTAATTCAGAAAGGCCAGCAATTATGTCAGAAATAGAGAATATGTTTCAAAAGATAATGAAAAAGATGAGTACAGAGTTAAGTCAAAAGATAGATGAAACTAGTAAAGAATTAAGAACAGAGTTAGGACAGAAATTAGAGAAGGGACAACAGGAATTGGGAATGCAATTGGAAAATCAGAAGAGAGCTTTAGAAACCTTTAGGGAAGAAGTTAGGGAGGAAATTAATAAAGTCAGTAGTGAAGTAAAAGAAAATAGAGAACAGGTTAAGGGAGAATTAGAGATAATACGGCAAGAAGTAAAGAATTCTGAAAAGAAATTAGGTCAACAAGTGAGTGAAAAATTAGATAAAGAAAGGGAAATAGTAACATATAGATTAGACAAACAAAGGGAAGAGGTAGTACAAAGGTTAGATAAAGACAGGGAAGAAATTAGAGAAGAGCTACAGGGGTGTAAAGTTAGAATAGAAAGATCTGATGTAGAAAGTGAAAGGCAGGCTAGAAATTTGGAGGATGTTACAGACCAAATAAAAGGGGTAGTAACAGAAATTACTCAGGTAAAAGAGGCCTTAGAAAATTTGAAATTAAATGAAAATGCATGTAATCACAACAATCTTAGTAATGAAGTTGCAAGAAACGAGGCAATACCAGATGTATCAGCTGACATTTCGATGCAAAATAGAGGTAACAGTAATTCCCATTCTGATCTCAGAAATAGTGCAGGGACAGGTGACAATTCAAATTTACATTGGCCTAACCATGTCTTAAATGAAATGACACCTCCAGTTTTTGAAAATGAAGATTCAGATGATCCTAAAGCCTTTTTAGAAGGGTTACAAGAGTACTTCACGGTGAAACGTATACCAGAGGAGTACAAGATGGTGATAGTAAGAAAATGCCTAAAGGGTAATGCTGCCAATTGGCTAGGCCTTTCTATGGGTAACAATAATGATTACAGGACCTTTAGGAACATCTTTTTAACCAGATATTGGGGAGCTAGTAGGCAGGCTAATATTAGAGTTGAATTAAGCAATGGAAAATTTAATCCTAGATCGGAGGAATCAATGGTCAACTATTTTATGAGAATAGCGAGAAAATCGAAGATGTTGGATCCTCCCTTAGACGAAAAAGATCTAATAAATATAGTTACTCCACATTTTCCGGAAACACTTCAACATTACCTAATCATAGCCCGACCCGATAGCATTGCAGCTATGATCGAATTATTATCAGCCTTAGAAGTCAATAAGCCAAAACACGCATTTGGAAATAAATATGAAGGAAAAGAAACTGTCAATTCTTTCGGGCAAGGGGCACAGTATTATCAGAATAGAAGTGAGATTAGGGAAAGATATAAAGGACCAGTACCAAGGATGGAATCATTCCGGTGGGAAAATCAAGGTAGATATAACCAGGAAGGGCGTCACCAAAATAGAAATGGTAATCAAAGGGGAAGAAATATAAGGGTGAATTATATGAATACAAATAGATTTGATCGAGGTAGACGGGGACGTTATTTTGGACATAGTAGAAATTCAAATGATGGGTATTGGACAAACGGAGATAATGAGTTTAGACCGAGGTCACCAAGACAGGAAGAAAGGTATTCTAATGGACGAAATTCCCCCGAAAATGCGGAAATGGTTGAGGCCATTAACACGGTCAAAAACATGGTAGGAAGTAACCCCGATTTAATGCAGGAAAACAGAAGTAACAATTCGGGAAATAGTACAGGAGCAATACCTAAAAATCAGGGAAACGCCAGACCCGGTCAAACGCGCCTTCAGTGAGAACTGGGTATCCTAGTAATGATTGTGATAAGTACTCGGAAATAAATAGTCCTGGAAGGCAAATGATGATACAAAAGAAAAGAGAATGGAAAAATAGAATTGACGAAAACGAAAAAGTAGGAGATCCACCTAAAATCAAAATTGGAGTAAATGGAAAACAATACAATGCAATTATAGATACGGGATCAAATAGCACAGTATGCTCACAAAATTTTTATGATAATTTACAAAGTAGTGGTTTTAAAGTAATGTCTTTACCAGTTAATGGGATATATTGCTCGCTAGCTGTGGGAAAACGAAAAGAGAGAGTAAAATTTCAAGCAATGATAAATATTGAAATAAATGGGAGAATACTTGGAATTTTATTTCTGATTGTAGGAAGACTTGTGACAGATATTATAATAGGTTGTGATTGTCTTTATGCCTGGGAAGCTGTGGTGAATTTTAAAAACATGATTGTAGAAATGAAAGTTGAAGATGAGACTATTATAGTGCCTTTTGTGGAAGATAGTAGTTCAGAAACTATTGTACGAGAAAAAGAGGAAGAAGAAATCCAAGGGGATACATTCTTTGTAGAATATGTTAAAGTAGGAGCTATGGAATTAACTGAAGTAAATGTCAAAGAGTACAGTGTCGATAATAAAGAAAATGTAGAATGGGATAAAAATGATTTCATAGACAATTTGAGGGTTTCTGATGCAACTAGGTACTATGATAGGGAGAGTAGTGAAGACTTAGAAGAATTGTTGAGGGAAAAAGTAACTCAGGCTGATCAACTAAATGAACAACAGAGGGATAAACTGTTTGAAATATTAATCCGAAATAAAGAAGTATTCTCTGAGAAACCTGGTAAATGTAATATTTATACTCATTCGTTTGAGATGATACCCATCAAACCTTTTACACATAAAGCGAGAGCTATCCCTAGTACCATAAGAGAAGAGGTAGATGCAGTTATAAAGTCAATGTTAGAAGATGAGGTTATTGAGATTTCGAATTCAGAATTTGTGAATCCCCTATGTATTGTAAACAAGGCCAATGAAAGATTAGGGTGACATTAGAGTCGAGAAAACTAAATCATTGTTCCTCATATTTTCCATCAGGGAATCCAACAGAACGTGTCCTCCGAGATGTAGGAATTTATTTACGTGTACTTACACATCATAATCACAAGGATTGGGTGAAATATTGTCCATTGATAGAAAAGATTATCAATCACACCATTAATGTAACTACTGGGTTTGCACCAATAAAATTAATGTTAGGAATTGAACCAGAACCAATATTGATCGGGGTACCAAAAACACTGAAAATTAATGACATTCAGTTAAGTGAAGAAGAAAGAGCGAAAATTGCTTTTGAACGAATCAAGAAAAAGGCAGAGAAGCGAAAATTAAAGAAAAAGAGTAGAAAACATAAATGGGAACCTAAGATAGGCGATTGGGTACTAGTTAAAGACCATAAGTTATCAAGTGCATTGCGAGGTAGGAACAAAAGGATGGAATTGTTATATAAAGGTCCTGCAGAAATTATATCAAAATTTGGTTATCATACCTATGAATTAAAAGATGTTAAAAATGAAAAATGTCTGGGAAGATGGCATAAACAACTCCTTCGACCATACAAGAAACCGTGTGGTGCCTTGGAACCTTGAGTTAATGTAAAAGAAAAATTGGAAGTGTCATTTGTCTATTGGCGCCCAATCAGCTTTGAGATAAAATTTAAATGTTAGCTTACTTGAAAACCATATATTGGTCAGGTACTTACATATTCATGAAAAATGCAGAATGTGAATTGCTATATACTACCAAGAGCTTAAAAATATATTGTATAGAGCTCACAATAACAGCTTCAGAAAGATTGTTAAATTGTTCATCTCCGCATAGAGAGAAAACAGAATATTTACTTTGTAAACATTTGTTAAAATATTTAGATGTATAGATAGTTATCACAGCAAGACAAAGAAAGAACTTGTCTGAAGAGTGTAATGGATTTATATAATATATGTACATTTTAGTGCTTAAAGGATATAGTACAGATATGTGTTACAATAACAAAAGTGAAAAATCACAGTGCAAGTGATAGTGAGAGCGAAGTGAGCAAACATGAACTAAAAGAAGGAAGTATAAAGAAAGACTCTTGAAATTTAACCTTTATATAAAAGCTTCACAGAAGAAACCATAACATATTGTAATTAGTATTTAAGGATTAATGTTTAGTCAAGTGTACAATTGTTTGTCATGTTAAAAAGATTAATGAGAAAATGTGTTAATAACCAATTTCAAAAAAAAAAAAAAAAAAAAAAAAAAAAAAAAAAAAAAAAACAGTGTAATTGAAAATTGTATATAATGGGAGTGTTGCCGATTATTCAAAATACAGGAGTAATTTTTAATTTTTCTTTCGGGCAAGACATTTACATTATTTTATTATGAAATAATAAAATAATATAAATGGGGGCATTTGATACCGAAATTTAGATTTCCAATCGAATGGGCTTTTGAAAAAGACACGTTTTAATTTAATTGCCGGATGTGAGATTTGCGATAAGTGTTAAGTAATAACATAAATAGATAATAGAGCAGAAAGTGTTGTAAGGTGAGCAAGATATGAGTAAATAATAGTCGTTAAAGTTGTAGGATAAACACATTATTGGTTTGAAATTAGCGAGTCATGACGTCATACCACATAGTTTAAATACACGTTCGAAAGTCAAGTCTACTAACCTTAAAAGTCGCGCGATATATTTAATAAAATATAAAGTAAACATCGTTTAATACTAAAAAGGTAATTATATATTCGAAATTCATAAAAGAACATGTTATAATAGAAAGGGACATTTCTAAATTGCGGGAAAAGGAAATAGCATTTTGGATACGAGGCTTTCTTGGATGACGTCATGACATTCAAATTGAAGAACGGTCTTCTTAGCGTGGGTAAGCTAGAAAGCGTCACTACTCAACCAGAGACCAGTACGGCAGGTCGTGCTGCGCGGATGTGAGTGCGATTCCTCTACAGATACAAATATTTTCGGCATAGCTCCTGAAAATATTTAAAATGAAATAAATGATATGCAAAGTTGTTCTTGGGTTGTCCATTACACTTACGCAAACCCGAGATAAAGAGATCTCTTGCAGAACTAGCCGGAGCGAAACACATCAAAGGGCAACACCATGTCACCAACGACTTCAGCTTCAAATGACGATCCAATAACAAGGACACAACGATTATTCAGCTTCAATGCTTAATATAGAAATAAAGACTTGCTTTTACGGATCATAATATAAATGTAGCCCATAAAGTGGCTAATCTATGGATATAAATTACACAGTCAGATGAACTGACTATGTAATTTGAATGTAAGAGTAAAATAACAAAAGAAACAATACCTATAGCTAAGAAATTATATGTACAACAAATGAATCAAAATAATAGGTAGAGACATTATTTAATATAAATCCACTTTTGGCTGGCCCCGCAGCTCAGTCGATGGAGTACCTGCCTGCTGTGCAAGGGGTCCTGGGTTCGATTCCCAGCTGTGATTTTTCTTCCACTAGGATTGTTTCCCATCTTCCGTAGGGTCAGGGGTGTGAGTGTGTGTGTGTGTGTGTGTGTGTGTGTGTGTGTGTGTGTGTGTGTGTGTGTGTGTGTGTGCGCGCGCGCGCGTGTGTGTGAATTTAATGTAATAAGTTTAATAAAAAATGAAATTAATGAAACCCAATGTTCAATACCAAGTAAACTACTGAACACCATTGCAATTGTTCCAAGAAGTTAATAGTCGCCGATTAGACCTTCGATATTAAAGGGAGCATATAAATGAAACATTAAGAAAGTCCACTTTCAAGTACTTTAGACCTCCAGAATTGATTTGGAACTCCAAACCTGAAAATGCCTGAGAAACAGAATTTATTTCTGCAGTTATTATTTCCTATCCTCTGTAATCATTGTCCACCCCTATGCTGTTAAACTTTGAAAATGGAGGAATTTACTAACACCCTGAGCCTTTATATATGTAGTTTGAAAGAAGAAATTCACTAAAAATACACAGGTAAACGAGATTAAATTCAAAGCCACAATTGTCAAGGCCTTAGATTTAAACTTCTGATCGTATTTATACAAAACTAAAATCACAGCAAACAGTCATACTTCGGCATTTATTTTGGCTCCGATTCAGCAAGAATGGGTGACATGTTGAGCGAATTAACTGATGAAAATGTGTAAATGAAACAATTATTAAAGCCTACGACATATTTATAAAGCTGAGCTCTGGGTAGCTGCCTAAACGTACTGTTTAAAATGGCACTGACGCGTACGATGACAAAGGTAGGGAGATAAAGCCTGTAAAAGTTTCGTCCAATAAAATTACTTCTGCCGAAGCCATAAAGCTGCACATACGCTCACAGATAATTGAAAGGTATAATAATAACCGAAAAAGCATTGCTATATATCAAGTGATCGCAACGTCGACTGCGAAACCCTGTTAAAATATATCTCCATTATTTACGCTTTATCCATTAATAATTCTTCTGTGACATTTTTGTATCAGCGAATATGGTTTGTCAAGCTGCAATTAGCGGAAATGTTGAAGCACGAGACAACTAATTTTTTCATTACACGCACATGGTCTATATACCGTTTTGAAAGCCTTTTAATACCAGAACTAGATTAAAATATGTTACACACCTTTTAAATTTCATGACCGTTTCAAACGGATGAGCATAAATTGCATAATAATGGATGAAAAGAAGCCATACATGCACTAGCATTCTGTACAGATGAGGTTACAAAAAGTCAATTTATTTTTCCAATTCCCTACGCGCTGTGGTAAAAGAACGTGAACATTAATGTGAAATACCATGCGTGGTGTTAAGGTTAGAAACAAAATAAAAATCAGCATGCGCACATACGAAATTGGACAATGGGAATGCAATTTAAACTAATTCAATTTTGAATTAATCGGAATGTATTTTCTTTTGTTTACCCCGCATTGTTTTCTCCCACGCGGCTTTTTTCCCCCCCATTTTCATCAAACCCTTGTGGTAATTTTAATTTATAACGAATGGCTAATTTCGTTGGTGGCATTTTTAATCGGATCGCACTGCTAAACGTGAACGTTTTAAGTGGAATGCGACTTTTCAAACACAGCGGAATGTTTAGTTGTGCAGCAAGTAACAAAAAAGTTAACTGCGTTTTAGGAATTCGCGGATGGAGGCAATTTGTACAACCCGTCTTTTCGCAGTTATACGCGTCCTCTTTGTGCATTAAACACCCACATGAACGAGGTGATATCAACATTGGATATTAGCGACTTTGTTTTAAAGTAAACAAATACACAATTGTCCTTGCCCATTTTAAACTTAGGTGTAGAAAGTCAGAAATTGTGTGTGCTCTCTTATTTGTAATATTTTATTATTTTTTTATTTTTCATAAGCCACAAAAGCTGATAAGCTGATATCGAGGTTTTACGGAATATGTGTTTTGAGATCGTGTAAGGGGACATCCACTCTATTATAGAGGAATGATGTAAATTATAAATAATAACAAGTGTTGAATTGACATGGATTTCTCTATTCATTCTTCTACAAACAATTCTTGCTCAAGCTTATTCTTCTAGGTATTTCATGTTAACCCAGACAAACCTTTAGACAAAACCATTTTAGTGTTTCCTTATAAGTACAAGGGGAATGTGCTATGATTAAGCGGTAATCAGGGTTTAAAAAAATAGGCGTGTCATTCTTTTTTCTCCCACTAACTTCATGTATGTTGTGATGGGACTTCATGGCGAGACAGTGTTAGTGGATTAGAAGCTTCTTGTATTGTAGGCAAATCGAAGATTGAAGTAGGCGAGGGGTTAAACCTCGTTTCCCGTGGCAAATATTTTAAAACATTGGTTGCTATATGGCTTTAAAACTGCGATCCCTCTGCATGACCATCAGGAGAAAGAGTTCACAAATTGAGATTTATGAACTGAAAAAGGGGCAACAAATTCGAGTTCGAACCAATGGTAAAGAATAATGGAAATGGTTAAATAAAGCCCCCAAAAAGTTTCATATCGTATAAATTGTGTTTTAAAAAGATCTACATTTCTCTCCATTTGTGTAGTAAACCTTTGCTTATCCCTTATGGTTTGAAATTATACAAAGTTCACCCAGAATGAAGAAGAACTAGTATAAATTCTAACACATAATGGTATTATATTATGTGTCACGCAAATATCCTAAACACATGACCTTTTTTAAACAAAACGCTAAAATAGTTTTGATAAGATAAAAATAGCTAAATGCATTCCATGTAAAGAGTTGGTTCAGATTTGTTTTGTTGTTATGTTTGCATAATATTCTTGTCAAAAAATACTGAAATACCAAGTCTGTTGTGTAACAGAGATATTGTTTGTTCTTATGTTGTTGACACACACAAACATAAGCACACAGAGCAGGACTGCAGAAATATTTCACCTGATTTTGACGGTCCACAGCAGCTCCGGGTGACCGTTTTGTAATGATTCGATGTTAAAACTCTGACACTCAAACATAGTATGAACACAGGTCAGTTTCTAGTTCAGGAGGGAAGGAAAAGGGAGATCTAAGGGAATCATTAAGTGGGGTGCTAAAACCAGGTAATGGTGACGCAGAGACGGTATAGTATTTACTTACTAATATAGAAGAATCTGCATTTTATCTGCAAGATTCAACAGAGTCAATTGTACACACACACTTCATTGAAACAGGAAGCCAGTTGTATATACGTAAACTTAGTCATTGGCATGTATACTGTTGACAATTTAGTTTAGCCATAGCTTTATTTTCACGGATGAGGTTTCAAGAAGAGTATAACAATGGACAGGAGAATCAATTCCCACTTGTATTTTAGTTCCAAAACGAGTAAATAGGTACATGCCGAGAATGCCGCTATTGTTAATTGCACAAAACTAAAACGGCTTAAGACATGCCATATAACACATGATCTCCGAGAGGTAAGCTATTAGTGCTGCTATCTCGAATGCTTTCTTTAGACTACCGATGTCAATAAGTCACGCAATTGGGTGTGAAGCAAAGATGGTAGTCTATGCTGAAGGGCTCAGATCGCTGATGTGATTGCTACGCTCACAGTCTGATTACTTTCTTTTATTCTAAAGCCAATTATTAATTTGATCATTACGGTACCCTTCAGGTTCCACTTAAACAGTGTAAACTTGTTTATCCACTGTGTTCTCGCTATCAAAAGTTAAAGTTTGAATGACTTGCATGTCATCTGACTCCCATTCAAAGTTATCTTAAATACAGTTTTCATTTTCAGTGCTTGAAACTTATCCTCAAGATAAACAGACAAAGCTTTGTTTCCAAGATACTGCAATCCTGAGAACTCTTTAATTAAATTCAGTAAGCGATTAAATGGGGAATAAAGTCACACACATTCTAGGTGTAAAATTACTCAAACACTGATCTATAAAAATGGAAACATTACGAGCTACCATAATTTATAGATAAGAAGGTAGGGTTGTATGTATTGTGACATCGGCCGCGGCGCACAACAAAGGACGGTCATGGTTCAACTGCCCCATTCTACTGCGTCTATTAAAGGCTCAAGGCCTCGCGTGACTGTTGTGAACATAACAACTAGAGCAGTAGAACAAAAAGGTGTTTTTCAGACTGTTTGAGAAGTTCCAGGCAGCCAGAATACCTGTACAAGTTCGAGAAAGGTTGCTATGTCATTCTCGCTATATAAGGAGGCGAGACAACGAGAGGAGTTAGTAGTGAATTAAAGAAATAAGTCGGGGAGTCAGTCAGATTTTAGTTTGTGTATGTGTGTGTGTGTGTGTGTGTGTGTGTGTGTGTGTGTGTGTGTGTGTGTCGACTACGTGTGTACAGACGTCGGGAGAGAACTGGTGCGTAGCGGAAGGAAGATAGAGGAACAATTGAGTGTTGATGACTATCGTCAAAGTGAGCTGTTTGAGGGACAGGCAAAGAGAAGAAAGGCAGAAAGCAGTGAGTCAAAGTTACGAGAAGAAAACATTGTGAGCTGTAACATCACGAAAGACTGTTAATTGTGTTAACGTCAGTAAAAGAGAATTGTATTCTTGCGTATTAAGTTAGAAAAAAATAAAGTAAGAAACAGTAATTGGACTGAACTTGGTAATTTTGTCACAGTATATCTTGCAAACCGACTACGGCAAAAGGGAATTTCTGCACAGAATAGGCTCTAAGGGTTAAGACGCCCTTAGCTTTCATATATGTGAACTCCCCGAGAGAGCTGGCCCCGAGGTAATATGTGAGGCTCATATTTGGGAAGTTTGGGGTCAATTTCCGTCCGGTCAGCCACTCTGACCATGTGTTTCGTCCTGGTTTTCCCGCGTTCGTTAGTGAATATTGTGCGATAGACCTTCTACCAAGAACTTATTGCCCTCATTCATTTTTTTTTTCCTGTTTCCCTCACTGTGTCACGGTTGTAGGACGAGGTGACGGAGTATGGTGTACTGCAGCACAATGGTAGAATATATGGTTTGGAAAGATTCCTCTCATGCGTTTGGCAGGGCTACTAAGGCTCATTTTCTTCCTGGGATTTATCTCGTCTATTCTTAAGATCCCGGAATTCTTGTAAGTAAGGCAGGGATATCCGGCGTAGACTCACGTTGGAATCGTTAGGTACCCCGTCCTTGTTAGGGCTTCCTATGTTGGAAGTAGAAAGGTAGCACTGACTATTAAAACATTCTTATACAACGTATCCCTTTGCTAAAATAGCTCTTTTATATTTTTCTTCTCCTTCACTTAATGGATTAGGCTGCTGCCTGTTCCGACTTCACAGTTTCCCTTCCATCTCCTTTTCAGCCTCCCTACGTCTCTCTTTACTTTAGGCGCATAATGGAATGCGATTTTTGGCAGTTTGGCGTCCTCCATCCTCCAAACCACCTCGTTCTGTATCTACCCATTCTTGAGCTGACAGCTTCCACTTTTAACTCCTTTCTTATTTCTTCATTGTAATTTATTAACTACACATCCCAAGCAACTGAAGGAGCAGACCTGTACAAACACTTGTCCATCTTATTGATATTTTCCCCACAGTTTGCCATTATTTTTAACTTTGATTTTGCATTTCTGTCATAATTTTTACATATTTTGCTAAGGTGGTATACTGAAAGTTCTAGATCATAGCTCTTCAAAGCAGCTGTTTATATTCCAAAAAATATACTTATTACAGACTGAGGCCATTAAAAGATATTGTCCTAAGCCCGGGGCAAAGAGCACTAATGCTTAACCGATTATGTCGTCCTGAAAACAATCGTTAATAGATAATTGTTATTATATTGTTATAGATTCTTATCAAAAGGCACTGCAACAAATCTTGGCTTACTGTTAGCCTACTTCATAAGAGAATTATTCTCCTGTACTTTGTACGGATAAAGCTATCGCTACTCTAAATAGAGTGCATTTCGCAAATGGCATTCGGTAATTCGAGAGTAGCTATGATCATAAACAAATAAGAGCTTCTGCAAAATTATTCCTAAGTTAACGATACCCAATTCCATTACACCAACAGCCACAGCTTTGTTTTATTTGACAACACATGTTATTCCACTATATTGAGTTCCATTTGAAAAGAGCAGCCTACAGAATGCGCTAGTGATCAATAAATGCTATCATTGTGCTGTAGTTGGCACGGCATTAATTGCATCGTCATAACAACGGAGCTCTTGATTGCCAAAGTAGTCAGCTCTGTTTGATATGGTTTTACATATTTGATTTCATATAAACATTACTGTCATAATGTGAGTACGTGAACGCCATTTGCATAAAGAATCATTTATCTATGCACACAGGGAATAAGCAAGCGCCTGGACATGCCCTTCAGATAACAGCACATGTAACATAGGCTGTTGCAGAAATAAAGATCGTCAATTATTGGTGTATTTTCTCAATTATTACACTGCCTACGTACAGTGTTATCGTTAGTAACCATTAATGTTTATATGTCCAGATTTCATTTTTCACTTGTCGAAACAATGTATTTGTTGATGTTTAACGAATGGGCTTAGCTTTATGTGTTTTGATTTCCTCTATGGATAAATCTGAACAAAATGAGTATATGCTGTGCAGAGTTATTATTTACCAGGTTTAATCAGCAATTCGAAAGCGTGAATTTTATTGAGCTTCATCATTTATACCATTTGACATGTGTACGGGAGTCACGTACTTCTTTTTTAATTCTCTTTTATTAGGTCGTTGATACACGAGAAAGTAAATTAGGGCGTCTCTTTGCTATATTTGGCAACATATAAAGTTAATACATATAGCCTTCATAGTAATACATTACTTTTCAGAGCATTGAATGATACTAGGAAAGCAATATTACAACGTGGTTTAGATAGGAGCAATCATATGTCGTTGGCACATTAATAGTAACAAAAAATACGAAAAGAAAGGGAATTTCATTATACATGGTTTCACACAAATAAAAATTGCATATTTATGCTTATTTGTCATCATCTTATCAATAATTTTTTAAACTCTAGTATACTGATTCAAAAATTTCGAAGCAACTATTTTTGTATTTGATAGCAATAGTGATAATATAATAAAACAAGGTTGTAAATGCTGACATCCCAGCAACATCGTCAAATTCTAAGCAACAAAGAACTCAGTCCTAAGTCCTTGCATATTAACAACATAACTTTCCTTACACCAATTCATAAAAATGAGGAAAGGAATGCCAGAAATTGATTCTCTTCTTTAGAGCAAAGAGATAAAAAATACATTAAAACATACAACCTTTAAACATACGCAGTGGTAGGGCAAATAATATGGTCAAGCATTGCAGTCAGTATCCTGCAAAGTAAAACTGTTAGAACTACAACAAAAGAACTTTTTTTCACACAGATTCAAGTTATGTTAACTGAGGAATTAAAATAAATACAAATAGAAGGAATCCAAATAATAATAATAATAATAATAATAATAATAATAATAATAATAATAATAATAATAATAATAATAATAATAATAATAATAATAATAATAATAATAATAATAATAATAATAATAATAATAATAATAATAATAATAATAATAATAATAATAATAATAATAATAATAATAATAATAATAATAATAATAATAATAATAATAATAATAATAATAATAATAATAATAATAATAATAATAATAATAATAATAATAATAATAATAATAATATTTGGACAATTTTAAATAACTGAATAACGAAAACGTATTTTAGTTTAAATCCGAAATTTCACATTGACCCATCTTACGCTATTTTATTATATTTAATGTTTTGTTTGTCTCACTTTTTTTTCGGATAAACTTTTGTTCGTTACCTTCCATTTTTCGGAATTACTATCTGATGTGGCAGATCGATCCAACTCATGTGTCATGTGGTTGGAAATCATTAATGAAATTTTGTTTAGCTATGATTTTGGATTTTGTCCTTAGCTATTGCCTCATTTTCTATTATTTGATTCTGTGGAACTTTGCATCATGGTACTGAAATACATATTTAGTCCAGTTTGTAATGGTGGCAGAAGAAAGTATCAAGGTATGAGATTGTCAAATATAGAGAGTGGGACCATCCGAGCATGAACTTCGAACTTTCTCCTCCTCCTCCTCCTCCCCCTCCTCCTCCTCCTTCTTCTTCTTCTTCTTCTTCTTCTTCTTCTTCTTCTTCTTTTTCTTTTTCTTCAATTTACTCTCCTCTTATGCAGAAGCCGGGGAATGAAATGGCAGATTTAGCTGCAAAGACGGCAACTACAGAACCCAGTATTACCATCTCACGTGTTACTTCGGAAGACTTTAGGCTTGAAGTGCGGAGAGCGGTGCTGTCGTCCTGGCACGACGAGTGGTCAGCTCTGCGCGGTAATAAGCTAAGAGAAGTGAAAGAACTTCCGATAAACTGGGTAACCTGCTGTCGCATATCTCGTCGCGAGGAGGTTAGGTTGGCTCGATTAAGAATAGGGCACTGCAATTTTTCGCATGGTTACTTATTTAAAAGGGACCCTGCGCCTCTATGTCCGCTGTGTGACAACCTTTTGTCTGTTCGCCACGTGCTGCTGGAGTGTTGCTCTCTAGCGTACCTTTGGGATTCTCTGCAGCTGCCTGCTAGACTTGCAGAGGTGTTAGCGGACGACAAAACAGCGGCTGATACAGTTTTTAAGTTTTTATCGAATTGTAATATCAATTTGAGGATTTAAAATTTTAGATATTTGTTTATGCCTTTTGACCTATTTATTACATTGGCTTATATCCGGCTATTGCCGCGGTTTTTACGTTTATGTGTACTTTGTCTTTGATACTAGTAATTTAGTTTTGATTCAAGTTTATATCTGGCTATTGCCATGAAGTTTAGAAGGGCGCTAATGACCTAGATGTTGAGCACCCTTTAAATCCACAAATCATCATCATCATCTTATGCAGAAGTCAGATTCCCCCGGGGTTTACAAGTAGGCCACTAAGTTCAGGCGCCTGTTGAGAAGCAGAAGAAACCGGATCCGAGAGAACATCTAGGAGGGCTGATTAGTCCGATACTTGGTATGAGGGTGAAGAAGTGAATAATATAAAACAAGAGCTGACTACGGAGCAAACGGTAAAACAAATGGTGTGGGAAACAGGAGTATCCGGACGACCAGACACTACCACTTTACCACCCCCACCACCATCGTCATCACAATCATCAAGGTGTAAACCATTTTGTTTTGTTCCGCCTTCATACTACTTGGTCTCTCCACTTCTTCCTCGGCCGTCCCACATCCCATTTGCCTCTTGGTTTGCACTTGAGAATTACTTTAGGTGCACCTGAGTCCTCCATCTTCTCTAACGAGTAACGGGTGAGAACCCTCCTTTTGAGGTATGTAAAGTCCTCAACGGACATGGTACCTAAATTTGCGGAATAGGCACTCATTCTCCAGGGGACAAATGTAGAGACCCATTCCTGGTGAAACGAGGGAGAAGTCCTCAACGGTCTCATACGAGAGCGGAAGAGTCGGACCTCCAATTGGGGTTAATACAATTGAAGGTACGTCGATAGACCTTAAAGTGGCAGTCCCACTAATCGACTAACCGTGCGCGGCGTTGATAGCGCAACCAAGGAAAATAATTAAATATTCACAACCTTCATTATGTCACCACTTCTTCGCTTCAAATTCCACATACGACCCCCCCCCCCCTGTGGTGCGAGGTGAGATGTCTTATCACCCGACCACGGTGCTAGCCCGCTTCGAACACTATTTTTATTGTTACACTAATTTACTGTTATATTTATGGGTGTAAGTGCACATATTTGAGACAGTCTAATCGTTGTCACATCTCCAAGTAACGGAAACAAATTCCACTTGTGGCATTCTGGTTGGGCGAATAAAACTATACTTTAGCCTTTGTTTACTCTTTTTCGGGAAAGAATTATGTTTCAGCAGATCCGCATTAAGTAATCAACAAGAGACCATAATTGAACTACACAATTAAAGCAGAGAGCATAATTTGTTCCACTTGCAAGAAGAAGCTCGTGTGCATGTGTTGTCAATGAAACAGATGTAAGCTTTGAACAAGCCGGTACCTCGTCTGTCCCACGCAGACTGAAAGGTTTACACAATCCCAGCCCATTTCAACGGAAATTCAAATTCATGGACGTGTTGCCTAACAGTGTCCATTCAGGATCTCTGTAGGAGAGCAAACAGGAGTTTGTGGGTCTCGAAGTTCCCCAAGTGAAACTTTGGGATTAACTTCGCGACAGGCGGACCAAGTTGCCCGTGACAGCTGAGAGTTAGCCATTTTTCTCTATAAGCCAAGGGTTTCACGGCAATGCATGATAAATGGAAGTGTCTACGATTTATTGCATGGAGGACTGGACCTTAGTAAGGGGAATGAATTATTGTGATTGGTTGTATTGTAAACGGAAAAGTTTAAGTTATTCAAGACCAAAGAAGTACGCAGAACACTCCCCACGTCTGAGACCTTTGCAAAGAAGTTAGGAAAAAGCAAGCTTTCAAAGAATATACCCAAGGAGTACCATAATAGTGTTATAGCATTCATCAACAATTTCATAATAATGGTGTATAGACGACGATTTCAACTGCCAGTAGCGATCAACTGATAAACTTTTAAACACAGGAAATAGAAGAAACCAGAATATAGTAAAGAACATACGTAGTACACAAACCTTAAATGCCAACATGTGTAATGATGATGTAAGTTCTATTATTTTATGATATAGGTAAAATTGCTAATCTTTGTGCAATGCACAACGTGCATACTGTCGCGAACTTCGAAATGATTTCACTCATTAAGTATAACACCGCAAAATCAATGTAAGTTACCATGTATATATTTCGTCAATCATCAGCTATCTTTTTTAGCGTCAGCATATAAATATCTCTCTCACAAGAGGAAATTAAAAGCCCAATTTCGTCATTGCTAATCGCCCAATTTCATGACTTACTATGTGGGAAAATATATAAGATATAATTCTGAAATTTTTCAGAATGTAGGTTAAAGTAACTGAGCAAGATGGCTCCCCGGAAATGTGTGAGGATCGCACTGGGGAGGTCGCGGGTTCGGTTCCCGCGGCTCACCTTCCTAACCCGTGGATTTTTTCCGGAGTTTTCCCGTGGCACCAGGCCTATGCTATGCTTCACTTCAATGTGGTCTTTCAGGATCGGAAGAATTGGCCGTGGACGAGTTGGGTGCTGCTGTGTTGGAAACTATAACTGCTATTCTAGGCGGATGGGTGAGATTGTGCTTCACAAACCTGGTGTGAGATGAAGAATCTCCAACACACGTTAGGGACCCTCACACTGGATTGCAACACTGGCCAGGATTCCAAAACGACCGCACAGCGCTTTCATTTCATCGCTTGCTCCCGGGGTTTGCTATATAATTGCATCAACAGTTGGCTCAGTGTGGAATACTCTCCATAAGTACTCTGTCTATACCTGTATCTCTAATGAGAATGCTTTTTAGATTCATTGATCTGCTTTATGCAATAGGGTTGCTTATTAAGGAGGGCAGTTATAGTTCCACTTTAAAACTAAATTTGAAATATACCGTTGTACCTACATATTATGATGTCGGGCTCGGCGCTCAATAAAGGACGAACGGGGCAAAGATGTTTCGTGCCGCGTGCAGTATCATGCCGGCGAGCGAGTAACAGGGTTCAACTCCGTGCTGCCATGCGGGACGGCTGTGTGTACGTGAGTGTTAATAATTGAGGCGGCAGAAACAAAAGAGGTGTCAAGTACGCTCTCAAGACTTCTACCTGAGTCATTTCTGGTACGTGTGTGTAGAAGTCGAGAAACGTCCGTGTATAAGGAGGCCTGAGTTTTAGAGTTACATTACACACACGAATGGACCAGTGTGTGAGTGAGTCCAAGACAGCTGTGCGTCATAAGAAGATTCGCGAGTGATTACATCGTCGTACTTAGTGTACAGAGGCAGAAGAAATGAAGAAAGATACTAAAAGAACTGAGCAAGATTATGAGAAGCAAAACATTTTAAGTTGTGAATGCCCGAAAGTCTGTAGACTGTGTTAACGACGAGAAGAAAACTGTATATCTGTGGTAAAATTGTAGAAGACAACGACCTGACTGATTTCGTCACAATATTTTGAATTTATAAGACTATAACATACTTCAAATGTCACGTTTTGGCAATTTTTGTCTTAGAATTTCTCCTTAAATGCATGAACCCGCAAAATGGGTTGTGCAATACATAGTGATGAAGTATTTTAAACTGTCGAAACCCTAAGAATAGGTTATGGACCTTTAAATTTGCATGCATATCCAACAAGATTACAGTAAATGTGCTTTCTAAACACAGAAAATAAAAGCAAAATTAGATTAATACATTGATAAAGAATATAAGTAACTAGAGCACTAGAAATTACGGCTATAGCTATAGGAATGTCTGCGTTTCAACTTTCCTAACTAAAGTACAAAGTTATATAAGATGTTTGTTCATGTTTTATGGCATTTTTGTCTCTTCGTAGTGTTTAATGCCCTCTTTTACTACTACGACACCGTAGGCGGTGACGGTGATGATACATGGAATGAAGATGGAGCACCGGTGCGATGAGATGGCGGGGAAAACCGCAGAACCCGGAGGAAACCCGCCCCAGCGCCGCTTCGTCCACTTTGAATCCAATGCGATGTGATAGTGTGTCTATTTTATAAGCAGGCTCTTTGCTGAATTTTTGAGATTTGATTTTGTACTAAACGTCTCTTTTTCCCTCGTGATGGGAATATCGGGATGCAACCTGAGTAATGGAATCAGGGCTCATTTGAGTTATGAAAAGGAATGTAAAGCACATTAAGAAAGAAAAAAGTGAAAAAAGAAAGAAAGAAGGTGAGAAGGAAGGAAATCAAAAAAGATGTAGCTGGGTAAAAAAGAAAGGCTTGTTTACTTCTCTTTTGAACTACACCAGACGCATTATTTTGCGTATACTGTGAACCTGTCAGAACTGATGCGAAATGTCATTTAATTTCCCATACAGTAGTCTCTAATATTTTAATTGTCTACGAATAGATGTCCCTATAGTTGGGTCTATACATTTAAAAATCTGAGGTGCTGTACTCACACGAGTTTGTATACTCTTGTACTAACTATTATTACCAACTCTTATTTCTGGATCTTCATGTGAGTCAAGATAACCATTTGCAGAAATTATCGTATTGCTTATTTCCTTGTAAGTGCAACGGAAATATGGGGATACAGTAGGCTTTAAGCGACAGTTTAATCCTTTAAACCTGGTCGTATGAAGGCGCTGAAATAAGTTCTCCTTTGAGAAAAGTATAACTATTGCAGAACTTACACGAACAACAAGGAATATCTTCGACAAAAATCATTTGCGCTTAAATTGGGCGTCTTAACCACATCTAAATTTTTGGCACAGGAAGATTTCTTCTATTTCTTTACGGTTCACCAGTTATGCAAACGAAATCATGAGTAAATAGGGCTGCATAGGCTCTAGTCAGAAAATTAAAAAATACACATTTGATTTGTCATAAAAGTTTCTTAAAATATGACATTTTAACCAAACTCGTTAGAGCCATTTTTGAGAAAAGCAAAATTTTCGAAAAGTTTCCCATGTAAAGGTGATTGAGGGTAGAGGAATTTTCTTCAAAATCCTCGTCTCTTATCCTTGAAAGATGTTAAAGTTAAATACCAACTTTGGTTTTTAAACGACGTTTCGTTTTTGAGTTATGATGTTCGCGGAGAGAAAGACAAGCGCGCGCGCGCGCACACACACACACACACACACACACACACACACACACACACACACACACACCCGCGCGCGCGCGCAGCCCATATGGAAATGCTCTTTTTGGATTCAAGGTTCCTCAAAACGTATTTCTGCTGAAATCTCTACATCAAAATTTTGGGTGGAATACAATACTTTCCTACTTTGCTATACGTAGTACAGAAAGTAAAAATATTTACTTTTATTAGTGGGATTGCATTAATCATTATCGTTAACAGAAGTATGGTACTTGTGCTTTATGACTTTTCTCTTAAGGCAGAGGAACAGCTGTACTACAGTTATTCAATTTAAATTTCAGGAATGTACATTTAATTGTAAGCTTAGTGGGTGTTTTGCTTGAAATGGAATGAAACAGAATGGAAATAAAATTTAAACGGATGTCTCTTGGTCGAAGAAGTGCAAATGTTGTGTTTATAATAAGTAATTGCACTTTAAATCCACATTTATAAGTAGTGCAGTGGAAAATCCCGTTAAAACTTCCAAGGTAGCATAAAAATAATTTAAAGAATTATAATACCTTACAAGAAAATTAATACAAGAATATACTTTATAAGGTTTAAAATATGAATATGGCTAAATCTAAATATATAGCCATAGGGGACGTTGCCGAAGATTTAATGTTAAAGGACGATTTAGGGACAATTAAACATACTAATGAGCATAAATATTTGGGAATTGAGATTACAATGGATGGAAAATAGGAAAAAGAGATAAGGACTAGGATTAATACAGGAAGGAATGCTGTATCTACACTAAATGGAATACTGTGGTACAAACCTATTTTCAAGGAAAAAGAAAAAGAATTTTAATATAACAATCAGAAGCACTATGACCTATGGAACTGATGTGTGGGCTTTGAATTCACAAATGGAAAGCAAATTGCTTGCTGCGGAAATGAACTGCTGGAGACGCTCTGCGAGAATATCCAGGGAATAATGCATTAGAAATTCACATGTAAACGAAATTATTCAGATCTCAATTTTAGATTTTATTGCATATGAAGTCTTTTTTAATATATGACTTCTGATTGCCAAAATAACTGTGTAACCGCTAGCACTTTAATCAGACTTATTCTGTCTTGTGTTATCATTATTTGATTTGATAAATTACTAAGCTTCAGCAATTGCAGTTAACAGATTGTCTAATGTTTAAAAATATTTTAGCTGAAATTTTAACGAAGCTTTGCTACAATCAGCTCTTAACACATAAGGTAGATATATTTCTTTTTTGACACTGATTAATGAGTCATTAGACAAACAGAGAATTGCATATCTCGAAGAAAAATATGCATATCATGAAATAACACAATTGAGATGAAAGCAATTTTTCGTCTGCGAATGCCACTTTAGAAGCTTGAGCTGCATGGAATCCTGAAACGCGTAGAAATCCCTGCATAATGTACGATTTCTCCATGCTTGGGAGCATTTTCCTAAAGTTGGCATCGCAATTCTAATGCAAGCCTCTGTGCTCAAAGCCTGAATTGCCGTAATATGCGATTACACATGCTAAGAAAAGACCCAGTTGTTTTACGCTGGTGCACAAGTCACGTTCCGTGGTGCTACGTGTCCTGCGTTCCCAAATCGAACTGAGTCTTCGTGTCGTTTGAAATGTAAAGTGGCGAGGCGACATCACGCAGCAAAGCGATGTCTTCCCTGTTGCCCTTTTCTTTGTCGTCACGAATTCTGATGACGCATAGCTGATGCTGCCTTCTTATTCTGTCCTCCAAATAATGAATTTCCCTTCGTTGCAATGACCCTCGCAGTGATACAGCGTATTGACCCAAGCTAGCACTGATCCAGTTGCGCTTTGAATAATAAGCAATCATGCTGCTCTGGGAGGAATGTAAATGGTGCCAATATGTACCCAGCTTTGGGACGAAACTAAGAATAGGTCTTCTGGTCGCAAACGAGGCACTCATAACTGTATTACTGTATCAGATTCTCTATATATCGCTCTACAGTGATGCTTTCCCGCTTATCCAATTGTACAACTGGGAGTATGATAGGGGAAGAGCGGGCACACCACACACAACTGTTCAAAACCGATTAGCACTTTACACAGCCCTTAGCCACCTGAAATATGAATGAGGAAGCAGAATGGTAGATAATGTGGGAAAGAAAATTTGTGGTAGAAGGGAAACCCTCAACAATCAGATAAGACCACAAAGAGCCTATTGCCAGGGTGATCGGCCCAAGGAATCGAACCGAGATCTTCGCGTTGAAACCACTTAAAACATCACGCTCGGTTAGGTGAGAAAAATATAGAATTCGTTATCAAGGCTTCATGGTTCCGAGGTCTTCTAAATTTAAATGTGTTTTCAATGTATATGGAAAATGAATTTGAAGGTTTACCAAGAGTCTAAACTCTTCTTTTTAAATCTTATTTAAGGAGCCAATCTAGTGGCTTTCCTCTCCTTGAGACTTTCAATTGCAGAAATACTTCGAGTTTTTAAATAAGTCTCTCCAGCTTACGCAGGGGCGGACATGCTTACGCTTTCCCCAATGGGGAACACTACTGAAAAGCTTCATAGTAACTCTGCGGGATGTTACTAGAAGACATTGAGGTGCCTCACAACCCCTGGGCAAGCGTCCAGACGTACCCGATCCGATGTGAAATTAATATGTAGATCTCGTTAAACTACACCACTTATGTCAAATATTTTTGTAGCGTTAAATATTTAAACTTATATTAGTTTCAAATACTTTAAACTCTTTAAATCATAAATAATTAGCCATTTATTTCTCTGCTTATCAAAAGAGAACAGAATTTGAGAGCATCACACATTGGCTCCAAATATTTGACTATAGCTAGCCTACTGTATTCTTCTTATATCCATAACAAAATGTGTACATCAACAATTAAAGTTCATTTGTATCAACAAGAGGTAGATATAATTTGGAGAATTTCTGGTAGAATAGTGAGTATAGAGTGATGTTAATGTGATTCTTGTTCATATTGTCAATGGAATTTAAGTACTTGTTATGACAGAGATAAGAGATTCTTTGACGATTTAAAGTGGTGTCACAGACAAATCGTCTGCCTGTGTTTCCTTAATTTATTAGCAGGTGAGCACCCGGGAGACCAATTACCGGTTTAATAGTGAACAAGGGAAGTGTTGCTAAAGATAGGTATGCAGGAAGTCCGCTGTGATACTGGCACTTTGAGACTTACGTTATTTCCCAACTCTTGGCGTGTACGAGACTAAGTCATTTTTAAGACCCATTAATACCACCTTGAAGCACTTCATCTCATGACTACTTTATGTGCCATCCACCAGACACTAAATGAAGGTCTAAGTTGGACAACGATGAAAAGGGTAGTCACAGACAACTGTAATTTGTCGATGAAAGGTGAATCATAACCTGCTGCTCCCAAGAAAAAAACATTCATGGATCTACTTTATTAAACTGGATCGGACTTTCATTAGAAACTTTAAAGTGCAGTATACAGACTTTTTATAAGCGCAGTTACCCAAGAGATCAGCCTCATCTTTAAGCTAGTTCTAGGTGCATCGAGTTTTGCGAAGTTTCTCGTTTTAGGAAAGAAATAGAAAGTTTGTTCTACCCAAGATGGAAGGAACAGAGGGAACATCGAACAACTTCAAAGAACGTTTTCAGCCTTTTGCTGACATGTACTGAATTGCAATCTAAATGCTAAATTCCCCGGTCCCTGTGAAATTGTACTGACCTTGACATGGACACTCAAAATAAGAAACCTAAAGTTTTTGTTTTTAATTCGATCTTTTTGTAACCTGAAACTTATACACAGCAGTGCCTCCCAGTACAGTACGTAATCAACCTTTTTCACACATTAAGCAAATCTTAGTGTCTCTTTTACACTTTGTTTACTTTTGAAAGCACTATTCCTTACCAATGGAACCAACTCGGGTGGCCAAGGTCGTTTAGACAGTGGTTCAAATCCCACCAGAACCTTTCAGCTTTTTCCATAACTGGAAAATACTGGGGAGGTATCCTAAATTTAGGGTTAATCAAAATCCTTTCCGGATATAACTTCGTTGCATGTGTAAGCATTATAATTAAAAACGAAAATTAGGTAGAGCAAAAAGTAAAAGACCAACTGACCAACTAATTCAGCTTTGCTATCTCTGTGCTATATAAATGATAGCGTAGTACCAATTATTTTACAATACAACTGAGCAACTTACTGTTCCTAATTTTGTAGTAATCAGTAGTTGAGTTCACTGCAAAAAGGCGGAATGTTACGATGTTATAAAACCTGTGATTAATGTCCATTATGATAGATCAAACGGAATACATAGAATAGTATAGTCTTTAATGCAATACAAAAAGAAAATGGTTCATAACAAGCAGAGATTTAAATACCTGTCTCCAACTCAAAAAGGGAAATTTCAAAGAAAACCAGTACCTGAATGGAATGTCCTGTTGTGTGTTTGTTACACAGTATTAGCAACAGCATTCCTGTTTTACTGTCAGCATATCACATTAATGTTGGCATCTTTGCATTATAATTTACTACTTTTGTTGTAGTATCAGTAGTTACCACTTCTTTGTGGTAGTATAATAACATTTTTCTATCTTTTTTGTAAAAGATGGTGAAGAACCAATAGCCTATTTCATGGGAAACTTTAAATTAATTGCAAAACTACAAGCAGTTCTGTAGTTCAATGCGCTCTGCAACTGTTTTAACGCACGAAGGGTTGCCTACTTACTCCGATGCCGGGTGAGATGGCCAGCCTATGTTTATATATTATATCCTAAATTGTATGTTGAAGAGCGAATGGAGAAGATGTGAATTGTTGCCCAAAAAGAAAAGTGAGGTGGGAGAATCGTGTGAATATAACGCATTGTACTTCTATTTCTAACATATAGAAAAGTATAAATTGCATGTTGAATGTTGGGAAAAAGTGTGATTTTTTTTTTTTCGTAAAAGAAAAATGAGCAGAAATAACCATGTGAATATAATACGTTGAATTTCTATTTAAGTCATAGAAAATTGAGTGAATTGTATTTTCGAGGTTGAGTAGAGAACAATATGTGAATGTGTTATGAAAAAGGAAGGCAATTACAGAGCACCACGTGCATGCAATACATTGCATAGTAAAGCGGAGAGCATAAAAACTTTCTCCATGGAAAAACGCTTAGATGTGCCAATTTTACAGGGTGATTCCTCAACCGGTGTTGCAGTTTATCTCTTTAATACACACCAATATCAACTTCATATATAACCTAATTTGTGGGAGTACTCGCGTTCTATTCGTAAAATGGTTTGACCAACACAAAATTCTTTGCGGGGATGTGCACAACGTCGATAGTTATGCATCACTACACCTGGCTAGAAGCCCGAGAACATCTTGAATATAAGAAAGATTCATCGCAATCGGATGAGCGGTATAGGAACGCATACGGGACAATCATTCATTTCTATATATTATATAGTATAGACCATATATGTGGTTTTGAATGTGTTACTCTTGCAACTAAGTCAATTAGACCACCTGGTTTCTAATACATTTTGATAGTATACTATAATCCATCTGAAAACAGAGGTTCCAGTATAAGGATGACGTCATAATTTAAAACAGAAGACTACCTGAATTATAATTTTCGGAGTGCCACATAAATGTAACAAAGATATTCTACTCAAAATCAATCTTTATGAACAAGTTTGTAGGATCAGACCCCGTAAGTTCAAAACTTAAGTGGAGTTATAGTTACTTAAAACCAGAAATTCTTACAGGAACTTAATTTATGGAGGGCTACACTCATCTCGTATGTTCTGTTCTGTAGTAGGTCTTGGTAGTTCAACCCAGAAGTGTTTGTTCAACATTTTATTGGTCAATAAGCTGGGTCTTTTCCCCTAAATCCATCGAAACCACGGTGCTACTAATGAAATATGCGTGTTATTTACCGAATGGGCGCAAACAGAGCTCCCGGGATGCACGTCCAGTTCATGGCCGTATAAAATATTCTCCCGCTGCGAGCCACACCCTCGGGATACGACCCACCAGAACAAACATGCAGACAATTTGCTTCCTGAGGGACAGGGGACGTGTCCCTTCTCGTTATAAACTCACGCACATTGAAAATTATTTTATTGCTAGTGTCCTGGGAGCGTAATTCATCGACACTGCCTCGAGCTTTAGTAAATTTGTTTAACCTGTCTCTAATAAAACATTGCTCGAGGGTAAAACAGCATTTTCTTATATGTAGTAGTCAGGTTAGACTTGGAATCCAGAGCAAAGTCTGGTATGGAATACATAAGCATAACTTAACTACATAGAAAAGAAATGTTATTTGAGTACAAGTTCCTTTAAAACATGAAGACATATTTATCAGTCGTTGATGCCGTATTAGCGTTCTGTATGTCACACATTGATAAGACAGTTTGAAGCAACGATGCCTCATGCCACCTAATAATGTCTAAAAGGATTTTGATTCAGCCTCTTGCCACCGTTCGGGCACTAAGATGTTTTTTAAGGTTTTGTTTAAAAAGGACGACACTCATGGTCATAACATCTTTGAGTATGTCCAATATTTCCAATGAGACATTACAGGCCAATGTGAATTATGAGATAATTCACCAATTAAACAAAACTGTATTTAAACCTTCAAAATATGCATCACTCTGATGTTACCAACTTGAGGCCGTTGGTTTCTGTAATCAACATTCTTAGACCTTCAAAGAGCATAACGACTCACCAGCTAAGAGTGTGGGCTGTTATGCTACAAAACTGTTACACTTCTTACCTTCAGCTGTTTAAATACGCGAGACTGGACTACTTTTATACGTTGATTTTCTCTTTTCATTTTTTATTGAAAATTACTATTCAGATTATTATATTAACTCTGTCTTAAATGACTGCTTTTCTGAATCTATAACAACTTTTGTATGAAGCAGCAGTGAGTTATTAAATTCACACAGCTTTTGTTTCAGTCTTACAACGGTACACGATGTGAACAACTTAACTTTTAACGTGCTCTCTAAATGATATCAAAACAAGTTGTAGGTACGAGAGGAATTTAGAAGATTTTAGTAAGTGGGATGTTTTGTGTAGGTGCGACGTGAAAGAAAACTATAGAAAAATATGAAACTCTCCGCTTGTTTACATAGTGGACAATGGTTGGCGGAGTTGCCAGTGTTCCAGAAAGTCACAAGGGATTGCGAACAGCTGAGGAGCTTCAAAGGAACAGAAGACAGCAGCTATGATTTTTAAGTAAATAGGAAACTTGGAGAAATTTGCAGAACCGCCTTGAGAATGACAGATAACCTCCGTTTTCTACGTATAATATACTGGGTAGTATTTACCGACTGAAAGAAATGGCTTAAAGTAGGTTAAAAATAATGTATGCTTTTATAAGGGCATAGTATAGTGACTTTGGTGGGTGTAAAGTAAGAAGACAGATGTAGTCGAGATAAAGAAACACTCTTATTTCCGTAAACAGTAACTTTGTACACTCGTTGCAACAGCAAGAAAGTCTTTTCCGATTCACCAACAGCACGGCTCCGAAATCGTAACACCAAAAACTGTCCCTTCTCACACTTTACCGCTATTTATATCTCCCAGGCACTATTCTGGAAACTTCAGGAAAGTTCAGTTATTATTGCGGTGAAAGACAAAGCAGAAAATTCCAGAACTCTCTATCCCTTTCTCTCTATCGGCAAGCGCCCCAACAATGCGGCCATTCTCTGTCTCTTCCCTTCGGCTCCTTTGCGGTAGTGCCGACAATAATGCGATGGGCGACAGTATTCACTTTAAGTACTTAGCTCTCCGGTTAGCTTTTATAAGAAATCAGAATTCAAACAAAGTCTATCAGTTTGTACGGTATCGCAGCCTTGTATCATGCATTCTAGGGCGCAGGGTCGGTACATCCGTAGTTCACTTTTCTGCAGTAAAACCTCTATTTTTGCCGTCGTGCGTCGTGTGAATGACCCTCTAATGGCTGTATTTATCAACTTTGTTATACCTTACACCCTCAGTTTCTGCAACATTTCGGGCTGTTGAGGCTAGTGCTTCTTCATTCTGTACATGGAAGCTACACGTGTGTTCAAGTGCGATATGTGTGAATTTCTTTGGTGTATTCTTCTTGTTCTTCTTGTCATTATTATTATTGGGGCTCGGAAGTTCATGCCCTAAAAACACTGAAATATGCATGCAAATATGCTCTTAAAAACTTGAAAATATGCCAAGAAATATGCACTATTTAATTAAAACAATTAATGTCCCTTTGCAGTAGACAAACCGAGTTAGTATAAATAATAAATAAAGTTACCTTATTCCTTAGAGTTTGAAGCAGAAGTGGTCCTACTGCTAGTATTAACTGCTAAATATCAGTTCACAACCAACACTTTGCACAAATTTCCAACTGTAAAACATCGTCTGTTGTCTCGCAAAACACTTTTGTAACGTGAAAAACTTCTCTCCACGTCACAAGATGTTATCGGGGCATATTTAAATGATGCTAACTGCTTTTCTCACACACACGCACGCACGCACGCACGCACGTACGCACGCACGCACGCACACACACAGAGAGAGAGAGAGAGAGAGAGAGAGAAAGAGAGAGAGTTAAGTCTCTTGGTGAGACATGGTTTTCTTTTAAGTATGTCTCGAATACCGCACATATGTTTATAACCAGAATTTTTTGAAATTACATAATTCACTTTCTCTTTCACTTTTTGTCCTATGCTACCGGAACCAAACTTAGATCACATATTGTTTTTTTTTTTTTTTTTTTTTTTTTTTTTTTTTTTTTTTTTTTTCAAAGACAATGATTCATGCAAAGGAGATCCTACAGCTCCCAATGCCGTTATAGCTCTTGGTAAGAAAAAAAAATGGGCAGATATGAAACCAAGATCCTCTTTTAACCCAGTGCCTGACAGAATATTTTGCACACTTTCTATTGATGAAGCATTTTTCAAGTCCAATGAATGAATAACCTCTTCGACCATTTCTATGTGCTCAGCATAATATAAAACTGCATCGATCCATGTTCCCCATCGATTAACACTGATGCAGGAAGAAGTCGCATATTAGGTGCTGTTGATCTAAACAACTTAACTCTTTTAGGACATTTAAAAAAAATTATTTTCGTACTGGACACAAGTCTATCTACCAATGGGAAAGAACCATTGTCTCAGAAATGCTACTAATATGAAAAATATTACACAGATGAAAAAATTAAAAAAAGCATAAAAATCATTAAAATATGCAATATAGGGGCAATAATATTGAAATCTTCGTGAATTGCATCATCATGTGCAGTACTGCCATATGAAAAATATTATCCAGATAGAAACAAGTAATAAAAAGCCATAAAAAGCATTAAAATATGCAATATAGGAGCTATAGTATTGAAATAATATGCATTTATCAAAAATCAAGAAAATATGCAGTTATATGCACCATTAAATCATGTCCAAATAACTGAATTCCGTAATTCGTGCACATAATGTAAAAGCATACATTTTTAACCCCTATGAAAAAACATGCAAATGCATGAACTTCCTAGCCCTAATTATTATCATTATCATGATTACGATTACTACTACTATTATTATTATTATTATTATTATTATTATTATTATTATTATTATTATTATTATTATTATTATTATTATTATTACTATTACTATTACTATTATTATTATTATTATTATTATTATTACTATTACTATTACTATTACTATTACTATTACTATTATTATTATTATTATTATTATTATTATTATTATTATTATTATTATTATTATTATTATTATTATTATTATTATTATTATTATTATTATTATTATTATTATTATTATTATTATTATTATTATTATTATTATTATTACTACTATTATTATATTGATTCTATTATTTCACTCAAACGCGCACTGAAAAATTCATTTAACCAAAGAATTAATATGCACATAGCTGCATAAAAACCGAATCATGTTGACAGGAGTATAAACAAAAAGTTAGGAGAAATTTGTTGTTGGTCCAGTTTCAGTTGAAAACATGTTGGACGCTTGGTTAATAAGTTTAGGACAACGGGATCTCTAAATCCTAAACCTCAGAAGCGATAAACTACTGAGACGGATGAGAAAATCGACGAAATTGGAGTATTATTTGGGCGTGTTCCTAAGAAGTGTCTAAGACGTCTTGCGCCGCAAGAGGGCCTTTCACAAACATCTATTTATACAGCTGCCAAACTTTTAAAATTAAAACCTTACAGAAAGATTATTGTTCATGATTAAAATCATAAGACGACGAGGAATGCCAGGAATACAGATGGACACCACTTTTAGCGTAGTTAGGAATCATTGTAGTATAGCCATTTAAAAATGATTGAGCCACTAAAAGAGTAGAATATTTCTAAGTCCCACGTCGTGTTGCAGCGCGGTATTTGCAAGTATGTATACAAATGCAAGTGGTGATTCAAGACAGTGTGTGTCCGACAGACGATAACGTATGTAACAGACTATCAATAAAGTCAGTTCCATGTTGGAAATACCGAGTTGTGTAAACCGCAATGCAACACGACGTGAGACTTAGGAATATTTTGCTCTTCTAATGCGCTCAATCATTTTCCATGAGTGTATATATTACATCACTCGTGAGAAGTAACGCGGGAGGGTTAGAACGGACCGCCTCCCCAGTACGCATACGCGCAACCCACGACCACGCAGTAAAACGAAACGTATTGCAGGGTACGTACACATTCACATGTATGGTCAATAAATATAATTCAATGAACCAGGTAAGAAATCTTATGCTTTTACCATTTGTGGAGATCAAAGCTTTAGAATCTCTCCGCTGAAAACTTGAAGCATTCGTTACATCACATCATATCTCCCACCAGTTATTTAGATTGTTACCTTGGAGTTGTGTTCTAGTAAGTAAGAGGAGAGTTACATATCACTACATGAGATAGTTCTCGGGGTGTTGGTTCATTATAGATACCTCCACCAAACTCGTGGCTACGCTGTTTCCGCATTAAAGCAAACATGAACCAAGTTTCTCAGGCAGTACGAATTCCGTAAAATTGGTTTGTGTTTCCCAGTTAGAGTTACATCAAATATTTTCACAATAAGGAAATGTCCCTTCAGGAGCTTCTGTCCACTAATTATACTAATTAACTTTCTAACTTATGTGTGGTCTCTTGACATTGGAGTTTTGGTCCAGCATGCATGTAGCGACGTGGCTTTTTCTTGTTATTTAATCGAAGCAATATACTCAAACAGAAGTTTTACTTAATGCTAATCTGATTCTGGACAAATAAAACTGACAAGCCCTTCTTTGGTAGTTTTATCTGGTTCTTCATTGCCCTCTTTTTATTTAATGTTCATGATGTACGTAATATCGGTAGTTATAGCTTTTTCTGCTTCATCGAATCGAAAGATTCGCATTATTTCTTTCTATTGTAGTTATCATATAGAAGGAAAAGAAACACAAAATAGCACCCTTATAATTTTACTGAACAGAGGATTGTAATATTAGTTAGTAGGCTTATATAGGCCCAACAAACCACACCATAAAAATCCATATTACTGCGAAAAGGCGCCATTCGTGTGCCACTTCTCCTCGTGGAGATTTCATTTAGGGCAACACTTTGGAACTAAACCATCTCCCTCTTCTTAAACAGAGAAGAAACACTTAGGTTCCCCAAACCCAAAGGAGAACACTCCGAAAACCACTATGGCCGCCAGTTATGTACCACACTAGCTACACGCTCTCCAGATTAGTGCCGGAGGAAACTGAGGCGTCTCACAAACCACCTAGAGGTGACTAGGCGCCCTGGGGTACCCAAACTCCTATGGGTATTGGAACCAACGAGTCCAACCCAATTCGAAACCTCCCTTGCGGATGGGGCTCACATTTTTGGCCACGAAAACCAGGAATCCTGTGTTAGGTAAACATAACATTATGTTCAAGGAAACTGAAGTCCTAACAACCATTGCCATGCAGTGATTTCCTAGAATATTCAGAAAAACAGTAACAATATATAAACTTTCCAATAATTTAAGTTGGAAAGAAGGATTTAAGTTAAACTAGGCTTGGTTATGGTTTCACAGTTCCGTCCCACGGCCAACAGAACAGCCAATTACAACAGAGCAATTCAACACCTACCAATACTCTTACAGTATAAACTACCGACCACTTTAAGATAAACTGTAGTCTCAGGCGTTTCTGGCACTCTTTTTTTTCTACGTCTCTTCCACAGCTGGGAACGAAACGTATAGTTTTACATATTCAATTGTTTGACCTTGGCGTAGAAGCCAGAAACGCATGTTATATTTCACTAATGGCAACAAAATTGCTTAATGAAATAATTTAATAATATGTGTTCGATAAAATGTATTATTTGTGCGTTACGCTGATTTCATGTCATAATAATAAATTACTATTTCACAGAAGCAACATTACATAACTGAACCTCCACACTCAATGAAGCCCAGTTCACTCCCAAACTGGTTAATCAATACCTTATCAGCAGCCTAACTTTGCCAAACCACAGGTCTCAGTAATTAATTTTCCTTTTTATCTCGAACGCATGTAATAAGCTTCCGTCTATGTCCAAAACATTGATTTTTTACCTAAGTAAATAAGTAATTATAATATTTAACATGCGAATGGAAAGCATGCGTGCACACGTTTCATGTTAACAGAGATTTCACTTAACACTATCGAAGTGAAATCTTGGTTCCATTCACTGAGCTGATAATTTCGTACATAGTTCCAGGTACAAGAAGGTAAATGTCGAAATCGCGTGCAATGTCCCAGCAAGCTGCCATCTGTGGGCAGGAGGTGACTCGCACTTCTGTGACTGTACAGTGCTTAGGAGGGACTGTTGACGTTGAGCTCTGTTGTCATGGGCTGGGCAATGATACGTATATGTTATCATTCTAAGCAATCAAATGCTAATGTTGTTGTCTCCCGGAACAGCCACATGCTGGGTTGCAAATCTGAGCGGGCTGCAATTACTGCTCGTAAAGGTGGGCCTTGAGAATTTTATTATACTAATGTTTCCCATGAAGCCAAGTTCAACTCCAAGAAGGAAAATACTGTTGGAAATAGGGCCCAAGTTATCTAATAGCAATGGCTTAATGGACATCTCTCTGAATCTCATTAATACACTTCCTGCGTGTGATCTCTGTCCTAGGAGATATTCTTGCATGCCATGTTTAGTACGAGTGATTCTGAAGAAGCAGTACAGGTTGAGCACTCTCTTCGTCTGTGAGAACGTCAATTGGAGAGTGAAAATAATCAGGTAACCCTGCAGTCATCTATCAAACGTATTTAATCAAAAATTATCTTTTCATGGAAGTGTAGCAACATAAATGTATGCTTTCAAAAGCATTTCACGGTCATAAACAAAACCTATTTACTGAGGTTTTAATGTTTACCTGAAGGAGTATTAATCTTAAGAAACTGAATAAAACTCATCTACGAAATTCGTTCATCTGCAAGCACATGAAATGGAGAGTGAAATTAAAAGAAAACGAGTCAGTAATATAACAAACGTGTTTCAACATAAATGTATGGTTTGCTTTTAGAAGCATGTCATCATCATAATAACGCAGTACTGTTTTCTGAGGTTTGAATGTTTACCTGAAAGTCCCATTACTCTTCAGAAAAACAATGAAGAGGAAGATGGAAGGCATCTACGAAATCAATTGCAGAATTTGCTGTCGTCAATATCTTTGAATGATACAAATGGATGATTGCGGACAAATAACACGGAATGTGTATTTTTAGATGACCTATGCATCGAAATTTATTAGAGGTTGTTCAAAATATAAGGGTTTCTACTTCTAAATTATAATTTAATCCTGTATATAGGTGAAACAATAGGTTAACCAGTTGCAGTTGCGAAACATTTCCTTACACATTCTACAGTTTCGAGTTTATATGTCCATATGATAATCCATCTTCTAAAGTTTTAGAACATTAGAAGAACTGAAGAGAAGCTATGAATTGTAGAGTGTTCGGACACGGGGTGGAATGTTTCGCCTGTGGGTCAGTCAGTCGTCAAGGGGCCTGACAAATACGGTAACCACGTGAACTCCAAGAGAGGAAAACACGGGGAATAGCCCATCGGCTTTGGAAAAACACAACAGTTTATAAGCACCTCCAGCACAGATCGCATGGACGAATCGTTTTCCATAAGGAGAAGCACATGCACTAGTAGACTACTTGCAAAATCAATTCCAGCCCAGAGATGAACCACAGGTCGACGACCATACTGACTCGTGGAGCAAGTAATGGAGGACTTTTTGCAGACCCCATTCCACAGACCACGAGGAGCTTCACATCCCCAGCTACTGAACCATCGGCCTTATCTCGAAGTTATTCGAGAAGCTGTTTCTCACCACCTCGGCTGTCATCTAGAGGGAAAACGCCTCTTACCCGAACGTCAGCTTGGTTTTCGTAGTGGACAGTTCATGATGGAATAGCCGAAAAGGCCTCCTGGATTTCATTGGTTGAAAGCCCCTCTCCATGAATTTTCTTGATGGCTGGTTTTCTACAAAACCGCATCTTCCGAGTAAAAGTGAAGGGGGAATTATCAACATAACGGCCCATTGACCCATGAGAGTACTGGAAGTTCTGTCACAGGTGAGCTTTGCTGGTTACACAATCGACATACCCAATATTGCCAGTACACGGGTGATCTAATGATCTACTCAACAAACAGGAATGCCGCTACAGTTCTCAGAGACTAGCTTCGTGCCATCGCTACATGAAGCGAAAAATGGTGAATGGCTCTTAACCAGGAAAAGAGCTCTCTTGATTGGGAGGTAACCGACAAGCTTCATACTACGGCGCTACTGAATCCCATGGGTGAACACGATCAAGTATGAGGATGATGCTAGACCGGAAGCTGACCTAGTTGCATCCAGAGACAAGTTGCTATAAGGGAATGTAGTTATGTGTCAGTTGTATTTGATCCATAGCTCTAAAATCATGTCCCTCCGCCTAAAACTGCAACTTGTTTTCTATCTTTCACTGGTTGTAATAATCCTTGACTAAAATAGCCCAACCACAGTATGGGCGTACATGTTTTCAGGCAACATTCAACAATGACCAGGACATACTGTGCCAGTCCAGTCTTGATATCGTGCACTGTGTGTATGGATCCAGTAGAATTAGAATAACGGCCCCTTAACATTAGAAAGTGCAGAGCTAGAAACTTAGAACATAGAAACAAGCTATATGAATATTTTTAAAATGGTTACTCCGCAAAACAAACTTGAAGTCGGGTATTTTAAAGTAGTATAAATTTTACTCTGCACCTTCTCTGCGTTTTATAGTTTCCCATTTATCTAAATTATAGGAGGCAGCTCCCTCTTCGTTTTTTCGTTAGAGTAGCTGCTCTTGTGTTCCAGTCACCCATTCTATTACACAGTGTCTGTGACTCACAGTGTAATTTGAAATCAACTTCAGACTGTAGAAGATAGTTTGTAATATCAGTGGTGGAAGTCAACAGTAGTTGCAGAATACGAATCAGAACTTAAACATTAATTACATACTTCTTCTTCTTTATCTGTTTGCCCATCCCGTACGGAGGAACGACACCCTAGAAATTACAGGCCTGTGCCTAGGGTCAGATACCTGTCGAGGAGCAAACGAACCTATGAAACTGGGTGAAGACGTGGAACGGAGTGGTCCGCCCAACAATAGGTATGCGAGTGAGGAAGAGGATGATATAAAATTGAAGAATGATGAATGGAAAAGTGATAATAGAGCAATTGGTGCAATGATTGGTGGAGTAAACCGGAGAACCCCGAGGAAACCCACCCAGACGCCGCTTCGTCCAGCACGAATTCCACATGTGGGTCCCCGGAATCGAACCCAGGCCGTCTTGGGGAGAGGGTAACCGTCTAACCGCTCGGCCAAGGCGCCATTCCTATTTTAGTTATATAAAATAAAAAATTAAGAAACACTATTATTCCTTGAAAGTAAATGTATTGACAGAGATTAACCTTTCAAACATAAAGTTACGGATTAAACCAAAAAATAATTTGGTGATTAAATATCTAAGGAGTCTGGATTAATCCAAATATCTTAATAAACTGTTGCCGAAGATCTTTCGTCTTTTATTATGTTGAATTGGCGATTGTTTGACTTGCTATTTGAGGATCTTATTTATCTGTTCTTATTAATGACATGGCTTTGTGACAATGAACTGGGAAAATACTATATGGCCCAACTTTCCGTTTGTTCCAGAATATTGCTAACGTTCCGTGTTTTCCTGTATGTGCAGGTCTCTGCTGCGGTTTAATTCACAAATGGAATGAATGGACACTTCCTGCGACTCACTTTCCCTTTAAGCCCGAGGATTTTTTTCTACCATTCCACTCTTTTTACCTTCATGTCGTGGATGAACCATCACAGCTTTAGGATCCTCCACTTGACAAGACTTTCCACTCCAAGTTCAGCGTAACAGAGATAAATAAATTGGAAATGGAATAGTCACTGAAGAGCAGAAAACAATCAAATACTTGACAGTGTGTTGCTGCCCTGCTAAAGTAAACAAAACGCAACGTATCCGGACATTCACAATAGTATATAGTACAACTAGAGCTTTATTGACCAATAGGGATAATTACAAACGATTTGCAAGTGTTAACGAATACTTGCGAATACTTTATGTTTGAAATATTCTACCGAATATGTAATAACGATGGTTTTATTTTGAATAAATATTTAAACCAATCTTTTGTTTCTTAAAAATACAAATAAATACTTTCGAAACTTATAGAAAATATTTATTATTAGCTTGCTTCATCAAAATAAATATAAAAGGATCTTATACAATTCAGTGACATCGAAGTGAATCCATAACCTGAACCTTTCGGCGGTGTTTATTTCGGTTTACAAATTCATAGTGCTACGGTTTTATTTTCATACTTAACATGCAACTAGTATGTTGTATCAGAAACACTTTGTAAACCCCGCGCGACAGCCCACGAAGGGCCAAGGCCTACCGCCCAGCCGCTGCGTCTCCCACCTCTGCCCACTACAGGCGTCATTGGTGAGGTGCAGTACTGAAGGGTGGGACGTGGTCAGCGCCCCGAGCCCTCCCGGCCAGTTATGCGGTCTTCTCGACCTGGTTAGAAACACTTTAGTTCACTTAAATTCAAAGAACGACTCATGGCTGTTTAACAACTCTAGGCGAAACGTCAGAGAATTCAGCGACTGGACCATGGCCTAAAAGCCCGAAATCTACAATATATTCGATTAATGACGGCCGCAAAAGTCTGAGCATGCATATAAGCACGAAGATAATTTTTGCAAATGTTTATCTCAACTAACACGAAGAAGAGATAAGTATAAGAGTTTGAAAGAATGGTTAGTACAAGAGTAGGGAGTTTGTGAGTGCAACACATCAGATTTTTTATATGTTAGTCGTGCGAAGAGAAAAGAATTTGAAAACTTTGAAAGATTTGACTATTGCTCAATGTCTGCTGTATTCCCGTATTCCCGTTGCACGTTCAAGAAAACGAGCAGTAAGATAATTTCTGTAAATGTTTATCTCAACTAACACGAAGAAGATAGAAGAATAAGAGCTTGTAAGAATGGTTAGTACAAGAGTAGAGAAAGTCATGATTGTAACACGCCAGATTTTTTTTGTTTTTGTTTTTGTTTTCTTTTTTTTTTTTTTTTTTTTTTTGTTTTGTTTTGTTTAGAGGTGTACATAAGTAAGCGTCTTCGTTAATGTTTACAGAATATTGTACCTATATTACCCTTTTAGTTCGTAGTACTATTGTTTTCCTGCTTTAAATGATTGTTTTCCCCTTATATCGGTGAAGTGAAGTAATATTTTTTTAAACTTTCTGCCGAATGTTGTTTTATAGTGCTTCAGTTTTGTTTCAGATTTTATATATGCGAATTTTCCTGTTCGGTCTTAACCATGCACCTCCTTGTCTCAAAATTTTATTTACCCCGCATTAGAATACCATGGCTTACACATGTTTCCCCATATAATGGATATTCACGTTGTGGACAGACATTTCGTTGAACTTTTAACCTCCGAACTTCTGCTCTTGGCCATGCTATCCCTTTATTTTTATTGGTGACTCGCGCTTTCCCAACTTTTCTCTATGAATATCTCCATAATCTTCTTTTACCTAACAGAATACTTTTATTATTTAGTTATCTTTTCCCAAAGTGCTTAAATCGTTTATTCACTGGTACTTTTTAGTGTTGCTTCTGGTATTTTAAACACTTATAACCAATTTATAGTCAATTAAATGAAGGCATCAATACCTGTTTTTTCAGACTCTCGTCATCCGTGCTGAATCTGCATTCAATTTGAGGGATTAGCTGTTGCTATTGGCAACACTGGAACCTACCTGCAAATCAACCTATGTTCTAAGTCCACAACTTCTCACCGATTTTCCATTATCCACATTTCAATACCATAGAACATCATTTCAATCTACTACACCCTTACCAACTGACTGCGGAACCTAAAAATTTCGCTGCAGCGTGGGAAGTTAGCAGTGAAAGCGCGGCACTTACAGATGCAACCTGTCTTGCCGAGCACACGAAGCTATGGCACCATGAGCGAAAAGTTAAATTGCTTTCTAATCAGTTTGTGTTACGAAGCGCAACCTCCCTGTGCTCTCCCACATGCACATTATTACAAAGTTGTTGCGTGTCACATAGATGACAGGAGAGCAGGTAGTAAAGAGGGATTGTTTAAACCTAAAAATTATCATAAACAGTTGTTTCCAACCCCCAATTTTGTGTTCCGTGGAGTACAACTCAGAAGCTTCTAACAAAAGACGCCTTGTCTTATATATGCGAGTATTAAAAACGACTTATAATAACTTCTTCCAGTTTATGTACAAGCTAGATGGTTCTACGGTAAGTGTGAGGCTCGCATCCGAGGTGTGGGTTCAATTCCCGCGGCCGGCTTTCCTGAACCATGGTTTGTTTCGTTTTTTTATCTGGGTCACCAGACCAATGTTGGGAAGGATAACTACACCCCCGAATTCCCTGATCCTCCACGGGCCCAAATGGACTAGTTATCGACGGGTCCTTAAACCTCATCCACTCACTCACTCAAAATTCACTACTAATAGTTGACTGACTCTGAACTTGCGTTCAGCTTCGAGAAACCGTCAAACAACGTTTCTCTAGGCCACCTATTATCACCTGTTGAATAGTGGCATTGTAATATGAGGTAGTTAATTTTGACATTCCTTTGCCGGCGGCCGACGCCATATTACCATGGCATTTTTTAATCTCCAGTTTGCATATGGACAATCTGGCAAAAAATAATTAGACGAGATACATTTAACTTTACTTTATTTAGCTACAAGTTGATTAATTTTGAAAACAAGAAAATGTCCTAAGCTATATCACTTGTAACACATAAATATTCACCAGAAAATTAACATTCTGGTGTTTGTAGCAAGGCAAAACATGGGAACGCAAATAATAAGCAATAATAAAAAGCGTCACCTCACCTGTTCACCCATTTAAGGAATTTAGGAAACGATCATCTATGACGGAGATTATAATGCACAAAAAATAAGTTCCGGAAGATCTGTGGAAGAATAAGTAGAACTAAAGAACAGAAAGATCAAAGAAAAAACTTTACAAAGGCATTATGGCAAGTATTACTCCTTGAAAGAAACTTTGAACATTATTAAAACAAGAGCAAACTACAGACCTAAGGAATGAAATGCTTAAGGAATGCTAAAATAAAAAGAGTGCTTTAATATGAATAAGAAACCGAAATAATTGAAGGACTGGTGGAAAGAAGACCTAGGAAGAATGACAGATCAAGGTTACAGGAAAAAATACAGAGCTATAGTCAGAAACGGAAAAATTACGTGGTGAATCTCAAACAGAAATAACTTTAAAAAAACCTTTGAAGACACATCAAGCAATTTATTGCCGCTCTCCTAAAGCGCAGAAGAAGACCAATTTATGTTATTTTTATACACATAAAACGCAGGTAAGGACGATACGGCCTGACAAAGATTAGCTCAAAATACATTATAGATTGGGGTCGTGCTTTTAGTGTCTCCTTGCAACTATCACATTTGCTGCAAAAATGAAGAATAAAACATTCTTGAATAAAACTATAATCTACAAATCAACTAATATGGCTTGAACACATGATGAAAGCGCACGGATTACTAAGGCGGTATGTGACAGATTTTAAAGAACACGTGAAGAAGAAAATCAAAGGAAATTATGAAATCAATAGAGGGGAGAAAATAGAGCACAATGGTTAACAGATTTTGTGTAAAATATACATTTATAAATAACTAAAAATTGACATCTGCGGGCAGAAGATGTAAAATTATGAAGACTTTCTGAGGGAACTAAATAAAAGAAATGAAAGCATCCCTCAAAATAGCTATACTGGAATGTAAAATAGATAATATCCGTAAAATTAATATTTTTATTGAGTTGTGTACACAAAATTAAAACTTTCTTTAACCTGTATTGGAAGAAAAATAAAACTATGTGATATTTTTTGTCAAAGCCTAACTTCAATCACCTTTAAGCATTTGATTCAAGACCAAAAAGGAAAGAATAACTGAATTACCATGTATCGAAATTACCAGTGCTTCTTACAATAGAGTCTGTCTGGGTGGCTCAGTTGGTTTGAAGTTGGCCTACTGATCCCAAGGTCGCGGGTTCAAATCCGACCCACACCAATGGTTTTTAAGTGTGCTCCATGTGTCAGTAGATTTACTGACATGTAAAAGAACTCCTGTGGACAAAAATACGGCACACCTGCGACGCTGATGTGATCCTGGCAATTGACAGCGTCGTTAAAACAACAAATCATATTTTACAACAAAATATTATTATTCTTACAATAGAGATTCAACAGAAAATGTGATGCATTGTATTGACATCACTTTCTTTATCCAGCTTTCTAAAGACATTCATACGAAATTATTCTTTTATCTGCTTCATCTTAATCGCGAGGAATACAAAGCAATCAATCAGTGCTCCTTAAATCGTGTGTCACTGTTTTTTCTCTTGTTTTTTATTTTTTAAGTCACAAACCCTCTTGAACTGCTTTGGTTCTCAGCTCTCATTCTATATCAGCTCTATATTACATTTGCTGTTTATCAATCTTAAAGTACTTTTATGTGCCATATCTACGACACGGGACCACCGGTTCCAAAGGAAGCCATGCTAAGGTTTCTGCGTCCGAAACAGATCGTTCCCTCCACCGGGTTTAAACCCGAGTCTTCAAGAACTAGAGGCTAGCACGTTACCTCTAAACCACGGAGGACATACCATGTTTTGGATTTGAAATTCCACTCTTTGTATTATCACAGTAACAAACGTATGACGACTTAAGATCAAAGGGCAAGAGTATTTATAAATGTATAACAAAATTATAACCAATTTATCGCAAAAGTTTAATGACAAAGAAATTATATTAACATTGTTTGTTAATGTACATTTGTATAGAAACTTCTACCTCCAACGTCTATCAGAAATATCAAATTATACAAAACTGCTTGCAGATGAAGAGGGCTTTGGTAGAGAACTAAAAATTTACCTTTCATTTCTCCAGCAAATATCTTAAACATGTGGTGCTTTAATAAAACTTGTTAAGTCATTTGGAGAAGTAAATAAGAGATCAAGATTCTCTATGGCAAATGATAGATTAAGACAAAGAATTTTCTTGATAGTCCTGTGTCACATAACAGGAACACATTGACGTTACATACCAAGTATGGCGTCTATCCAATATTTTAAATGCGTAATATTAATTTATTCTTAGCTGATTTATAATTTATTTAAACCACTCCAATGAATGAAATGTTCATTTACACAACAAAATTTCTCTTAAATAATCTCAAGAAACCATGTCTTAATAAAGAGGCGAGCAAAGTATTTGCCTAATTCTGTATCTTATGTAGCATTTCAATTTAACATGCTGAATATAATACTTTACAATTTCACTAATCATATTATATCATAGTTTCTAAATATGATTTAATTATCCAACTTACACCACAAAAATCATACTACTTCACAAGCAATTTTCAGAAGGGTCGTCTTTAAGTACATGGTAAGGGGCATTTATTGTGCATTAGAGTTTCGCAAGTAATAGTGTAAGAGAAAAGCGCGCCAAAAATGTAATCTTGAGCAAAAGAAGCCTACTGCGCACTCAACTGAGGGGAAATTAAGGTCGCAAAGAAAACCGACTGAGTAGTAAACGCAGTGCGTAACTTGATTAGTAGTAACAAAGGGAATGGGGATTGAGGGTTGTCTTACGGTGCGTAATCTCTATAAAGAGAATACTTATAGTAGACGAGTGGAATTTTCCTGAATGAAGTGAGCTGATTTTTGCAAGCATGCCTCGCTCGATTCACCTAATGAATTGCCTATGCAAGAAACAAAAGTGAAATAAAGTGAGTTCGGGAAAGATATTGCCTTGCAGCACGTAGAACTGAGCGGCTGGAAGGGGAAGAAAAAAGGCGGTAGTCCAGTTAATGGTAGAGATCTGAAGTAGAGTCACGACTTTGAGCCCTACCAAGACCATACAGTCTGGCATATAAAAGAAAAAGATGTGCCGATGTGGGAAACCACGGTTAAAATGGCAGTCTATAATTAACATGCCCTTGCCATGTCCTATTTCAACCCCTCATTCAGTTATAGCAATACAATAATGGGCCGCCTGCAAATAAATTTTTTCGTCATGCCGAAAGTGCCCAAAGCCAAAGCAGTTTTATATTAATTGAAAAACTGTCAATTAGAAATTAATAATATCTCTATTTCATTAAAGAATCGGAATTTTGTGAGATTAGGAATTGAAAAATATTTTGCTAACCATTTTCGAGTTATAAGAAATGCTAAGTTCAGCATTTGTTTGCTTTATGTGGACGGATGAATCGTATGTCTTAACCTAATTGCGCATTAAACATGTTTTATATCATGTTATTTATTTGCAAAATATTATAAATGTTCAATATACACAAATAATGCTACATCAATGTTTCCACAAAGCACGAACTCAAAGTCGAATATATTATGAAACTGCAATAAGAGTATTTTCTAATTCATGAACTCCGCTGGTGATAATAGCACTCATTCCTCCTGATGGTGAAATAATTAATTCTCCATAGCACACTGCAGCCTCCATGGAAATTCAGCCCCATACGAAAGCAGATACGCGGCCGGTGAGTAGTCTTTGTGCAACTATTGAGGAACAAATCTAAATGAATGCTTTGGCCAATATACGTGTACAGGACCTGAAGTGCTGTTTTCCTCGGAAAATACTGTGTTTTGCCGGAATAATTGGTTCGTTCGCAAAAAGCAACACGATCAAGCTTCTGTGCATGTCATTATTTCTCTTATCGGTGACTGATCAATAACTCACTCATTCTAAGCCTTCCGTGGGCAGACCAAGTAGGCCCAGAAACAGAGTGAGTTACAAATAATCTTAAAATGCTGAAAAGAGACTGCCTTGAGCGATAATTTACGCCTCGTTTTGCTCCAGTGTGAATACCAAAGGATGTGCGCTACCGGAAAAACGGAGCAGTATTATAATACATTTCATAATTATTAGTATAGGCATTGAGTGTCATGGGGACTACACTATGTGTTTATAATAGTCGGTTTTTGCGTCAGTATTTCAAATTGATGCTGAGGTTAGAGATACTCCATGTAGTAATAGATTTCCAAGTCTAATTTCTCTTAATTTGAGCCGTGAAATTGTCCTTTTCACCAGTTTTATGCCGAATGAACACAGTAGTGTAGAAGTAGATAGTCTCCCGCCTATGAGTGCTGTGAAAATATATGCTGTGATATTGTGGTTGGAGAACAAAGGGGTTCAGTGTGACAGTTCTATATGTAAAACAGATCTTTATAGAATGATTGAAACAAACCTAAAGAGGATCTTAAAGCGGACACATTTTTTGTTTTATTGGGCTACGTTATCGTTTGTTTGCCCCCATACATGTGTTGTGAATGCCATAGAACTAGCATGGGCCAAGGTAAAATGAATACTTTAAAGAAATGTAACATGTGACATATACTTGTACAATATAACACTCAAGCATACATCACTTGCAACTGAAGGATTTTTAAAAATATAGAACAAGGTAGAAAATAATCAGAGAGAGAAAGACGCAGTGGATGAAAACATCGTTTACGTTTACTCTAGGAACTGAAAATAGCATTCAAATTGCGCTATTTTGAGCGAGTTCTTTGCTTCTTTGCTTGAATACACATTCGAAGGTTGGTACCATTATCGCTATTAGAAACACGACTCCTGCTTCAGACATCTCTGTTCACCTGGAACTGTTTACTAGCTTACTGACTGCCTGATTCCTGCCAGGGACCATGAGCTGGTAAACAAACTGTAATCTAAAATGCACAGATTAATGTTTGAGCGGTTCATTCAGGGGATAGTAATGCTAGTGTTAGGGGGACATATTTTACAACCATTCAGGTGACTTATTTTGATTCTGCATCCCTTTACCACCCAGCTGGGTCTAACCTTTCTCCATTGACTAATGTATTTCAGCTAAACCCAGTAACGAACACGCATGTTGGGGAGATTTTATCAATTTGGAAAACACCAAAAGTAACCAAAACAGTCAGCATTATGTACTTATTTATTGTTTCACTCAACTGTACGTCGAGAGTGACAGTTACCGTCGCAATACCGTGGTATACCCACCCCCCAATATCCAATGTGATTGAATGATCAACACTTTAGCCACGTTTGTAACGGTTGTATGTGAACATTTTGTAATTTATTGTTTGTGGATTTTTAATTTGATAGAAATGCTCTACAGTAAATATGAAAATTGTATAGCTGTGGATATTACATTGCTTGGCAGCCAGTTAGCCCACTATTTAAGCATGGATCAATGACAATTTAGATATTTGCCAAGGTTGTGCGAAATATTCTCACCTACTTATTACTATTATTATTGCACAAGGGTAAACGTCGCGCTATCATTGGACATTTATTACAATAGCCACATTCTTGCAATCTATGACAATTCCGAATTTTCTTAAACGCCAATTCTGTCAGAAACAACGATCAAGAAATTAATGTATCAGCAGAAGGAAAAAGAAGAATACCACCAGAAATATTTAAAGTGAAACACGAAAGGAATGCCTTGTACTTCTTCAACCTGACCGCAACTTAAGTTGCACGTGTCAGATCCGGGTACTCAATTGCTACCCGGCAATTCAATTATTCTTGGAAATTGAATAATATTTTAGAGCAAAATCCGCGTGTACTAAATGTCACCGAGTATCGAATAAATGCAGTTTTTGGTGCAAGGTGAGCTGATGATAATGATGATGATGATGATGATGATATATATATAATTATTAGTGTTATTATCATAATTATTAGTATTAGTATTAAGTAATTATTAGTATTATTATTATGATTATTATTATTACTATTATTATTACTATAATTATTTCTATTATTATTGTTGTTATTGTTATTAGTATTGCTTCCTTCAACATTTCAGAGTGACAAGACATAATGACCAACATATTTCCTATGTATCAAAACTTTAGCAGGTGCACTACTTTCTCGCTAGATAGCGAGAGTGATGGCTTTAGAGTACTTTAATTTGCCTGCTTGACTTGTAGAATAGTTGGTTCGTGATAAAAGGAGGTAAAAGCAAACTTCTGTTTTACTGCACGTAACAAAAGCTTTTCAGACCTGTCATTCAGACACTTCGTGTTCGTAAGTGTTTTTAAGAATTGATCTTTAGATTCGCGTTGTAGCTGTACGTATTGTCTTAATGTTGCATTCAAAGCTGTCAGGAGTTTATCAAATAATCTTCAAGGCTTCTGCAGTGGCCCCCGACAAGGAAGAAGCCATTCGCTCAATACAACAGTTCTACTGGTCCCAAAAATTACTATTACATGAGGATACCACGGATTATTAGAAAATAACTATAATCAAGCTGCACAGCAGTTAATCCTTACATCATATCATGCGTTTACTTCTTAGTCCTTCGATTATGTGAATAATTATTAGCTGTCGGGTTTAGTTGCAAGATGCCGAAATTACAGGTGAAAATTTTGACTGTCAAATTAATTATCTATCCAGGTTAAAACATATCGCTGCATAATTATCCCTACTTCAGAAGCCTGTGTAGTGTGATCAGCTTTAATCAACTGAGCTGTGAACTGATTAATAATAGTGTTATTTCCAATTAGCCTATGCCGATATTTCGGAGCTCGTTTTCGAAGCTTTGAGATAAAATCCGGCAACCTGTGGTTTTGCGTGGTCTCGTTATATTAACTAAACTCGCGGCGCAACAGATCTTCCGACCACTTGCCTCTGACCATCAGTCATAGAGGTGAATACTGGAGGGTGAGACCTAATCTTTTAGATGTTTCGCCATCTTGAACGTTCTGGAAATGGAAATTTCCAGCGACTATATAAGCAAGCCTCGTGCACTCAGTGAATATGCAAGTTGGTAAGTGAACAAGTCAGCGAGCGAGGATAGTGACTTCGTTTTTGCTGCGACGAAAAGTGCCACCCATCATCCTTGTGACTTGCAGTGAGTGTTGTACTGCAAGGGATTAGGATATATTGTATTTGACTCTCCAGTATGCGAAGCGCCAGGAAGAAGAGACTGTGTCGTGCGTGATTCATTATGGCACGACACCCCGACACGACGGAAGCGCAGTCTTAGTGAAGTTTGAACTAGGTTAGTATGCAATAGTGAACATTAGTGAAGTGACAGTTGAAAAAGAGGATGATGTCAGAACCTACCTGCTGAACAGTATAATACAGTTGTGAAGGACTAAACAGTAGGTACGAGAATAAAAGAATGATGCAAAATTATCGTCACATTTGTGGAGAAGATGTCAGTAGCCCCGCTTTTTAGGGCTGAGAAAAAAAAATATTAGCTTAAAACCGAATTGGGGGTCAGTGTGTGATACACTTACTTCACTATACACCATAATATAGCACAATTGTACGTTGAGACAAATATAAAATTACATTTCTTTGCTTGGTTTACAAAGAAACATAATATTTAAAGCAATAAACGAGTAATTCTCTTGATGTTTGGCGTTAAGGTAATCAAATTCACCTCGTGATGTCTCTCTTGATTACAGGCCGGGAGGGTAGAAAATACGACGGTAAAGTCGCAAAAAAGAGACTATTACATAATTAAAACTTCAAATGAGCAGCAGATGCGACTCATCTCTACAAAGGACCTTTGAAAATGATATTATATTCACTGTATGAGCTCTGTGCATGCTTTGCGTATCTTGCTTTCTCTAATTAAATAAAGCTTTCCTCTTTTGTTAGGAGAAATGCTTTCTAATGGGCCCCAGACGGAGCATAGTGCCCCACGCACGCGTCATGACCGTTAAGACAAGCAGAATGATGAGCTCTTATCCAGTAGTTAAATAACTATGTGTATCTAGCTCAATGATGAAAACAACATCCAGATCAACCAACAAAAGTAGATTAGTTAACCCATGCAATTATATGACTATTAATTACTGTTAAGCTTCTCACATACGTAAAGTTACTTGAGAGTAAAGCAGGAAGGAATAGTCAGCGTAACCTTGAATGTACCTAACATTAGGTATATGATACTGCATCTGCCTGTACACCCTTTCATTACTAATCATGATCAGCTTCGTGGATTAAGCCTCATAAGTATGCTTCTGTATCGGTTGCATGTGCTCTGCATTTCAGTTTTGTTGGCAGATAGATTGTGACGTAGCACCTAATGGGTAAGAACGGTACACTCGCTCGCCTTACAAGCAGGTTATTGTAGCGGTGTGTCAACTTCCCCTTCCCTATATCTTCTACCGTAAACAAGCATTAAGTGCAAACGAACACAGTACAGTAACTTGATGCGGGATTACCACTTCCCACTCCCGTTCCACAGTCCTAAGCGGAATGCTGCTCTCAGGTGGTTTCTGCTCCGGCTGTTCTGCATGGACCTTAATTTCTGGGTATGCGTGAGTATTTTCACATAAAAGCCAGAACTCTCGTTGAAACACTTTTATTCACAATCAAAGTAAATGTTTGAGATTTGCCGATCACTATTAGAAACGTTATGTCGTTACTGTGTCTTTACCAAGACCGAAGATTGTTACTGTAAAATGTAATGTGTCCTCAGACTCGAGGATCCGGAATGCAAGTCCTGTGACTGACCTGCTACCTCGGGGATCTGGGCGACAAGTGTTCGACTGACTACTCGGGGATCTGTACAAATCACCTTCCAACTTCTCAAATTCCCCTTAATGCATTTCACTTCTTAATTACCTCTACGCTGGCAACGGGGTTTCGCCGAAGCGTACGTGACCATCCCTTGTTTTCCTGTTCAACACACCTGTACTAAGCGATTTCCAGGAAAACTGGCCTTACAGCGTTTTAGTCTGATTAACCGGAACTTGCCATTAATGACTTGTCTGTACCATTGTCCCTTTTGATAATTTTAACCGTGAACGATGTTCCCAGGTCTGTACCTTTTACACTTGCGACGATTTTAATATTTCCCGGTTATTTAATTCTGTCATGTGAAACAGTATTATTTTCATAATTATGGCGTTCACAATTTCGGCTTCAAACTCTTAAAGTAAGGTCGTTTATAGCTCAGACCGGAGCTTACTCATAAAGCTTGTTCGGCTCTTATGTTTAACATGCCGGCGTTCGTAGTCGTGGTTCCTGAAGCGTATCCCTTCAGTGCTAGGGCGAAGAGGATCGCGGGTTAGAGTCGCTTCTCGGGCATGGGTGTGTGCATTGGTATATGATGAATAAAAGAAGGAAATCACAGAAAACTAAAGTGGAGAAATCAAGAGAAAAAAAGAATGTAAAACATTTGAGCGCTTGTACACACTATGCCTTCATATCAAATATAGATGTATTGTTAACTATTGCCAATAATTTATAACATTTTATACTAAAAGGTACAAGTTTCGGTACAAAAGCCTATGCTGTTTAATATTTAACATTAAACATTTGAGAGAAGATGACCCAGTTTGTTACACACAATCATTGAGATAATACTGTACTGAAAGTGATAAATGTCACACATTTCAATTAATGTAATTCAATTTTTATATCTTAGCTTTAATTAATGTACATTTTAAAGTTTTTAAAATTCTTGAAACATTAATTTAGAAGAAATTATTAAACTGCCCCACATACCACATTTGTTAAAAAAAATTAAATTGAAGATATAATGTAACATTTTCATGGTTCTTCTCTTCGAAAGGGATCATGTGTAATCTGAATAGGTCACGGAGAAGTACGAACACATTTTATAAATAAAGTCATATCTACAAAACACCTAGTTGTCGACGGACCCTTAAATCCTGTACACTCACTCATTCTAAAAAACTGCTAATTATGGAAAAAGCACAAATACACATATTTATTTCACTTCTAACAATATATAGTGAACAATTCAAACAGCTTAGGAGAAGACTCCACCTCGTGAATTACGTAAAATGATAAACTCAATAAGGAAAAATCCGTTTTGGTAGAAAAGCATTTATTTGCTTATTCCGTATCAGTTTACTAAGAAAAAAGGCCTATATAAGTCGCGCTGAAGTACTTTGGATACAACAGAAGAAGTTGAAAATGCAAACATATTAAGAATATACTAGAAACAGAGGCTTTACCCCTGTCGTACAAAGAAGAAAGCGCAATTTATTGTTTTCATCAAAGTTTACAATTAATTTCTGATAGATTAATTCCTGCTTGTCAAGTCAGTCTTTTTAACTGAATTACTTAGCACACATTATTTGAATACAACAATTTTTTGAAAAAATTACAATTGAATGGCGATTCCGAAGTACATTTTGGAGCAAGAAAACGATGTGCTTAATAATATTTCACATCAAATATCCATTTTTACTTCTCTACTGGTAAGTAGAGCAAGTATTGTGTTCCACCCAAAAATTCAATGTCAAGATGTTAGCGGAAATAATGTTTTGGAAAAAAAAAAGAAAAAAAAAACATTTTTAGAAAAAGTCGCGCGCGCGCGCGCGTGTGTGTGTGTGTGTGTGTTTCTCAGTCTGTGGACAGCATAACTAAAAAACGAGAAGTCGGTTAAAAACCAAAGTTGGTATTTACGTTTACTGTCTTTCAGGGATTTGACACGAGGATTTTGAAGAAAATTGCTCCACCCTAAATTATCCTTCAGATGGAAATTTTTTCGACAATTTTGATTTTCTTGAATATGGCTCTAAGGATTTTGATTAAAATGTCCTTCGTATGAGATGTTTTGAAGCAAAATGAAATGTATATTTTGAATTTTCTGGCTATGGCGTATGTAGTCCTGTTTCCTCTAGATGACTTTAGAATAACTCGTAAACTGTAAGAGATAGATAAAATCTTACTGCACAACAAATGTACATCTTTCTAAAACACACAATTTATGTCCGAATAAATTTATTTGCAGATTGAACCATTTCGGACATATTCCTTGTTATTTGTATAAGTTCTGGAGAAGTTATACTTCTGTCGAATGGAACATCGCTATTCATTTTTCATACATTAGTCGCGCAAAGAGAACGGAATTTAAAAGCTTTAAAAGATTTGACTATCATTCAAAGTCTACTGTATTCCCACATTCCCGTTGCAGGTGCAAGAAAACGAGTAATAAGATAATTTCTGCAAATATTTATCTCAACTAATACGAATAAGATAGAAGAACAAGCGCTGTAATAATGGTTACTACAAGAGTAGAGAAGGTCATGTGATTGCAACTTTACTTTTTTGTCATCTACCTTTTGCTCGATTTCTTACATCGGTTAATTTTGCACTCCTAATTTTAGCCTGTTGTGTATTTACTAGCGACATAAAACAGCCTACATAAATATCCTTACCAATTATTTGGAACAGAATGCTACAATTTAAAACAATCTGCGCAGTAGATAGAGACTGCAACGAAGGACAAGGTTAAAGGAATTTCGATTTTCCAAGGTCTAAACGTAACTTGCGAGTTCAGGGGCGGAAATTGTGCGGAAGGAAAGTTCAGGTGCATTTACCAAAATGTACTAGGCAAGGACTGTGCCAAGTGAACTAAATGCCAAGCACTGGAATAAGTGAAACTTTAGTTGGCTCTGCCAAGCGCTGTGTATTGCTTCTCTTGTCGAAGTGTTGTACTTGCTCGTTAATGGGAGTTGCGTACTGATTTAGGGATACTGACTGTTGTTGGCTTACAAGAATGACCACGCAGCGTAATAGACGCTTTGACTCACATAGTGTTAATTCCAAAACACGTTGGAACACATGTAAGCTGCTTCGACCCTACCAAGCACGCATTGGATCGCCAGTGTGCGAACCACATTTTCCAGTGCACGCATCTTACAATGTGGTTATTGTTACGAACATAAACAAGACTGTGGCTACAAATGCTGATCACTGATTGCACTAGCCAACAGCGTAACTGACATGAAAACGTCTTACGTAAATGTTTTCAGGTGTGGTGATAACGAAAATATTTGCACTTTGCATTTCTGGGCCATATATTATGCATACCGATGTATCCCATATTGTGATCATAGGAGAAAGTATTTAAAAAGAAAAAGAAAAAGGACAGAGACATACAGAGGTCTACTCGTTTTTCCTCATGTATGTCGACTGGATAGCATTATGTTTGTCTTTGACACTAGAGCCCTTATATAGTTTTCTATCCCTTTATTTTTGTATTTAAGTTTTATCCATTTTGCTTATCTTACTTTTCCCATCACACACACACACACACACACACACACACACACACACACACACACACACACACACACACACACACACACACACACACGTACGCACTTACATGGATACACTCATAACCGAGGCAACAGTTGAAGCCGCAGTCCTTCACGCGCGAAACACCTAAGATAACGAGGACCAGCAATACGGAACTGCACTAATGAATACTGTCACCGCACCCGCCGCATCTAATTGCCGACAGCAGCAGTGTCACCCATCGCATTATTGTCGGCACTACCGCAAAGGAGCCGAAGGAAAGAGACAGAGAATGGCCGCATTGTTGGGGCGCTTGCCGAAAGAGAGAAAAGGATAGAGGCTACTGGAATCTTCTACTTTGTACTCCAGCGCAATAACTGAACTTTCCAGAACAGTGCCTGGGAGATATAAATAGCGGTAAAGTGTGAGAAGAGTGAGTCAGTCAGACGTATGTGAAGGTTGAGTAGTCGTGCCGACGGAGACGGACAGACGATGTGAAGCGTTGTGCCGACGGAGAAGAGTTAGTTCTTTGTGTTACGAATTCGGAGTCGTGCTGTTGGAGAATCGGAAAAGACTTTCTTGCTGTTGCAACGAGTGTACAAAGTTACTGTTTACGGAAATAAAAGTGTTTCTTTATCTATACATCTGTCGTCTTTACTTCACACCCACACCAAAAGTTACTTTACCCTAAGAGTGAGAGCACTACTAAAACTAAACCCCTAGCGCAACAGCCCATGAAGGGCCAAAGCTTGCCGCCCAGCCGTTGCGTCCCCCACCTCTGCCCACTAAAGGCGTCATTGGTGGGGTGCAGTACTGGAGGGTGGGACGTGGTCAGCGCCCCGACCACTACCGGCCAGTTATACCTGAGGCCGCTACTTCTCCATCAAGTATCTCAATTGTCCCCCCGGGACCTAACCGTGCCAGAGGGGATAAAATCCCCATGCTGCTACCCGGATCCTCCGCACCAGAAGCAAGCGCGCTACCAACTGCGCTATGGAGGTGGTTGAGCACTACTACACTATTTAACTATTAGTAGCTTTTTAAAAATAAATCTAGGAGATTTGGAGCTACAGAACTCCTTGGGTAATAAACTAAGTGTTCTTCATACCGTGATCGATTTGGAAATTCATTACTTTGTAATATTACGATAACATTTAAAGTTATTTTAGGGAGTATATCCCAATATAACTAAGATTTGAAGTGCGGAATGTATAACACAGAACAGAGACTGGTGCTGCAGCTGCTGGCAAAACCCTATCTCCTCTTGCATTTTATATCTTTATTTGAATCCATTGTGTAGATTACAGCGGATTCAGTAAATTCTTAATATCCTCGGCAGACCTCTAAATAAACACAGTTTCACATCATAGCGTTAACTGCCGAAACATTTACATTGTACGTATTAGCTTGCACGAGCATGGAGTCCTTAATCAACTCTCGATTTTACACCAGCTTCAATGGTCCGCTATATAGTGCGACTACCATCATGACTACAGCAGGTCTCACAGAGTTTAATGTCCCACCGCTGACACCGTTTTAAGGCTTTCTGCCAGTAAAGGAAAAGCAGAACAGCGTTGCCAGTTACGTAGTCCTTAAGGGTTTATATCGACAGGGTGTGTTAGAGAGAGAGAGAGAGAGAGGGAGGGGGAGAGAGAGAGAGGAGGAGTAAGTCTAGTTATTACCTCATGCCTTTTACGTCCTCAATCCCTCTCACTTCCTGCCTCTCTCACTTTCACCCTCTTTCTAACTCTCTCCTACCACAAATAGAAGCACGAAAAGATATGTTTTTTTAATTTGTTCTAGGTCCAATAAAAATTCCGCTTTAGTTGGTAGCAGCGTTAATATTTGACGTCAAACGATTTCACAAGGAAGCAAAATGGGTACATAAAATAAAAAATACGGCGAGATTTAGTGCGTATAGCTCTGGGGCGATAGTTAAACTGGTGGTCAGAAAGAGCGTTAAGCTACCGCAATGGTCCTATTCCCCTCGCTGACGGCCAACCCCTCTGCCAGAGAAAACGGTAAAGATGTCACGTTTTGCAGAGATCATAAACATTAGAGGTTATACCAAGCGCTCTTAATTTCCATAATTAATTGCGTCCCAGTAATTGAAATGCAGTGCTGCTGCAGGTGAATTTAAATTATGTGTTTTAGCATTAGGATGGATTTAATGGTTCTTATTCAGTGCAATTCAAACTCCTCTTATAACTACTTGGGTCAATAAACACAAGTGTAACAAAAATAAACCTCTATTAATGTGAATTTTCAGTGCCACACCGTCTCGCAATTTTTCCAGCAGCCGACTGACTCAAATAGCATTAAAGTTTTCAACAATTGCAACAGGATCTGATGCCCTAGCTTTGGGAGTCATTCACACAGGTACTTCCAACGCTTACAGATTCCATACTTTTATGAGAGATATGATAATGCTGAATTTCAGAAAATGCACATGAAGAGAAATATAAATAAACTTCAACCTTAAGTGTTTCGCATTTAATTCTGTCTTTCTCTCGTTCACTCTCCTCTTTTTTTCTATCTCTTTCGTTCTCTCCTGCTCTCCCTCTTTCCTCTTGTTCTCTCTCTGTTTATCTCTCTTTCACACTCTGTCCCTCCCTTCCTTTCGTTTCTTCTTTCTCTCTGTCTCTTCCTGTCTCTCTCTGCCTCTCTCTCTCTCTTTATTTATTTCTTTCTTACAGTTTGATGTCATAATACTGTATATTTAAACTCCACAATGTCTGCAGTTTATTTGTAACGTATTCAAAATAAAAAAATGGATTGTATTTTATACATAATATCGAAAGCTTAAAAACCAGTTAAAGTTGCAGGAACTCTATAATGATTAAGCCGTAACCTTCTCAAGAACTATACAGGACAGTACTGAAATTTAAAATGGAAGTTGAATGAGCAATCATCCATATATCAGTTTAGATTATGAGAGAAACTAAATTTCTTAAGGATAAATTAGAATTCAAGAAATAGGCCTGTTAGCCAAAGAAAATGATAGGAGAAGCTTAAATCAATGAAATGATAATGATAATGAAAGCGAAAGACTATTTAGGGAAATGTGAAATAAGGTGGTGAATGAATATCAGTAGACAGCATAATCAAAAAATATATATATTTGGTATTAGAGATAAAAGCAACAATAGTTCAATAACCACAATGTTTGAGCTTAGTTAGATCCTAGAGAATTCACTAACTCTGTAAATTGACCTCATAGATGATGTATTAACAAAGCTAATATAATCATTCTAAGGGAGTCGATTTTGTATATGATAACATGTTGGTAGAGTAAATGTAAATCAATTCCTCCATTTCTCATCTGCTGCTTCTTCTGGGTTCCTGTGGTGTTTGCGCACGACGCGCTTACACACACATGCGCATATACACAAGCACAAGTCCTCACCATACACATCCACGAACAACCATGTTCACAGCACATTCACACATGCTTAAAATGAGATTTGAAACTGCACCTCCTCTCCAAGAAACAAGCTAGTTACCGCCTTAGGTAAGGAATATTTAAAGCTTAAACCCTAAGTGTGCCCAATAAAACGTAAACTACCAAAGAGGTTCTTTAACTTAAACAAACAAAATCTTCTCACCTTGCTAAACGAAAACCTTCAAATGCAGGTCAAGTGAAAATTAAATGTCAAGAACCTCGTGTCCTTTAACTGCAGAGAAAGAGCTTCACTGAGCTTCTATCAAGATTCTGAGTCATTACTGATTTTCTTTTGAAAACTACGTTGCCATGCAATTCTTGCTCAACGTACCTCTAAAGCATTTAGTGTTAAATTCTTGAAATATAAACAAACACGCTGAGTGATCTCTAAATAATAGCTTCGTTCGACTTACCCCCCCCCCCCCCTATTTTTGTGTGTGTTTTTTTAAGAAGATACTTATTTAGATAAACCTGACAGACAAAACTTTAACTAAATAAAATATTTTGTTGCAATTGCCATTTTCGAAATACATGAGATATATAAATTCATACCAATATTTGATGAACACCATCATTTCAGCTGTGAAATGTCTACTGCGGATTTGTTTCCCTGCCGCATTCCGGAATTCATTTACATTTCCCATTATGTCCAACTTCGCTAATATTTGTTTCATCAACTTTCAGCAAAACCTTACCTGAACATAAAATTTTATCAAAATCTATACAACTTTTTCCGAGATAATGCAAAAATTGCTCTGAATAAGAGAGAATAAAAAATGTTATTTTTTGTGTAAAATTGCGTTTTTTAAGGAAACACACACACACACACACACATTCACACACACACGCACGCACACTCACACTCACACACATGCACGCACACACCCACACGCACACACACACACACACACACACACACACACACACACACACACACACACACACACATATATATATATATATATATATATATATATATATATATATATATATAAAGGTAAACTTAAAAATCAAAGTTTTATATGTATACAAAGTTTTAACCAAATTTTTAGAGTCGTTTCTGAGATACCGAGAATATATGTACAAGAATAATTCTTGCAGAACTTAAGAAACAAAACTTTATCTGAATACAAAATTTGATCGAAATCGTTAAAGTCGTTTCCAAGTTGCGCGGAACATACAAGGATATGCGAATACTAAATGTTAAAAAAGGTTATAAAATTCTCTACGCATTGCTTTAAGGTTCAAGATATTTAATTATAATTACGGAAACGCGTAACAAAAGAGTGAATATGGGCCATGTTCTCCACATATTTCAAGATATGCTTCATAGTTAGAATATAAATATTCAGAGATCAAGAAATAGGTGCATTTACAGGGCTAATGGATAAGTGTTTGAAGTTTCAATGAGTTGACATGCGCATGCATGTAGGTTTCAGTTAGCAATTCTTTTCTGGTGAAATTAAATACGTAATACTAAGCTATTTCAGTTTAAATTTGGAGTTCAGTATTTGTGCTGACTCAAAGCATAGTTAATTTCTTGTATAATTCAATACTAAAATAATTTGTAAACAATTACATAACAAAAACATAATATAAACGCATAACAAACACATCAACAAAACATAAACATAACAAAGGATAACAAACATACCATACCATGAAATTAGACAATAGTTGTTATACCGTACTACGTAGAATACTGAAAATAGCATACAGAAAAATAGCAAGGGAGAACATATGCCCAACATTAACTCTTAGTTTTGTTCATTAGAGCCTCCACCTCAACTTTCAGTGATATTGGACAGTTCAAATTTAGGATAAGTTTACTTATTTCAGCTATGCTCCTCAGTTTTACAGCATTCCCTTCAATTTATAGGCAGCTTCAACTAAGTGTAAATTTTATTGGACAATAATTCTAAAGAAAAATATATCAGCCGTGTGTTAGACTTGATGTGGAAGTTGTCCTTTTCTTAATATGTACCCTCAGTAGTCTCTAAGTTATCTGTTTCTCTAGATCCATTAAAATTTTGAGACAAATTTCAAGACGCAGATAGGCTCAATGATTAATCACCAGGGTTAGGATTTTTAGGTGCGCACCTTTCTTCTTAGGGTAAACTTGCGGAAACATACCACATTTTTTGTTTCTAGTTTCCAAAAGAGGCATTTTTTCATGCAGCTTCCCCTTTTGGACACCTTTAACCATTCTCATAATCGCCTTTCCCCCTTTTTTCTTTTAAGATTCCTTGCATTGACTTTATGTGATTTTAATCAATATAAAATATTTAACTCTTAATTAACATCTCCTCAGCTTGCTGTGAGCATGTGAAGAGTAAGCCTAACTCTTTTAGTAAACGCGGGAGTTGAAAGGACACCCACAATAATGGAAAATAATTGTGTACGTGGAATCCTCTGCCTCTGACTTTACCACTATAAAGCAGTCAGCAATAATGCAACTGATAATAACTCATTGTCGTATATCATTCAATCCTTTTAACTTCACCAGAATCGGTAGCCTACCGTTCGTGAATGTGAGTTTGTTACTGTGACAGACATCATCTGTTGGCGGGGATTCCAAGGTCACGCAGAGACAGCAGTAGCCGTATACACGCATAGATCCAAGAAATGACTCTGGTTTCTGCTCGAAGCTACTAGAAATCGCCGATACTGCAGTTTCAGCATCAATGAAAACATTCTGGTAATTGTCGCTGTGTTGTATAAGTGTGTGGACAGCAAGTGAATCAGTTTTGTAACAGTCACTTTGAGTTATTTATTTATTTATTTTATTTATTTATTTTATTTATTTATTTTATTTATTTATTCTTATAAACATAACAGGCTTGGAAGCCCAATTACAATGTTCATCATACATAGATGTTTACATATAATAATATACACACTCAAATAAAATACAAGAAAAACATAAATGAACATAAACTAATATAAGGAATAGAAACAATTATAAAAAAAGAAGAAGAAAGAAAGAAAAAAAAAGTGAAGGTGGTATGGTAAGTAATTTTTACTATTCCTAATTACAGCAACGATACTACTATTACCAATTTAGTTGTAGCATTTTTAAATTGAGTTTCAGACATGTTGAAAATATCTACATCGAAATGATGAAGCTTGTTATATAAATACATAACTCTGTGTAATGGTGAATTTTTATGGATTTCCGTATTTACTCTGGAGGTGAAGAAAAGCCTCCTGAATCTGCTTATTTTATTGGGTACATAAAATGATACATTTGTTGTAATATTAATATCATCAATAATCGAATGCAATACCTTATACAGAAATATTAACCCTGCAATGTCTCTTCTAAATTTCAAAGTTTTAAGTTTAAATATTTCCAAAAGGGTTTCATAGTTTGTGTAAGTAGGATAATATCCAGATCTTTTAAATAGTATGTATTTTAGAAATTTTGATTGTACTTTTTCTATTGCGGTGACATGCATTATCATCTTAGGATTCCAAATAATAGATGCATATTCGAGTGAACTGGTGTTAGTCCTTTGTTCCATTGTTAAACAAGTGTATTACTACATTTTACCATGCCAAAGGTGTCCAGCGCTCAACTTCTTGTTCTGACTCAGCAAATCAAACAAGATTTCATAGACACAGGTGGAACTGTTATTCGACTATTTGCGATTCAGCAATTTCCTTAGATGAAAAACACCAGCGAGATCGCATCAAATAGCACATTTCTAGTTCTAAGCATCAAATGAACAAGACTCTTCAGGCAAACAATTCGCGCGGCAACTTCTGTTATGAAATGCATTTTAACAGAGTTTTTCAAAAAGGCAAAATTTTAAGGAAATCAGCATTGAGTTGTGAACCATCCAGCCTTCAAGGGATTTCTTGAAAAATACACCAAGATGTTAATTCCGAATGAGAGTATTTTAAGAAAAAACAACATGGAGCTTGTTTACCAAGATACGAAATAAAGAATCAAGGAGAAAGTGTCTGATTGCAATGTGGGAATCATTGAATGTAGGAATGAAACCATAGAGTCAATGGAAGGATATGTTTTGAACATTTTAGTTTTTCCCTTAGCAGGGGAGAAAGTTAAGCCCATGTTGTTAAAATGTATGAGCTGAAGGAATCCAATGGCAACACAGTAATGGAATCAATTATGGACATTTGTCAAAAACTCTGGCCTGCTGGTATCGAGTTTGAAAAGCTTCTTCTTGTGGTTACGGACCAGACTCCATCCGTGGTTTCAGCTGTTAACCAACTGAAGCCTTTATTTTTTAAGTTGAAGTATGTGACATACTTCATTCATGCCCTTCACAGGGTTTGTGAATCCATAAGGATCGAATACGACATCGCAAATCAGTTCAGCTCTGCCCTGAAGAAGATTCTACTGAAAGCTCGGAATCGTGCTGTATCTACAAGAAAACCCTTCCAAATTTCCCGGTCATTACTCGCTGGGTATCTTGGATCGAGCGTGCTGCTATGTTGCGTGAGAATTTTGTCAAAATTAAACAGTTTGTGCTTTCTTTGGATCCAGCCGACACAGGTGCAATTTCTAAGGTACAGCAACTTCTGATACCTGAGAAAATACATAATTTGCAGACAGAACTATATTGTATTCATAGTTACAAGTATCTGACAGCAGCTATTAACCTATTAGAAGGTCATCTAAGTCTGACTTCTTTTTGTTGACTAACGCGTGGTATTGGGCTTGATATTAAACCAATAAGACATCGGCTCACCTGAGGCAGATTCTGCCAACATTAGGAAAGCAGAAGTATCCGTACTTTTCCGTGCAGCCGATTATTGCTATTTCCTTTTCTTAATCGAAAATAACCGTACACTTACTGAAAATGTAATTTAATAAGTTTTTACTCATTCAATAATTGTTTTGTTTGTGGACGCTCTTTGGTTACTCTGCGTCTCAGCGTCTCGTTCTATACTAGACATCAAATACCTCTTAATTATGCTCATTCTTTATCAGTCTTTCATAGGCCGTAAATTTACAATGCGCAACCAGCGCCTTTACTTCCCTTCCGAAGGAACCGATGCCAAAGATTTTTATGCGAAAACGCCATGGCCCTCCACAGGATTTGAATCCACCACCTCCTCAGTCTCAGGCTATGTTATACCTAACACATGTTTACTGAAGTGTGTAGTTATCGCATCAGAAAGTTCCAGAAATTTAGTAGTATTTTAGTATCTAAAAAGAAAGGAAAAGAAAGCAAAATGTGTTTTTGTGTGGGTGCGCGCGTGTGTTTGTTGTGTACGTCTGTGTGTGGGTGTTATAAATCACATATTATATATACACATCCATTTAAATAAGAATAGTAGTCCATGTGACTTACATCAGTAAAATACTGAACTTTTTTAATGTTCCTTTGGAACTCATTTAGAAGTCTAATTCCATGTCCTCCGCTTTTGTGTCAGAGAGAAAACTGAACAAATCTCCCAAACTAAACGTTACTCTGGCCATTATTATTCCACAAATAAGTTTATACTTTTAAGGAGCGTCACTTCAATTTCAGCTTAATGGCAATTAGATTTCAATGCATAGAGAAAAATTTTAATCAAATTCGCAAGATATGGTTTAGAAAACTTTTATTATCAATCCTGAAGTGTGGAAGGTAACTAAAACGGAATAGGTGGTATTATACACGGCAAGTTCTAATTTTGTATACCCGAATAGAATAAAAGAGTTAAAGCTTTCAAAATAAGTGGGTTAGTTTAGCGGTTAGCAATATATGCAGAAAAGTATTTAAAATCCACACTTATAAGAACTCTCTGACACAATATAGAATATAGAATTGAGGTATTCAAAAGTTTACATTAGTGAATGAAGAGATTACATTTTGTGAATATGTTAACTCGTAATTAAAGCAATGCTATCTTGAACTGCCCTGCAATATTACAGAGTGTCAAGGGAGGAGTTGTATAAATAAGTCACTAAAATGCTACACAAATAGAAGTCAGCTGGGTTAATGTGAACTTTATACAGGGGAGCCAGGGGGTGACATTCCAAATGAAAAAAAATGTGGTCTTTCCAGCCGGCTATATAATGTCAACAGATTACTTACAAAATTGTTGTAGGGAATCCAGATTTATTTTTGTAACCATTGTTTTTTTCACATTCGATTGAAAAAATATTTCTCTAACGGCTATCATATGCTTCAACTTATATCTCTGCGTATCGGGGATAACAACAATCTGCAGAAGTAGGTATTTACGTAGCAGCAACATTAATTTTGAACTTTTTTCCCCATGTATATTTTAAGATATCGGGAAAAAGCAAACAAATAATACTTAGTAGTAGATTTTTGGATCTTTTCTTTACCATTATCAGTTAAATTAATTTGATTAAATACTAACATATATACTGAACTATAGATAAGCATGTTCATTACATGGTAATAATATAAACATCTCCCTGTATTCACACTACTTTCTATACTCATTCTTCTCCAATTTATGCTTAAAAAGCTTATTTTTCTATCTATTTCTTGTTAGCGTACATAAATTCTCACTACTTCTTTAGAAATATCGTTATTGATGTAAGAAGAATACCAAGCTAAAGTAACATTCGATCACTATGTGATGGCTTTGAAGTTTAGCGTGAATACGAAAAAGAAAGAGGAAAATTATAATGCTTTGCAGTTGAGAGCAATATAAAATGCTGAGGAATTCAGAATAGTAAAGAATATCTCGGATATCGTCAACGCTGCAGTTTATTTAATACAAATTATGTTTTCTAAAGAAACATACATTTTTGTGTAGTAAGCGTTTCTCTTACGATTTATCCATTACATATGCGTAATTTAAAATAAAGGTAATTTCATGAGATATTCCTAGAAAAGTGCATACACCAGCTGAGTCAGCTGTCCCTCATTTTCCAGTTTTATGCAATAATCATTTTATACTCTAAAATGAAAACATCAGCATCTATGCTACGTTCTATCCGAGTATTTAACATCTACATGTTAAACGGAATGTTTATTTCTGAAATTCTATTTAGCTCAGTTGGAACGAGCACACGATTGGTAAGTAATCCATCTGAGGCAGAGCTGGTTCAAACCCTCTGCATTTAGTATTTATTTTTGCCATGTAATATTCACAAATAACATTGGTTAAACAATTCTTGTGTTTAAAGAAGTTAGTTTAATTCGTATTTTATTTTTGTCTAGGCGGCGCCGTGGCTGAGTAGTTAGACCGCTCGTCTACCACCTAAGTGGTCCAGGTTTGATCTCAGGTACCCACATGTGGTATTCGTTGAGGACGAAGCGGCGTCAGGCCGGGTTTTCTCCGGGTTCTCCGGTTTTCCCCACCACTCATTCCAATTACTCCATTATCACTTTCCAATCATCCATTTCGCCTGCATTTCATGTCATCCTCTTTCTCACTATCATACCTGGTGCTTGACTGACCACCTGCTTCCAGGTATTCACTCTGTCTGGTCCAGAGGTCCTTCTGCACCCCGACAGGCGTGTGACCCTAGGCACTGGCTTGTAAGCCCTAGGTGGTTTAAGTCCTACATATGGGGAGGGTAATCAGGGAAAGAGGAAGTATTGTTGTCTACTATGATATCTTTCCTGGTATAGTTGCTCAGCTGATTGTGCTTGGCTCTTGCTTCTCCGTAGGTCTATAGCATAACAACGTACTCGTCTATCAAATACATCTTGAACCAATGACACAAAATATCGTGCGAAGAGATACATATAGAGAATGTGGGTAGTCGACACTCCATCATGACAGTCCAAAGGGGCAGAAGCCATAATACATATTCTATTACAAAATGCAGGCAATCAAAACAATTTAAATTATAATGTCCTAACCCTCTGGCACTTTAAAATTATATTATTGTGAATTTGGTTTCCAGGTTTGGATGAGCAGAAAAAAAAAATTACAACGCTGAGACGCGAACCCCTTCCCCTGTACACGGGACACAGTTATAATTCTATTCAGCTATTTGGACGCTTTACTGAAAGCGCGTTCCAAGTTGAGGCGTAGATCGTGTATACCAGGCGCAAACAGGCGCCTTAAAAGCTCCTTTTAAGGCAGCTTTAATCCTTTCCTAGGCCTTTTAATATTATTGCTTACATTGCAAATGCTATTATCCATATTATTTGAGATTTACGAGGCGAAATTTGCGACAAAATTTAAATAAATGGTTATTTAATATGTACGTTTTGACTCTACGGGCCCAAGGTGGATATGGCGTGTATGTAATTATTTGGAACCATCCCCGCTCTACGTACAAGAATCCGCCATTTTATTTATAGTTGACGTTGTTAGTGTAGTCCATAGGTCCATTTTATCAGAGGCGTTTATTGAATTGCGTTGCTATGTAAATTATAATAGAAGGTTTGTAAGATCGACTGGAAACCCACAATTCGCTCTTAGTAAAAGAGTCGTATGTTCTTCAAGCATACTTCAGCGAGTACGTTCTGTCCCTTAAATCGCTGTTCCTCTGAATTTTGCTTATTCGTCTCTTTATGAACATCAAACAATATGTTTCAGTAAGCAGAAAGCTGGACTAAGGTGCACATGGCCTTTGATGTGTGGCCTGCCTTCCAAAAAATAAGGTGCAGCTGACTCACCTGATATATGTTCTTTGTTATGAAAACAGTTTAAAGGTGTAGTATCTTAATCAAAATAGAACCAATTTTGAGGAAAGCACATATTTTGTAAAATGGTCCATGTAAAGGATAGTTTGAGATGAGGCAATTTTCTCCAAAATGTTCATCTTTTACATAAACCACAATTGAATATCTAAGCTGTTTCGTATTTGAACTTGTTTTCGTGTTATAGTTATACTGCTCAGAAACACAAATACAGACATTCTTTATTTTGTGGTTAGGAGGTCTCAAAATGATTTTCTAGTGAAGTCTACAATTTTCGAGTGAAACGCAGTATATAAGTACATAGTAAATGAAGTAAAAATGTAATATGTATTTGATGCTTTCTTACTGTAAGCTTTATGTCTACTTACTACCGGGTTCAGAAGATATGACATTATATTGATCGAACAAAATGGCCTGCCACAAATTTTTTACCTGGCTACAGTTCAAGAAACATTTAAGCGCTAGTTCATATAAATAGGCTTCTTTGTGGAATTTGTAGCTTATTGCATGCGGTTGAGTTTTATGTAATACGTTATCAAACATGCAACATAGAGTTAGCTACTGCAGGAGAATAAGGCAGTGGAAGACCCATTACTGAACTGTGGGTTTTAAAACAGAACAAAAGGGCTTAGTGTAAAGAGAATTAACCTTAGGTCCAACGTTTACTTGTGGTTGTGAGTGTTTCTTAGGTACAAATTTTTGGCTGTGCTTTCTTTAGTAATAAGATCTCTTTACACTTGTCTTCTAGTTCCAAAAGCAAACCATTCACATGCAATCTATTATACGTAAAACAATACCATAACATCACTGGAGACTTATCCACCATTCTGAACACGCCATCCAACTGCAGAAGGGTATTATCATTTCTCAAAAGTACAGACTTACATACGAAAATATAATATGAAGGATATTTTCGTTGTACCGATTTGTTGATTAGTATTTTCATGATTTTGGTTAAATAATTGTAACAAGTTTATTGTATACCGCTGTATTATATAGAATAGTCGCGATATGACTTAATTGTTAAAGCGAATCTAAATAAATTAAAAAAAAAACCATAAATACACTATATGCAGGTTTGTCTCATACGAAGACACAAATTAAACGGAAATGAAGAAAACGTTTATAACTAACAGTTCCACATGAAATGTGTTAAAACAACGAAGTTTCGTCTCAATAAATGTAAAAGTGATGAACGTGAATGATTGATAATTGCAAACAATTGTTTCCATAAGAGAGAATAGGAAGCTGCTAATACAGAATCGTCAATTTGACCAGATTGCGTTTCAAAAGCAGAATTTGTGTCAATAGTTGATCAAAACAGTCCCATTTTCATATTATTTTTCTAAATATTTATCAAGTACAGTATGTACAGTGTTTTTATTTCTTGAATGTTGTCTGAAATTTCTTTAACAAGTCTGTTCCACACCAGCTCTTGATTACTTAGTCCCTTATTGGATTGAATTTTACTCCGATACACACGCATTAATCTATGAGCAGAGCTCAGTCCTTGGTGAGCGGCGAAAGGAGAAGAGTGCGGACATATTTGACTCGAGCTTTGCAACGACGATCTACAGCAGTCCCCGAATTAATCCATCTAGTCTTCGATTGATGTCAATTGTGTGGCAGTCAAACATTAATATATGAGCACATGTTGATTTCAGGCTCAAGAGCTAAGGAAAAGGGAGGAGTAAGACAAGTAGTAAGATACATGAGAGAACCAGTAATAGGCCGGGACTAATATGGCAGAGGTGGCTTATTAGTTTTGCTGTCAACATAGGTCACTGGCAAGGTTTCATTACTCGACTGTTAATTATTAACCATTTATAAATGTTCTATAGATTGATAAAACCATTTTGTAGCCAAAATTATGGGCGCAGATTTTATGCTGCGGTTGCTTTGTTGCCAGTTTATAGGTTTCAGTCCACAGGTTTTTCTTTCTGTGACAGTGGAGGTTATAATTAAAATGTTTGATATTTTTATATTGTTATTTGGATATTTTTGTTTGACAGGATTGATAAAAGTACGGCACAGTTCTGCAGAGAAATAATCAGAGAGAGGGAGAGAGAGGGGAGAGAGGGGGAGGGAGAGAGAGGGAGAGAGAGAGGAGGGAGGGCTTTTCTGAATGACAGGCAGCTAAAAACAAATCCTATGAGCGTCTGTCGTCTAAAGCAACAACCTTTTACCAGCAGCTTTGAATGAAAATGTTTGGTTAGGTCTCTCAAACGAAGCTAACTTACAAACACAACTACTAATAGACTTTATTTATAACACTGGATATTTTGCACAAAATATATTAAGTAGGGTATATATTGTCCAATCTAATGATAACTTTCTAATGAACTAAAACCTTGTCAAGTATTTTCATTAACAATTATGGAGTCTAAAAATGAAAAATACGCATTACTACCTCCAAGAAGCAAGCACGTCTTGTTAAATCCACAGGAAGCTGCTATACTTACAAATTATACGCAATTAACCCGTTTTCCTTCCATTGTTACGTTATATTGTTCGTACACATTGATAATATACATATTGTTTAGTACAAACACACATATTGCAGTACTTACACATTAGTTGAGTGTTAATTCAATATACTCGTATACTTTGTGCATTATACATACATACATGCATACACACACTATTGTCTAAGTTAGACAGTTTCATTGTACAGATATCCACATAATCCACACACTCGCCACATATTATATGAAGGTGAAACGAACATTGTCTTTCCGCTATTACTTATATTCATAGTGTAGAATGGTTTGCTTCTATTGTTATGTTAATTGTTGTATATAAGTCGTGATATGACCCTTGGATTAAAACAACTATAAATAAATACCCCAAAAATGTTCACTTCTTAATGTGTGCAGCCTACAGGCCATATGGGGCAACCGGTTGGTGGTGAGGTTGGCCGTTCCTAAAGAGATAGAAGAATCTCTGCAAAAACGATTATCAGAGTTAGGTCTGCATATCCTAAATGATAATCCTCAAAGTCAGGTAGCTCATATATGTGGTCCTACAGGTTTCCTAATATGTTGTGACACCGGCCCTCAACAGCGACATCAGTGGCAACGATGCACACATAAAAGGCTATCCAGATTCGTTGAAAGTTATAGGCTTGCGCAGCCGCGGCGGTGGATACATGGTGAGCAGGCTACTTCGTATCACGTAACGTACCGGCGAGTGGCAAGACCTTCAAGGTTGTGTGTAGGTGACCATAACAATGGGCGGCAGAAACAAAGGGCCTTGTCTAGAGCTTTCCCAAGACTTCTAACTACGTCATTTCCGGTGAACGTGTATGGGGAGTTTCTCGAAAGGTCGTGTTACGTCATCTCCAGCATAAAAGGACAGGAAAACAGCGTCCCAGAGGGCAGTGTACTCTCTCCACTACTCTTCGCAGCATATGTGTCCGACTTCCGCACGGAACATCATACTGTGACAGGCCAGTACGCGGACGATGTCCTCATCATGGCACAAAACAAGAATGTGAGATATTGCCTCCCTGCCCTCCAACGATAACTCAATGCCTTTGGCCGCTGGAGTAAGAAGTGGAGAATGGCTATTAGTCCGGGGAAAAGTTCCGCACTCCTCCTTGGTAAGGTTCGCCAATGGCGGCCGGAACGGTCACTTCGGTTCAGGCGGAGAAATATCCGATGGGTAATCTCCGCCAAATACTTAGCCGTTCTCCTCGACCGCGGATTAACATACGCTCCGCACGTCCGCGCAAAGGCCGGACTCGGCCACGCTGCTCTCAGACAGCTCTACCCTATCCTCCGATCCACCATGCCCACATACCTTAAACTACGCATTTACCGGGCAATCATCCCGCCAATGATCTTGTACGGCTGCGAAGTCTGGGGATCGCCGGCACCCTCCACGATATCAAGCTGCAGACAGTGCAGAACTATGATACCGGACGTAGATTTCCGCCTTACATCCGCCACGACCACTCCGGACTCCCCTACATCATGGACTTGGTGAGGGAGCGATCCCGAACCATGCACACCAAACTGAGTTCCCACACCAACCAACTGGTACGTGTGACCACACAGCGCACCGCCTGCCTAAGGATGCCCTTGGGTAACGGTAATGCCTCTGCCATCTTCTAATTCTTATTCGCCCCAACACCTATCCTGCCCCCTTCCTGCATCCAAAGTTAGGTATGCAGAAAGAAACCATGCCCACAGACACAAAAGCTTGAACAAATATGAACACCTTCTATACTGCACAGATAAAGTCACATTAAGCGGGCAAGGTGCTGTGCAGATAAACACACCGTACAGGAGAACCTGTACGAACTGTTCTCGAATGCTGGAATGCGGGAAGCAACAGGATGAGTGAGTTTGAGAGAGAGCTAGTGTGTCGGTCAGTGTTTCAGCGTGTGTGACTACTGCGTGTGTGTGTATGTCGTCTCGGAAGTTACGTTGATTGTCGCGAGTGATTGTAACGCCGTAGTTAAGTGTACAAGGGACAGAGAAAATGAAAAAAAAGACTGCGATAAGAAAGAGCAAGGTTATGTGAAGAACAGTTGTGAGTTGTGATAGCAGGAAGCACTGTGGACTGTGTTAACTGCGACAAGAAAACTGTGTATTTGTAGAAAACTTTAGGGGATATAAAATAAAAGAAAAGCAGTAGGACCGGATTTTGCCGTTTTGTTACAATTTGGAGCTCTAAAACAGACAGAATTACTATCTAATACTATAAAATGACAACAAGAACATTTTTACTTTCTCTACTGGTAAGTAGGGGAAGTATTGTATTCCACCCAAAAATTCGATGGCGAGATTTCACCGGAAATATACGTTTTGAGACCCCCTAAATCCAGAAAAAGCATTTTTAGAAAAAGGACCGTGTGTCTGTCTGTCCGTCTGTGTGTCAGTCTGTCTGTCTGTCTGTCTGTCTGTCTGTCTGTCTCTGGACAGCATAACTGAAAAACGAAAAGTCGGTTAAAAACCAAAGTTGGTAGTCAAGTTTAAAGTCTTTCACGAAGATTTTGAAGAAAATAGCCCCACCCTAAACTACCCTTTACATGGAAAATTTTTCGAAATTTTTTATCATTTTTATGCCAAATGAAATGTATATCTTGAATTTTCTGGCTATGGCCAATGTAGTCGTATTTACTCTGGACGACTTTTGCATAACTGGTAAACCGTTAGAGATAGATCAAATCATACTTTACAAAAAATGTAGATTTTGCTAAAATACACAATTTCTGTCTCAATAAATTTTCTTGCAGGGTTAACCATTTCGGAGATATTCCTTGTTATGTGTGTGAGTTTCGGAAAACTTAAAAAACTTTCGTGAAATGGATCATCGTTGTTCATTTTTTATATGGTAGGTGTGCAAAGAGAACAGAAGCTCAAAGCTTTAAAAGGTTTGACTATCGCTCAAAGCCTTCTATATTCTAACGTTCCCCTTGCACCTACAAGGAAATAAGCAATAAGATAACTTGTACAAATGTTTATCTCAACTAACACGAAGAAGATATAGGAATAAGAATTTGTAAAATAGTTTGTACAAGAGTAGAGAAAGTCATGTGAGTGGAGCACATCGGATTTTTAAAATGACATTTCTCATTCTTGTTAGGTGGGTTTGTTTCCTGGAAGCACGTATGCTGGGAGTTGTGCACTGCTTGTGAAAGCTTTAAGACGAAAAGGCCGGAATCAGTGATGTCTAACTTACAGAAAAGACGGATTACAGCCTACAAAGAAGAGGGATTGCCTTCTTGGGAAGTAGCATGGGGAATTAGCTGATGGCAAGCAATTTCCTGTAGCTTTAGAGTCACGGTGGATGCAATAATTTGTTGAAAGACCACAAAGGCCATTCTAAAGTAAAAGGCGATTCTGCAATGCTTCAATTCGTGATGAATAAAGGTGAATCGAGTGCTCCGGCAGTGATATCGGAAAGTAAAAATATAAATGAGTTTATTTTTGTAGTGTTTAACGCCCGCTTTTACTACATACGGCTCCGCAGGTGGTGACACTGATGATAACATGGAATGAAAATGGAGCACCGCTAGAATGAAGTGGCGGGGGAAACCGGAGAACCCGCAGGAAACTCCCCCCAGCGCCGCTTCATTCACCACGAGTCCCACATGCGGTTGCCTGGGATTGAACTCGGGCCGCTTTGGTGAGGAGCCAATGGTCAAACCACTTGGCTACGTCGAGTGATACTAACTCTCAAGAATAGCACTATGTGTGCTTTAGATATTCACCCTAAAGTTTCACAACTAGAAAAAAATATATACAGCTCGCATATTTACTTCTTTTCATCATTCCATGGTAAATGTGTCGTCTTCTTGAAATATAAAGAAAAGGAGACAAATCATAACACACGCCAAGAAAATCTATTTAAATTAAAATATGATCAAAAGAAAGCCCAGATGGTCAAACGGCAAAGTTTCGTGGGCATCTTATTTGCCAGCCAGAGAAGAAAAACATAAAAATCAGCTTATCTTTTGCCTTCGTGATTTAATATCCTACGCATACCTGGAACACCACCTTCCCAAGAGATCATTCTACTATTGCTAGCCTTCAACCATATTAACTGCTGTAATATAACGTGTTTCCATTAGTAATTGTTTTCTGCACCACCCTTATCTGTTCCAACCAGTACCGCAAATAACTTATTTTGGAAGTTGTTTGATAACTTACAGACGTGGAACAAATGATTGAGCTCAATATGAGAGCAGAATAGTTTCAAGTTCCACGTTGTATTGTAGTGCAGTTTGCACGAGCAAATCTTACTGTACAAAAAATGTTCATAAATCTAGTTAAAACACAAGTTATATCCAAATGCAATTTTTGTGGAGTGAACCATTTCGGTGATATTCCTTGCTACTTGTGTGAATTTTGCAATACTGATACCTTTCTCAAATGGAAGATCGTTATTCACTTTTTATTTCTCGCCGTACAAAGAGAACGGAACCTTAAAGTCTTCATATAGTGACCAGCTTTAACAGATTTGACTATCACCCCTTCAGCTCCAAGAAAATCAACAATAAGATAATTTCTGCAAATGTTTGTCTTGACTAACATGAAATTAAAGCTTGTAGGAATCGTTTGTATAAGAGTAGACTGCAACACATTAGATTTTGTTAAAGCGAGGGTCTGCTCGAAGGGTAAGGTCGTAACTTGGTACTCGTGTGGCAGAGAAGTTGCCTAGTAAGTAGGCGTCCAATATAGACTACTAATTCCGTAACGCCATTAGTCGTAAAACATAGACGAAAATGTGACGCGCAAAAGGGTAAAATAAAATAGTAAATACAATCAAGCATGTTAATCTTTTTTGCATAGCCCTGTCAATGTGCAATCATCCCGCACAATTAATGTAATAGTGCTAAGTTCTATCACAACTATAAGCATAAAAAACTTAACAAAGAATAGATAGTTACTCAAAATGTTCGTGTTTGGAGGTAACACACGCCAAACATCGCGGGCAGTTATCTACAGCAGCACGTATGACATTATGTCCAGATCTCATTTTAGGGCATGCAAAGTCGAACGAGCGTTACTCTTGATTATGTCTCATAGTTGGCAATCCAGTGGATTCAGATCTCGACTTCCCGATGGCTAATTTTGGTGCACTATAAACTAGAGAACACTGTCTTTAAGCTATGTTGCACGTGCTTAGCCTTATGCTGTACAGTCCTGTTGAAAAAACTAAGGACTATGTAATTTAAGTCGCTATTACACTTAATATATTCTTCTAATAATTTTCAGAAGATTTCAAACAACTTGTTTCTAAATAAATGTTACTCCTTAATGTTTTATAAGTTTTTTGAATATGTATTTAAACATTTTAATGGTTGTTGAACTGTGTACCCTTTCTAACTCCTGTTAGTTTTCATTCAATTGAAATTTATAGTGTTTGATTGTTTTTGTAAAATAAAAATACTTAACGTTTGGTTGTTTATGAGCCTAAAATACCACATGGTACAGTAGCGTATAATTTTTTGAGACAAAAAAGTAAATAAAAATATATAACTATCACATGTCATCTATACAACGAGATACCGGATGTTAATGAAATATACGGGAATTCTTTCAGGGCGTGTCTTAAATAAGCAGTAGGAAATAGGAAATTTATGGCCTGTTTGTTCAAATTTCTAACACGAAGTCTTTTGACCTAACGAACTACGGCACAAGAGCAATTAAACGGACACCTCTAGAGTGGGCTACATAACGCAAGAAGACAGATAATAGTTGTTCAGTATCACATTGTCGAGTGATTAATTAGATGTTTTGGAGGTTTTTGTAACATTAAATCTTGACAACGCTGATAAGTAGCTCCTAAAGATCAGAATTTCTATACTCCAATTGCAGTGCTAACGGTATTCTAAGACAATTTTTCACCCAAGCTTATTTTAACATCCACTTATGAACATGTAGTACCTACCAATAGATTTAACACCGTGTGATTGTGTTATGTTTAACCACAATATTATATTGTCTTGCTGTCTTTGAACCATAGTTGAAAGTTTGCCTGTTTCACCTGGTGTTCACTATCTACTTGTCGCTCTGGCACCTGCGTTGCTCAATTCGAAGCCAAGAGAAACGTCTATGTCGAAATTTCTGCAAACAGCTCGCTCGGCGAATACGAGGGCAGCGTTGAAAACCTAAATGCTGACGAGACAATATCAGCGGGATGATAATTAAATTGTCCGAGAACCGAGACAGAATATACTGCCAGATATGAATAAAGCTATTTAGTTCATTTGATTTTTAAGATCAAACATTTAAATGTTGTTGTTACTCAATAGCTTGAACTTGGTCTCTTTGACCATCGTGTTCTGAAAATATACTCTGATTATTGCCCTCAGAGAACGTATTCAAGGATTTCAATTTCATCTACATTCATTTTTACCAAGCTTAAGGAACTGAAATCGGAAGCCTCTTGAAGCACTTCCTTTTAATAAAATCTGGGATGAGATGGAGTATGTATAACGGCGTCTGAGATAAAAAATCAAACCTGCAAATTGTATTTTCATTTAACTTACAGAACTTCTTGTATAAAACGTTTTTTAAAACATCCAGCAAGTAACCAGTGACCATTGTCGCTATCTAGCTAGTTCTCAGATAAGCACAAAACGTTCACTGCTACTAGGGGATTCAAGTGAATTTACGCAAATTACCCAACACTAATTTAGCTACATTCTAGTTGTGGGTGCATACCGTATTTGTAACTACAGTATTCTATAGTTTACTCTTTATAAAGTATTGCTTCAAGTTTACGAATGAAATAGTCACATTACAAAAGGTGCCACATTTTTCTCCGGCTGTAGTATTCTAGTAGGCACCAGAATTTAAAACGCTTAGTTCACTTTTGGTAATGTATTAAGAAAATCGTTTTAGATGTAGTAGCATTCCCTTAGTAAATTTTCTTTTCAGACATTTAATATACATTGTAATAGGTAGGCGTTAATATACTGTGACGCTGGGTTCGACGTACAACAAAGGATGGGTGGAGCCAAGTTATTTCACACACATGCCGGGCCAGCACGCAGGCAAAGACGTTCAAGTTCAGGCTGCCTCGCGCGTCTGTACGTGACAAACAATCGAAGCCGGAGCTTTCGAGAAAGGTCTGGTTGCATCATCGGTGGCAGTTTGAGGAGATCGAGAAAGATCCGTGTGACGTCATCTCCTCTATATAAGAAGGCGAGGGAACAGTAGAGCATTAGTCGGTTAGTGTGTCAGTGACTGTAAGACGTGTGTCGGTGCGTCATAAGAAGAGTCAAGATATTTTAACGCCGTAGTTAGTGTATGCGAGTGTGAAAATTAAGAAAGACACTGAAAGGACTGAGCAAAGTTACGGGAAGTAAATGGAATTGTGATCGCCCAAAAGAGGACTGTGTTAACGACGAGAAGATAACTGTATTTGTGATAAAATTTTAGAAAACAATAAAGTGATAGAAAAGTAACTGAACTAATTTTGTCATTTTCTTACAATACAAATAAAGTAGCAAACTAATTTAGGATGCGGCCAAATGATGACTAAAGATCTACTATGGCTTCACTCTCCCGGAGGAAGCGATGAAGCGAAAAGCCTATTGAAAATTACAATCCACAAGCAGATAGACCACAGAAACCCGCAGAATTTCTTAATATTCCAGCTGGAAGCCATTGCCGGAGCTTATAAAAAGAGAGGGCGATTGAACAACCGCACAACCAGGCAGGCCTATGGTTGTATGGATTACTCACTCTTGGGACAAGTATCTGGAATGTAAAGAAATGAAGGAAAGGACATTAAGTTATGAGAGATCTCTCCAGAACTTGGACAAATTACAGAAAACCTATGATCACAGAGGGCGTCAACGGAAATTGAACCCGCGAGTCTCACAAGTTATTGCGGAGAAAATTCACTCAATTAAGAAATAATGTTATATAGCACAGATTTGATCAATTTAATATGTGCCACATATATAACCAAATTGCCCACTTTAGATTTTTAATAATTTTACTCCTAAATCAATTTATTTGATACTCCATTTCACAAAGTAAAAGAAGGGTAAATGTGTATTGCCTTGTCGATTACCTACCATAGTGTAACTCGCGTTTTTTGATAGTAGAAGAGGTAGGGAAGGTGAAGTTGGTGACACACCGCTACAGTAACCTATTTGTAAGGTGATGCGACAGAACCGCCCCATACTCAATGTGTCCTACGTCACAAAAGCTCCCTGCAAATATAACATAAACGCCATCCACATGCAACCGGGACCAAATCTTGCTGTTCACTCTTGAGAGATCTGGGAGTGTTTTTGAAAATGAAAGCAGTCACAACAGCTTTCACATTCCTATACAGGTTGTTAAGGAAAATCCCTATCCTAGTTTCTGTAGCACTAAATACCATTTTCATACAAAAGCTGCTCAAAGCAAAATATGGAGGGATCAAGCTGGAATAATTTTTAAAATAAAGCAGGCATTCAGAAGCTGCCAACCTTGACATTAGTAAAGCATTGATTCCCCTAAGAGATGGACTACAGTTTACCAATCCATTCCAAAGTATACGGAATTTATGAAGAACTCTTTCTATAAAATAGTAATTCAATGCCATTTCTAAAAATATTTTTAAAATATGCATGTGTTCACTCCAGTGGTAAAATGTGTACTTAATTAAGGAAAATACTAGTCAATGAGAGTGTGCAAAGAGCTAAAATTTAATTACAGTTCTCACCATTTATTCTCCATTTAAGCGATGGACGTATTTTGTTCTAATACTTTCATTGCTCTGTACGAATGTGGAAACTATACCAATAGAAAATTTACTTCGATTTTCATCAAATGTATACCACAGTGTTTTGGACTACGAGTAAAACAACTGAATAAAGCTTGGCGATGCTGTAGTACAAGCCTTAAGGCATCTTCTCAACGTTTTTATGCATTTTGGATCTACTCTTCCAACTTGCAAGGGGGATTAGTCGGGCTTACTAACAGCACTTTTTCTCTCTCCCTGGTCCAAAAACCTTTACTCTCTAGGACATGAACTAATTACAGTTTACAACTTTTATCTCCGCCTCTGCCCACAATGCACCCCTCCAACAACACCATTGCTACCGACCTCGACATACACTCTCGCGTCCTCATTAGCGATGAGGTATGTTTGCAATTTCCGGTTTGAAACCCAACTTTTCCTTTAGCTTTTGTTGCATAACGAGTGTATTTCTGTTTACGCGGGTGGTTGTGTTGGTTGATTTAACACAATCCACTAGATGGTCACGTCCTTAATTACTTGGTATCCTGTGATGGAGGCTTTAGAAAAGGATAAGGCGATATACCAATGCAAGAGAGGAAGAGAGACAGCGAGAGAGTTTGTAACCTATTACGTGCTGAGAGCCGCAATATTGTGCACCATCTGTTTTGCAAGTCCAACTGAGCTAGAATATGTGACGCAACTTTACTGCAATATATTCGCATAAAGTTTCAGAAAACTGGTGTTTAAGGTAGAATTAATTATAAGCTATTTATACTTTATCTAGGATTTACCTTTAGAAAGCAAACCGAGAGACAGACAGACGACATAGGTTAAACGGATTGGATGGATAGATTGACAGACGGATCGATCGACAGACAGCAGAAGGGGTGGGGTGGGATGGGATAGCATGACATGAGATGGGATGTAATGGGATGCATGGACAAGATATCTTTATTGGTGTCAAATTATTGAAGCTATTGTACACACTTCTTAGAGCCTGAAGCCGTTGACCAGCGATGTATGTTTAAGTTAAGTCAAACATGACAAAAATAAACAAAAGAAAAACAAGAAGAGAATGAAAGACAAATTTTCTTTGGCGATTTGAACAAATGTGATCTGGATTCCAGCACTTAAACCTGGAAATTGTCCAAGTTTTGCCAGTTCTTGTGAGTAGACATTTGAATAATTGCACATGCCAATCTCCTCGCAGTGCGTCAGAAATTTCCTATGAACTTGCACTTTTATTACACAAAGATTTCGGAACTTTATAGAGTTTACATAACAAACTAAATTGTCAATTCGTTAGATAATTCAGTTGAAGTAATAAAGGTTTCTTCTGAAGTAATTGGTTCAAGCCTAGGAAGTTCATTCACAGGGTCTATTTCTATAGCGCTCAGATTTACTTAATTTATTCTCCACTGGGGTGCTTTAAAATCGCAGTATGTGTTGCATTTGTGAGAACTTTGTGCGTTAAACTATAAAGATTATAAGCGTATCTCTTGGCTAATTCCCTACGTGAAAGTGTGTTGGGGATAAGAGGTTGAGTTAGATCAAGTGTATGTTGCAACGATTCTGCCATTGTGCTTATGCGTTCAATCCAACTGTGTTTTAAATCTCCAACTTTGGTTTGTCTACTACTTACGTGCGGTAAGTTGTGGGAGTATTGCATTCCACCCAAAAATTTAATTCCGACAATTCATCAGAGATTAGCCGACTAAAAAGATAAAGAAAGAAGGAAAGAATTTTCAGAAAAAGTTCTCACATTATGCTCATACACATTGGTATTTAAGTGTATTTAAGTTCAACAACTTATAAGGATGAAACTCAAGACTTTAAAGAAAGTCCCCCTACTCCAATACACCTTTTGCATGGAAAATGATCATTAACTTTTATTTTCCCAAAAATGGGTAAAACAATTTTGTTTACATTACTATATTTTCAAGATTGGAAAGCGCCTATCAAGCCTCCTGATCCTCAACGAATATTTTATAATTGGCAGACCATATGAGACAATATCATACACAAAATCAGATCTCGTAATAGAACGCTAGTTATGCCGTACATTGCGTTAGCGGTTTCCGAGTTACCATTTATTGTGGATTTGAATTTTCAGATATATTTTATCAAGTGGTAAATCATTATTCACATATTCTCGTGGTCATGAAAGAAGTATGGAATGGTATATGAATGATCCGGCGACGCCTTTTAATAATTAATCGGATTATCGCTTCAGCTTCCACGCCATGGACGTGTTTAAACAAGAAGTGCATAGAAGAATAAGCTTCTGGAGCATTCGGTATTAGAAACGTAAATAGAGATAATCATATCAATGCCGAAAACCGCATAATTTAAATTGCTTAGACTGCAGATATGTTACACTTTTGAATTACTCCAAACTTCAGCAGCCGTTAGAATATTTCGATTTTTTACAACCAGTATACTATTCTACTCTTAATATTACAACAATATACAGCGCATTCTGATCGGTATTATACTTTTCAATATACAAATATAGCAATCCAGCAACAGATGTGTTGCACTCACGTGTTTTCTCTACTCTTGTACCATCTATTCTTACAAACTCTTATTTCTTTATCTTCTTCGCCTTAGTCGAGAGATAAACATTTGCAGAAATTACCTTACTGCATATTCTCTTGTAGGAGCAAGGGGAATATGGAAGTACAGTAGGCTTAGAGTGATCATCAAACCTTTTAAAGCTTGTCACTACATGATAGCTTTGAAGTTCTATTCTTTTGCACGGCCAATAGATAAAAGGATCAATAACGACTCTATTATTAGGCTGGCAGTACTCCTTTTTGGTGTAATGTTCACTGCAGATTAGTGTAATGTGGGCGATATTGAATATAATTCTTGGGAACTGCCAATAACATGTTTCCTCTATATATACTTCCCCATAATTATGACATCCTGGAAAATAATTCTGTTGCAGCCCATTTCAAAATGATGTCTGAATTAATTGTTTCAATATTGCTTGTTCGCCACCTCTGTTTAGTCCATTGATACTCTCATCGGTAGAGATGTGAAGTTTGAAACAATGTCTAGATAACTGCATGAACCGTACTTTATGTGCAATGTTGTAGGTAAATCGGCCAGAGTGCAAATTCCACTCATTTCACCACCTTCATGACAGTTAACACACCCGCTGTCTGGGGTTTAATTCATGAGAAACGAAATGTATGCATGCTGAAGGGAGAATGTAATTCATATCTTCTTGAATTATTACGTACTCCAACGAAGATAGCTTTAGCACACAAAACATTTCTACTCAATGGACTTGTGAAGTATAAATAAATGTGTTGCTTAGAAGCACGTTTCTTTCGTTAGCAAAGAGGTTAATGTCCTCACGTACATTTGAAACAAACTTTAATTTCAAATGAATTTTATCATTTCTTTTCTCCTGCTTCCTGTTGGAGCATTATTAAATGGGACGAGGAGACAGACAGGAACAATTTTAACGAGTGATGTATGTATTCTGCGAGGAAGAATGACGCTACAGGCGAGGTAATGTCTACGTAATTTCCATTAGATGTTGATGGTCCTCGAGTGTGGGGGCGTGGAGGGGGGGGGGGGAGAGAAAGAGAGACGTTCTTTCAGCGTTTACCTGCAGCGGAAAGGCAGGCACTAGCGGGCTTTGTTGCTACTTTGTTCTGTGACGTAAACAGCTCGTCCAGATCGATACTTACTCTCTCGACTGCTACAGTCGACGCGCCTCAATCCTCGACACAACGCACCAGTAGCGCCAATGAATTGCAATAATTGTTATTGCTCGGGAGAAAAAAAAAAAAAAAACAGTGGATTTTTGCGAGGCCTGAAGTGATACAACAAAATCATGGGGCTAAAAATGGAGAAAACGAAGGTAAAACGTTCAGTAAAGATGTAACGATAACAAGCAAAACAACTCTGGGATCATAAATACGTAAGAATACTACATAGCGATTTCCTGGTAGCTGTGCGTACCTGTAGTAGGGTTTTGCTTCTTCTATCATTTACGTACTGTAATCCACTCAAAAATTCGATATCGCGATCTCTGTATTCTCTGAATCACCTCCCAAAAATAGTTTTTAGAAAAAAAAAAAAAAAAGCATGTACGAGTGTCCAACCGGCAGTGTGTAGGTTCAGATTTCAGATTTGTTTATTCATAAAGGGTTTTGCCTAGTGCCGATACATGTGCCTCGGTTTACAGGCTACAGTTTTCATTGGTTTACAATTATCGACGTTTTATTATCCTCTTGGTTGATATAAAACCCATACAATGACCACCTGTAAGCGACTCAGTGTTATTAGAGCTTAATATTTCTATGAATTAAAAAATGGGTTCCTTCTTTTATTGTTAGACACAAGCACGCACACACTGCACTATTTACACTTTGTATACGTCCCGCGGTTTTGCTTGTGACAGCGTGCAACTTGTGGTGTCCCAGGTTGACAGTGGCGGTAGTTTTTGCCGTAGTTTATTGTGACCTGGAGCCAGGGTGGATGGGCACGCAGAGTTGGCGAGCCATGGCCGTTCTATAACATTTTAACTCTCGCATGTTTGTGGATTTTCTCCTCGCATTTGCCAATATTGGATATTGCGGGTTCTGGTGTCTCTTAATGCGCGCGTATATGAAGGAGGCTCTTCCCAACACTGCCTCTAGGATAGTTGGCGGTGTCCGCAAATACTGTCTAATATACGAGGCATGTCCGGAAAATAAATACTGATTTGAAAAAAAAAAAGCATAAAATATTTGTTTTTGCGACATTTATTTGTACATGAAAGGGCATTTCTTGACCTATTTCTACTTTCTCTACTAAGTATAGTCAGCAGGGGAAGTATTGTATTCCATCCAAAAATTGCATGTCGAGATTTTCCGGGAATATATGTTTTGAGGCCCCCTAAATCCAAGAAATGCATTTTAGAAAAAGGTCCGCGTTTCGCACCTGTGGTGTAAGGCAGCCTTTGTTGTGATCCTGATGCTGCCTGCGTCATCTGTAGGCATCACAATATTTAAAAGAAATATAACTTATATTCTGAATTTTCTATGATTATGCCCTGGAATTTAATTGACTTTATGTAATTTTGTATAACAACGTTGCCTTTGCAAACAGACAAAGATGTAGAGCTGATTAACATAACAATTGCTGTCAAATAACTTTGTTCATAATTTACCAGTTATTTATACATTGTTATAAAGTTAGGTAAATATTTCCCAAGGTAGACCTAGTAACCAAAGATTTTTATTTATCCACCCACTTTCGTTTCCTTCCATTGGAAGAGTTTGTTACCACAAATAACAAGAATATTCTTTGATGATATAGGTATGCTCTTGTTTAGTTTGTAACAATTCCTAGATAGACACACATGAGTGACGCAGCTACATGCAATTTTATATAAACAGTACATTTGGTTACATACATGCCGTCCCTACAGCTTCAAGTGACATTTTACCAACCTTGTCAGCGAAAACATACGTAGCTCGGATATAAATAATAATTCATTAATTTTAATTTTAAGTAATCTTAACTACTTCTATCTAAGGATAATATGGCCATGAAAAATTAAGAGGGAACCATATGATGAAATCAACAATGGCGGCAATGCACTGTGTATAGGTCCTGAGTTCCCTAGACCCCTAATTACCTATGCAATAGGTTAAAGACTCCCCTCAATTCTCTGAACAAGCGCCTGGCATCTTCACATTATGCATTGATTTAAACATACGGAAAATATTTAATGCAATCGTTTACCTATCTCGATATCATTTTGTTACCAAGTTATTGATCTTATCTGTCAATGATTCGGGTACCATAAAACATGCACCCAAATAATGCAGTCTTCGCTTTAAGCATTAGCGATTCACTCTATATGCAACCCTTTGCACGCACAATGCTTGATTTTCAGACACGTATCACAGAAGGTGGAGCACTGCTTGTGCTTTGTTACAGTATTTCTGGCAGCTATTTCATTACAAGTCATATTACTATTAAAATATGTTATCCATAGGAATTAAGTCACTTTAATTCTCCGTTTTTTTTTTTGTTTTTTTTTTAAATTGCTCCCAAATTCAAGCGTCTTGTATTATTTCTGGTCTTGCCAATTGACAGCACGAGTGGCGTAAGGTGAGCACGCCGGTTCAGGTCATTCCCAGGAATAAATTGCTAGGTTTGCTGTATTTAGGAACCGTATACGCTTATAGTAATATTGAAAGACAAAATAATCCCACTTGATACATTTATATCTGAACCCCAGAAATTGCAGTCTATTTTAAGGGGAATCTATAGGTTATTATCGAAGAAAGGTGATGACCTTCTCCACTACGTAAACAGTAGAGAGGGTATTGCGTTCCATCCAAAAATTTCGATATCGAGATTTGGCCGAAAATATATATATATATTTTGGTATCCAATACATTAGATGAAAAAATCCGTATGTGTACACTTGTGTGTGTGCATGTGTATGTATGCGTGTTGGGTGGATGGATTAGTAAGTACATGCAAAAGCCAAAAGTGGCTTAAATATCGAACTCAAACTAGGTATTTAAGTTCAGCACCCTCCAAGCAAACATTCTTAAGAAAATCCCGCATCCTTTACATTCAACGTTGTTCAAGGATGTTCTATCCAAAAATGTTTCTAAGATATTTTCCTGACAAATTACACATATCTATCTATGCCTTTAATTTCCTCGTCATAACCTATGAGGAACTTCATTATGAAACATATTTGAAAAGCGGTTAAGCGCTAAGAGAATCCTACTTAAAATTGTATATCCTTGACTGTAGATTGCTTGATGGTTAAACGGCAGAATTTGTCACATAATTTTTTTTTATTTACTTTTTTTTTTTTTTTTTTTTTATTCACGAGCGCGCTAAACATATATTTCCAGCGAAATCTCGAAATCCAATTTTTGGGTGGAATACAATACTTCCTCTACTTACCAGTGCAGAAAGTAAAAAAAGACGTGGAACATTCAAACCAATAACAACAAATATCTTAGAGACCTATACGCTTTTTCTATCACATATGATTTACCAATTATAAAATTTTATGGAAAGTGGACATCATACTCTCTTCGCAGAAAATTCAAGAGTGTATTTTACTGACCACGCAAATGTCTTAAACATTTCGTATTTCAATCAAAATAATGGACATTTTTGAGTAAATCAAAAAATGCCGAAACACCTTCCGTATGAACAATAGTTTGGTACTGGGAGGTAGTTTATTGAAAATCTTGTGTGCACGGAATATGCTGAACATAAATCTGAAGATTCCTCTTCATGAAGCTCTCCATTATACTCATACTAGACAGACAGACAGACAGACAGACAGACAGACAGACAGACAGACAGACAGACAGACAGACAGACAGACAGACAGACAGACAGACAGACAGACAGACAGACAGACAGACAGACAGACAGACAGACAGACAGACAGACAGACAGACAGACAGACAGACAGACAGACAGACAGACAGACAGACAGACAGACAGACAGACAGACAGACAGACAGACAGACAGACAGACAGACAGACAGACAGACAGACAGACAGACAGACAGACAGACAGACAGACAGACAGACACACACACACACACACACACTGATACAGATTAAAGAAAATGTTGCATATGTAGTGTTACATGAAATTAATGCGGTAATATTGTAAATATAGTTATATACAGGTAATTATATATAGTAAATATAAACCTATTTATAACTAAAACCCTGGAAGTAAACACACACTAATTCCCACGGCGGAACTAGAACCTACGATACCCTGCGCCCAAAGCACAGCTATCAACAATGAGTGTTTTTTGATTAGGTAGTAGAAATATGAGCTTCAACAAGCTAACAAGGTAAAACCGTACGGCGAATCTTTAAATTACAGTGTGGTCTTCACATCATAAAGCTCGATATGTTTTGTATTATGATACAAACAAAGCCATTTATCTTTTTTTTTCCTTCAGAAAACTGAAAATTAATTGATTAAACCAATAAAGACAACTAATACTAAAATTGATTGAGACAGAAATAGTAATTAATATTAATTTTGTTAAGGTGAGAAAATTGCAATAGCGTATTTAATTTTTATGGATATTTTAAAGTTTGAGCACTTTTAGTGCACAGATACATGCACATATTATACTTTGTAATGCACATAAATCCGATCTATAGTTATCGCAGATAGATATTACAGCTACACAAGCTAGAAAATTGAGAACACACTTTAGAAAATCGCTATTCAATAATGGCACGAAGAAATTACATTACGGACACTGTCTGGACTTAATCTAGATGCCAATATTCCCTAGCCCCAGTTTAGTACAAGATGTGCTGCTCCGGTCCGTGAACGGCAGATAAAGCCTTTTATGTGTCCCTGGAGGTACATAAAAGCCAGTGACCGTTACAACCCGGAAGCGGATGTATATGAGTATAGACGGAGGTAATGGGACAATGTTGTGTGCGAGTAAACTACTCAAAACGCGAGCAAGTGATAGTGCAGTTAAAATGAAAGCACAACGCGAAACAAAAGAGCACCACTCGGAAATGGACACTCTTGGTCCAGCTACAGCACTCATCCGATCCTTCCGATAACTAGATGCTGGATTACTGTCAATTATTCATGCTTCCAAAATGTGAGCGTATTTTCCGCAATTTTTTTTGCTCTTTCTGATCAAGCAAGCGGCATGATTATCCCGCTTCCGATATTATGTAATTGATATTGATCGCGTGTTTCTCTATCCAATATGCAAATGGAAACAAAACTGCAGGTGCTCTCGCTTTGTAACGGGAAAAACATGGAAATCAAAAGCATAAACAATTTAACATGTATATAGCTGTAATTACTGGATAATATTTTATAATAGTGAAAAAAACAGTGAATTGGAAATGATGCTTTCGATAACTCGGTCAGTGCAAACAACAACGCTCTAGATGCTTGAGTTTTTACTTCCTCCACAGTTTACCGACACTATAGTCAGTTTTACAATTGAAGAGTGTAACACAAATACCTGCTATATACAAATTAACTTTTGCATTACAACCCATGTATGTAATTTTGCCATTTCAGCCAGTACATACTGTGTGCCATAGTGGTTAGTTTAGTACAGCTATAGCTATATTATTTAGTTTAGGTATAGACAGTTAGCTATGTTTAGCATTTCTGACTTTTAAAATGCATACTAATTATGTGACAGTTTTGTAACAAACACGCCAAATCCAGTCCTGGTTTTCTATCACTTTATTGTCCTCTAAAATTTTGCTACAAATACACAGGTTTTTTTTTTTTCTGGTAATTAACATATTCTTTCCTGCTATCACAAATCACAACAGTTCTTCTAATAACCTTGCTCTTTCCTTGTAGTGTCTTCCTTCACTTTCACTGTCTCTCAATACACTTATTACGACGTTACATTCACTCGCGACGACCGACGTATCTTCTGGAGGGACACACACGGCACAGTAGACCCACTGACCGATTTATTCCCTTAGCTAAACTAAACTAATTCACTGACTGACTGCTGCTGTCTCAGAGATGAGTCTGTTTCCACATAATACTGTACTTTTACAATCAACGCTTTCATATTCAAAATATAGTTATTTGATTATTAATACAATCAGTTGTACAAATACATTACAATTTTACTGGAGTTACTGCATGTGGTAGTTAAATTAGACTCACGCTTTCCCCTAGAGTACCTTATTAATAAATTTAGTCCTAAAGCAGGGCGTATTTGTTATGTTTTTAAACATCCGACCACGCTGAGTGATATTACCTGCAGATCCTTTGACACACGTGATTAGTTGTGTTTCCGCTTTCGTGCTTGAGCGTGTAAGTTGCATAATTGCTTTCCTATACTACATAATTTAGTCATAATAGTTATTTATCGTGAATATGGACCTTCGTGATTGTGTAGTTGCGGTTCCGTGCCTATACTTACATAGTGTGATGTTGGACAGATGTTCTTAGTTGAGTAGTCGGAGTCCACTACTATGTGTAGTGTTTACGTTTCTTTGGTTCTGTGCTTTGAATTGTTGAGCAGAATATGGATTAGCCTTTACCTGCATTTTGTCAGATTGATAGATACATGGAATTCGAACCCGCGTCCTGTCAAATAACAGCCGTGTCATCTACTGAGTCATTTCGCTCGATGGAGAGAAAACAACGTTTTCAGTAGCATATTAACCCTGTTTAAAAAAGTAGTAGGACATAGTAAAATTGTAGAAGGAAATGTAGGAGAGACCATGTTAATTCTAAAACCATCATTGACTACTTCATTAACTACTTTTTAAAGATAGTTGGAGAATATTGCGTGTTCAAAGAGTATGCTTAGATTTACCTTTAAAAGTAGAAGGGAACCTCAGATTCCGTGTAAGCTTGCAGTGGTACTCACCTGAAACAAAAATAAATTAAGTGAAAAAAAGACCTTAAGTATTCAATGTAGCTAACTAGTATAACAGTAATTACAATTGCAATATATCTGTTTTAGATATTTCGACTCTCAGTTTTACTGTAAACAACCACTATAATTCACACTTATGTTTGGAAAATGGAAAATAATTCCATTATATTATAATTGTATGGAGTATCTCTCTTGCTAATAATAAGTATTTAACGTAGCTCCTACAATGGTATCAGAAGGAATCATAAAACACAATGCAGTTAAAAGTTGCAATGTTTCTTACCAAAGTATACCTTTTGATTACGATATAGTTAATCTACATAATATTAGAACGACCTTAAATGTGTAGTATATACATAGGTATAGCTAGTAGTATATTTTGTGAAACTAAGTTTAAAATTATAAATGCTGTTATTTATTTAACACCAGTTCTAAGATAAAAATATAAACAAATTTAAGGTAAAATACTGACATGAAGGGACATGTGAGCGTATTTTTCTTAAATTTTAATTAAGTTTTGTTGCGTATGTTTTTTATGCATAAATTAAGAAATAACTGTTTCAAAACAGAAATTTGGTTACAAGGGTCTAAAATTTTAATCTCGGTTAGGGGAGTTATCTCGATAAGGTTCTTTCCGGGTTTTTTCCTTATTCTGAGAAGATAAATTATTTTACTTTAGGTTCTATAGAATCTCGGCTGATTTGAGCATTTCAACCATTTCATTGATTCATCGTCCGTTTCAACTTACCGTTAACTTCAACAGGATGTTAAAGTTAAAAAAGCAGTAAATAGTTCATCCATTTTGAACAATGCAAAAAAACTGTTACTTTAACCAATGACTTTTTAATAGAATGTCCTTGAACACACACACACACACACACACACACACACACACACACACACACACACACACACACACAGAGAGAGAGAGAGAGAGAGAGAGAGAGAGAGAGAGAGACAGGCTCTTTGTAAAAATTTTGCTTAGGGGACCTCAGTGCATTTCCAGAGAAACATCTGTCCCAATTTTGTATGGAGTGAAGTACCTTTACGCCCTACGTATGGCAGGGAAAGTAATAAATATAATAAAAACAGTGACGAAAACTAGTTACAAGCAGCTTTAGATTTACCGCCATTTCAGTATCCATAAGCATGTTGCTACCGCGTCAGCTTGAAGTGTATGCTAGTGTAGGTTACACCATTAGCGTAATTCAGGCGGGATTCAAAGCTGCATCACACCAATATCAATATGATAAATTCATCTCACACTATTTAACATAACAAAGAGTAAAATGTTTTTAGAAGGTAGATGCATTCTTTCTAACTTTAAACACTTTTTATTAGGAAAAATGCCATTAATTTTTATTAAAATTTATCTTTTTAAATAACAACACATGCTATTAACACCAAAGTGAATGCACAGCAGAACTTGCAGTCTATCACTCTAACATGTAATTTAGATATTTCCATAGTTTTTAAATAAAGGGACATTTATGCAGAAAACGCTGTTTATAGTAAAAATGCAGAAAAATAAAACCTCCATATATTGGCAAAGAAAGAAACCACATAGAAATTGCTGCGCACAAATGTTTCTAGAGCAAAAACTTCTCTAAAAGATGAAGTTAAGTTTACTGCTCTTTTCCTCAGTGTGTAGAAGTTACGACATTTTTCCCCATGAGCTGATGTACAAAATTTCAAATTCAGTGACATTTTATGAATATATTTAAATACTGTGCTCACAATAATAGAAGGTATGTCATATTTAAGAGGAAAGTCTAATAACAATGCACAAAAAGTTCCCGTTGACACCTTGGTTTTACTAGTTTAACGTCACGCAACCTGTTAGCTCATACCAAAATGACATAAGTATGTGTAATGACATGCTAATGAATTCGGGGTTCACAGAGCTTAAGTTTGCCTTAAATCCAAATTTCTTGAATAAAGAAACCTTATTCGAATAAATGATTACGTAGACTTCTACGGCCTTTGTTCATTACTTCTTTCTTGTTTACGGTATGGGCCAATGAGACGCGAAACAAAGAAGTAATGAACCTATTCGGATAACCCACCCAAGGGGAGATGCAAACTCGAGACCTTTTGAATGGAGACAAACACGCCGCAAACATAGTCTGGGCATTTTCGCCTATTTGGTCTCCTCTGAGGTGTTACTATCTCTGACATTTTCTGCTGGAGTTTCAAATGCTAGGGACCAGAGTAATAAATTCATTGCAATACAAGTAGTGTCATACATTAATGTCATAAGAATGTAAAATTCCCTTTAAATTCAGTTTTAGCGAACACATTTGTCAAAATATGTTCCGGGTTAAGTTATCTACCACTTGGGCTACTAGGATCAAAGCACCCATGGAGTACAGATAATTTCCCTTTCACTTAGTCGTTGTCAGCGTTGCCACTGGCGACGAGCCTTCAACCAGTTCAACTCTGTGAATGAAGAATATATATACTGCAGAACAGGGTAGAAATTCGGCATATCGAACGAATAAGAGTGCCTTTGTACAATGACCCTATTTACTAATTAAACATACGGGACCAAACCCAAGCTCAGACAGAATATTCCACTTCCTTATTCAAAAGATTACAAATGAGAAAGGTAAGCAAGAAGATGAAAACTAGGGAGTAAAATCTGCCTCCTTTACAGTTTCAGCTTCTTTAATTATTCTTATTCGTCTGGAATTTGCTGGGAGTATCGAATATAGCATATAAATACGATTTGATGAATCGTGAGATTAGAGCATTATTTTATACAAACGCTCTACTTCTGTCTGTACCACTTAAGTAGAGGAAGTATTGTATCCTACCTAAATGCTCTGTTTCAATATTCCAACGAATATAACTTTTGGGTTCTATGAGTGAGAAAACATGGCATTTCATCATATGATCTGCATGTAAACAGCATAACTCAATCCCGAATGCGCTAAACATATCAAATTTGCACGAAATGCTATTTCTTTCGGGCTTCTATGCCATACTCTGAGAGTAGGTATTCCACCTGAAGTTTCGCATTCAGCATTTTCAAGGGCTCATCCAGGAATTAGTAGCGGTCAGTCCATCACCACCAGACTGCCTCTTTGTTTCGCCCCTAGCCTGTAGACGTCTGTACTCGTACGCTGTGGTCTGGAATGGTATCTGATGCTTCTGCCAATTCTGCGTTGTATGTGCTCAGAGAACTCATCTAGGACTGACCGTTGCTCACTTTTAAATGTATTTCCTCAAAATGACCAAACTGAGAATTGGACAAAACGGTAGGTGCAATGCCTACTGCAGACCACGGGCTATTTACCTGGAAGGAACAGCGTCAATCTTTTAAACCATCAGAGATGGACAAGGAGAAGAATAAACTCAGTCAATTTATTCCGCTTTTTAACTTCTCTACTGTTTCTTTAAAGTACAGGGAGGAACTATTTAGTTCCAGCTGAAAATTCCATACTCAGATTTCAGTGGAAATACACCTTTCGAGACTCCTTGATACCAAAAGAAGCCATTTTCAGTAGGCCTGTGTACATCTCCCTCTGTGTTTGTGTGTGTATGTGTTTGTGTGTTTATGTGTATGCGTGTGTGCGTGCGCGTGTGTGTACGCGTGTTGTATGCGTTTTTCATGTGTACTCAAAAATCAAAATGAGGATAAATACCAAATTGTTCTTAGATTTAGAACCATAGTATCGTTTAGATACGAAACAACCTTTTGATATATTTTACTGCATCAATAATGGATCTAGTATTGAAACACCAATTGTTTAAACTATTTAGATAGTAGCGTGTGTCAAATAAAACTTGTTGCAGTCTTATTTTCATGATCATGCAAAGGAATAAAATCTCAAAGACACTCATAGCATCTGCTTTTTAAAAACCTACTATCGATTTAGCTGACTGACACCTTCTTACTGAATCAACACATGTGTAAATCTGCAATGAAGGTTTCCTGGGTTAACCAGAAGAGAGTGAGTGAGTGATTAGGGTTTAAGGGCCCGTCGACAGCTAGGTCATTAGAGCCCCCCCAGAAGAGATCAGAAGATCCAGATTTCATATATGTGGTTTGTAAAAGTTATATAAAAATTAAGGGCAATGAATAGAGAAGGTCGTGTGAATCAGGATTTTAACGCTTTTTCACGACATTCCAGCCGCACAGGATTGATGGCCTTCCCTCTGCTCAGAAAGGTTTAGAGGTCTTAACACAAAACATCACATGATGCAACGGAAGCGTTGTTTAAAAAAATAAAAGGACACTACGACTGATGTCTGTTGTTGAACTTTTATAGCGCTTAACTCCAAGCTGACCTTAAAAGCTGCAGTGGTATGAGTTATGTGCGGAAGGGTTGTGGTTTACGAAATTAGTTTCCGCTATTGCTGCTTTTGGGTAAAACTTTACTTGGAGTAGCACAACTCTCTCGGTGTGTCCAAGTGGAGATTAAATATTGCTGAAAAACCCGCGGGAATGCGCCACACAAATAATTTTTGTAGTCCAGGTGGCGGGAAACTCAACGAAGCATGACATGACATTTGTTCTGTGACTACGTGTCTTCGCGGACGGGGGCAGATGTAAAATAAACTCCGTTGCAGATACGCTCCCTCGGGCTTGCTGTGACATAGGCGAGCTTGCGGGAATGAAATATTTGATAATTACAAAGGCAGCTTCAGATGTGTCGGTTCTCTGTGGGCCGTGATATCGAGTTCCCTTCATTATCTTGTTCCTCTCTTTGTTGCTGTTTCTAGATGCCGGAAAGCGCTTCCCTATGGTTTCCCTATCTTTTCATCTCATTTTTATATGAGGAACGGCAGAAAATATTGTAATTTATTTCCCTCTGTCACACAGCAGTGTTAGGTTTCATTTCAAGCACAATACATCTCAACTGAAGAAAAATAATTTTCTTCAAATGACACGTCAAGGCATTCGCTTTGATGAGGAAATTAAGGCGTGATGCAAATTAGTGGGATTTACAAATGATTATGGCGTATTTATATTAAATAGTATTTGTTACTATGTATAATATAAATATGTACAAGTATTAAACATCTGAACCATGGAGTTTTATATTACCTCGCTGGCGGCATCTGGTTGATTCCAATTTCCAGTATTTAGGCCTCACATGGGCAACTTGAAAGAACAGTAAAATAAAAAATAAATTTAAAGAATGAATTTTTCGTAATTGTATAGCTAACTAGAAGCCAATGTGATAAAACAACTTGATAAAGGACTATTTTAAGATATGAAATCTTAGGGTAACTTCAGCTGTATTGGGGTAGCTTGGGATACACTTATGAGACCTAGAGAACGCGTTTATGGTACCTTTCATAAAGTAATTACGATATCCGTGATTTGATTCCGAGATGTGGAACCGCTTACTCTTTTTTGGTTCAACTTTCCAACCTTCTCCTTCACCTGAAGCAAATGTGAAAGAGCATTATTATACAAAAAAACTAACCACTATATCATAGATTTCCGCGGACAGTCCTAGAATTGGCAAAACTAAATAGTAGGCTACGTTAACTGGAAAGCCTAGATAGAAATGAGAAAGTGGTTTTTGGTTTACACAAAACTTTTCAGTTGGATTTTAGTTACGTATTTAAACCATTTAGCAATGAAATATAACCACCTGCAATGTGAACTTAGTATACTTTTGACGATGATAGCCACACGATCGAAGCTGAAGGGAAGTCGAACACCCTATCTCTCCAACGCGAATAGATAACGCATTAGATTAGATTGGATTACGTTCAGCGAGTTCACAAGTAGCCATGGAGGCCGGTGAACATTGCACATGTCAATAATACTATAATACCATTTAAGATAACTGGCTGAATGTTTAAGGCATGTTCAGTAGTACTTTTACAGCTGAATCATGAAATAAAAAAATATTTTGTTCATCAGAAGCAAAGTTATGATTTTTTAATACAATGCCTAGATTTTTATTGAAATATAAGCGTTTTAGATTATCAAACTAACAAGCATGCCTGATATATAACACCTTTTTTCAATAAAATAAATATTATTAGTTGAAAATGTGTGATAAAGGTTTCAGTTCATTGTACCAATAATGTTCAGAGACAATAGGGCGCATGTGTAGAAAATTAGTAGTTTGCAGTAGTTTCAAGTAAAACAAACCCAGAAAGCCTCAAACCTATATGCAGCTTTATATTCAACAATAATTTTAATCTACTTACAATCAATGTACCTTTATAGAACGTATAACAAAATGAGAGGAAAATCTTAAATATTTATATCTAGCTAAAACCTGAATTTGAAGAACATCACAAAATTCATCATTTCTACTCCCTGAGAGCAATAGACCCAAATATTGATCTTAATATCCTACAATACGAGCACGGGTGGCCACTTCGCCAAAGCACGGACTCTTCAAAACCTGACAGAACTGTCCTCGCTGAATGAGGATTTTGTCCAGGATACCTTCAAACCTCACAACTGACAAATGACGGGGAGGTACCTTAAATTTAGGCTTGGAACGATTTCTATATTTTCTTTCGTAATTATCATTCCTTTTCACATAATATCAGTAATGCACTATACAATTAAAATGGGTGCTACACAACATTAGAATTCTTAATGTGTTATATTTTGTTCAGAAGAAATTTTAAGCTAGCAGTTTTTAAGATCTTTGTTAGTTTTATTCCGTCTCGTCTGACCCAATGATTCTCTCGCAACGACGCCAGAAACCAAACTGAAAATGCAATATTTCTGCAAAGGAAGACATACTTTGCTTCTGGGTGTGCTTGTTTATCAATTCGGAACACGCGGACGTGTTCCTTCCAATTACCTGCTGACAGGCTGTGCTTCACATTTTGACATTTTCCCTTCCTTACAACAATTTTCGCTTACGCGCGCTTTCGTCGTGAACTTCTTCAGCTTCCCCTCTCACCTCTCGGCCTTCCGTCAGTTTTGAGATTCTTCAGAGTCACGGAAATGTCGTGCATCGAGAAGATAGGTTTCTGGAGTTGAGGAGTGTCGGGAAACGAGGGTTGAGTAAGAATTTGTCTCACAGAGCATGGATTACAACATCATTCTGTGCATTCCTGACAAACAGAATTACGTGATGTAATAAAATATAATATAATCGCAATACACTGGCCACTAGTTGAGACAACACACTGTAATAGGTTTTAATTTAGTCAAATATGCGAGTTTGAGAGCTATGAGACGTCTAATTTTCAAGATAAGGGTTTAAGTCAATTAATATTATAACATAGGAATTATTTCGTCAATGCTTCTAATTAATTCCGGGCGCCTCGTTGTAATAAAATATCATGATATAAAGCACTCTCATTGCCTGTAGCTTCGATCAACCGGTCTTCTTAATTAATAAAGTTATAGTTAATCAAACACAGTAACGTTCCTTTTTAACTTTTTGTTACTCCTTTTTAATCCATATGCAATAAACAAAGAATTCAAACTCTTTCATCCGTTGCCGTTTATCACATATTACTATTCTAAAATCGTTGCTTTTTATACAACATCTATTACTGATAGCAGTATTTTCGAAGAAATTAACTTAATTACAGTCACAAAATCCTTCCTTTTTCGTAACTATTTATTACAACTGAAGCACGACTTCCGGTGCCTCTATACATTATGCTTGATTTCGAGGAATTAGAAAGCAAGCTGCTGCAGTAATGAACGTAAAAGAGAGGTGGAGGACTATTTGATTAGACATATTTAATATATTCACTCCAACATATGCTACTCTGTTGAAAAATAAAGCATGCCAATCTTCCTGGTACAGATGTCAAATAAAGTTATTTCTTAACACCAGCACTTTTGGACGTAAATTATCATTTGCACTTGTGTGTAGACGAAAAAATTCCATAATATTTTTAAAATGACAAACCATAAAGTGATACAGTCGTCCATCTAAAAATGTGGAGCTATATAAAACACAACTTTGATTTCAAATAACTGTTTTTTGGCATCAGTTATATATTGCAACAATTTCGAAGCAAAGATTTCAAATACAATATCACTGATAAAGAAATGAAAATCATTTCTGCAAAGATTTATCACGATTAATCTCAGGACTGAAGGGGTTAATAACAAGATTGAGTAGAGAAGGTAATTGAAAATACATTGTATTTTTCTTGTTAATCAAACTATAAGCATTATTGCAAATAATAACCTTCCTAGGTTCAGAATCTTCTCCCTAGCGTTCGACACAAGTTCATTCCCTCACGGATGAGATTAGTCTAAAGTAATTTTGATGCATGACCGATAATCACAGAGAGAATAATACAAAACTAAGTAATGCGCTAATTGTAACCAACGAACGGAATAACATGTATACGGCAAAATCTTCAAATTATCTATTCTGTATTTTTTATTTTAATTCTTTCGTATCCACTAAAGTGTCAAAAGTTCAATCTTATAACGCTTTTTCTTGGAAAAGTTTGAGAAAATGTTGATTTTTTCAAAAAAAAAAAAAAGACTAGTGATTCTGATTAAAGTACCATGCATTTAAGATATTTTCATGCAAACCGGACGGAATCTATTGTATTATAATTGACGAGCTCTTAAAACATTTAGCTATCGCTAAGTCTATTGTCCCTATAAGAAAATATGCAAGACAATCATTTCTATAAATATGATTTGATGGCTATGCATCACTACACCTGGCTAGAAGCCCAAGCACATCTTGAGTATTTCTATAAATGCCCATCTCGCTCAGAGAGGTTTTCCTCAAAGTAATTTTTTGAAGAATGGGTTGAGAAAATCACGTAAATGTGATAGCATCAGATGCGACAGCAGGAATACTTGCTTTGGATGCCCAAAAACGCATTGAAATAAAACAGATATACATATAAAGCACGGGAAAACGTACGAGAGAATAAAATTAATGATCATAAATTTAAAAATGCAAGAACCATATTTTTGATATGGATTTCATTCTTTCCAAACGTTTTGTGATACGGAAATGAGTTGAGTAATATAATGCAAATCAATTTAAGCCTTGGCTTCAGAAAAGCTTACCTAAAGCATTGTAAAACCCTTGAATCATTGAAGCGAGTGAACGGCGAATAAATCCACTGACGGCTCATTAAACTTCTAACTTTCCCTCACTATATCGGGTTATGTTTTATATTTCATCCAGTGGAAACTTAATTTACCAAGGAGACTTTCGCTTCTTTTTAAACGAATTAATTAATTCGGCAGAAAGGATTTCCGTGGGTATAAAATTAACGAGGATGTAAGTGTAGTGTGAGGCTAATGTAAAGAACAGCTGAGCTCCTTTAACAAGTATGTTTCTAAATGGAAGAGACTCATGTTCGAGTTTTAAATATCGTTATTGTCCAGAATGTCATAAGTTTCTCTCATCTATTATCTGCAATTCTGTTCTTATTGTATGTTTTAAACAACAATCTTAATCTTTACATTCTCTACTACGTATTTACGTAGAGGAACAATACAATGCACCGTATCCTAATCACAAAATGGATTCCAAAGTTTCATACACTTTTAAAACGTCCCTGAAAAAGGATATTTGGAAAAACGTTTGTGTGTCCATCAGTGTGCACGTGCGATTTTGTATATCTGTGAAAAGTGTCGCTTGAAAACACAAGTCGGTTGAATATCAAACTTTTCAAAACATCTTGTTTTTCACAAGATCTTCTTCTTCTTTCTCTTCTGCATTTTATGGTATAGGCAATCAAGTGCGTGTTCCGACTTCGAGGTCCTCCAACCATCGTTTCCTGGGTCTGCCAACCGATCTCCTACCTTAGAATAATATTGCATTATTTGTTTAGGAAGTCTGATATATGAAATTCTTTCACCCTGTTCTTTCCACGTTTGTTTGAAGTTTCATTTATGTGAAAAATTCCTAACTCGGCATCTAACGATATCACTTAAATACCATATGTTTAAGATATCTTATGAGAAATAAAATGTAGATCTTGAATTTTCTGAAAATATTTTTGGAAGTCCTTTTCATCCTGAATACATTTTTCATAACTGGTAAACAGTAAGAGGTGGACAAAATCTTACTATATCAAAAAGTGGATCTCCTTAAACTATACAATTTATATCAATCACATTTTTCTGTGGAATTAACCTTTTTTGAAATATTCGTTGATATTGGTTAGCATTTTCTCAAATCTCTCTTGGTCATGTAAACATAACGAAATGTTAAAGCCCTCACTTAACGGCCAGCTCTTAAAGGATATTGCCTGAGGCTCACTATAATCCCTTATTCCCCTTGTGCCTGTAAGGTAATATGCAATAAGACACCTTCTGCAAATGTTTATGTCGATAAACATGGACTATGTACAGCATGTATATAGAAGGAATCTCAAGCGCTTTCCAGCCCAAATTTTCACTTGTAAAAATAAAAATAATGATGTATATTGACATACACACTTGGGAGTAGAAAAAGAAACTTAATATCCTGAAACACAATAGCCGTTTTATTCTTTTGTTTCCTTCTTCAGTAAAGTTTGTATTTATGCAAGCAATAGTGGATGTCGCCTAGCTCTCATCACGTCTCACTATGGCTAGATTAAAACAACTCAAGAAACAAACACGAATCAATGAGCGATGTTATACTCGCTTTGTACAGAAGGTGGACCAGAAGCAAACTCTCTTAATTAATTATTCTGCTGTTATATCCGTAAACAAAAAAGACGGCTAACATTAGTGACTAGGTCATGCAAAGATGACATGTGTAAAAAATGAGCTATTTGCATAACAGTGATATCTCCCTGTTTTATACCCTAGAGAGATAACATTTATACTAAAATTACAATCTGAGTAGTAATTACTCTGGCATATAAGTATTTAGATATAATACAATTTGTGCCACTCTTTGACGCGGGAACCTCTTTTCTCTCATTAGCCCTATGTGCGGGAGACGGGAATCTTAGATATTACACTAATGTTGAAATGGCTCGGCATGTCAAGGTTTTTGGTTAGAAGCCCGTCGAACACCCTGAAGGTTTCTTCTGTCTGCGCAGCTTCCGGTTCAGTTTTCTTCCTCTATTGAATTTCACTGTTTTTGCTTTTCCTAAGAAAGGATTTACCCTAACTGGATTATCTCAGCGGAGAAACAAGGATCTTTACTTACAGGTAGGTACACGGTAAAGGAGACCTTAGCTGAGGGATGTGAAACTGGAATACTAATGGCACAAATCCGTACCTATGAAATGTGAAGTCGTATTTTCTTAATCTACTTACATTGACCACACAGCAATAAACTAGATCTCTGGGGAACTATTTTTGAATACTCACTTCCATTATAAACATTTTCCCACATACGTGGAATTATTATTATTATTATTATTATTATTATTATTATTATTATTATTATCATTATTATTATTATTATTATTATTATTATTATTATTATTATTATTATTATTATTATTATTATTATTATTATTATTATTATTATTATTATTATTATTATTATTATTATTATTATTATTATTATTATTATTATTATTATTATTATTACTATTATTATTACTATTATTATTACTATTACTATTATTATTAAAGTAATTATTATTGCTAATAATAATAGTAACAATAGTAATAATAATAATAGTAATAATAGTAATAATAATAGTAATAATAGTAGTAGTAGTAATAATAATAGTAGTAATAATAGTAATAATAATAGTAATAATAGTAATAATAATAATAATAATAATAATAATAATAATAATAATAATAATAGTAATAATAATAATAATAATAATAATAATAGTAATAGTAATAATAATAATAATAATAATAATAATAATAATAATAATAATAATAATAATAATAATAATAATAATAATAATAATAATAATAATAATAATAATAATAATAATAATAATAATAATAATAATAATAATAATAATAATAATATCACAATTTCTTGGCTTCTTTATTAACTTATGTCGCAATAAACAAACATCGGCGCACTCCTCTGTATCGTACTGCTGGTAAATTTTGTGCACGAATATTGCCATGTAGACGGGCGTGATTTTGGTTTTTTGCCTTTCTGTTGTAATAAATTGTAGTTTTTTAAATTTAATTTACATAAAAACCGTTGAATCTATTGAAATACGCCAAAAGAAAAAGTTGTTTATTAAATTTTCTATGAATATAGCCATAAATCAAGAACCTTCAATCAATAATAATTAAGCTAGGTGATGATACATTTCTTTATACATATGTTTTTCTAAAAACTGTAAACTTTTCAACCTTTTGGTGTTAGACTTTCTTGTTATTCACAACATGCGAAATTCGCTGTTAAAGTCTGGTGGATCATTTCACTTCCACCCAGTATAGTTTTGGACCCTTAGAAACAGTTCAAATTCTGGTGCATAGCATGTCCTCGGATGTCCACAGGGGTATTGCTTATGACAGGGACATGGGCGTCGCGAAGGGTGGGAGGACAAGGGGGGGGGGCCTTCCCTTGGAAAATAATAAATATAATGTTCAATGAATTACTATAAGACTGTTGCTTTAATTTTGAGGTAAAGTACACTTTTTATTGAGCATAAATTAACATGCTTATCCGTAATAAATACTATAACTCAATTTTTACAGTTTCAGGCTACAGAATAATGAATTAATTGCAAACTTCCAACATGCGGCCGCTCCCTGAAAAAAAGTCTGCCGACGCTCACGGACAGGGATGTCACCCGGAGCGCATATGCGCCAAATAGCACATATGCGCCGCTAGAACACGCGGAGCACGTAGCTGTAGCTAAGCTATGGGTCTAGTTTTTAGGAAGGAGTACACAAAAGACAACTGACAGTAACCATGAACGCAGCAAAGGATTACAACGCTATTAAAGCATGCGCACTGTTTTTACAAATCTTTGAGCAGTATACGCCGAATATTCGCAAATTTGCAACGCGAATTATGACACTGTTCGCCAGCACTTACACACGTGTGTTTTCATTCATGAAGTTAACAAAGCCAATATTAAGGGCTAAACTATCTGATAAGAATATGATGGCTATTATTAAACTTGCCTGTTCCTAGTAACATATCACTAGATTTAACTAAGTTGGTGTGGAATAAAAACATTCTAGAAGTGAATGCGACGACATTACAACTTAAGATTTGCTGCGCTAGAATATTATTTCTATTACAACCCGATTAATGTACAATTTAGTGTTTTAATACTAAGTATATATTCTGAGTTGATAACTTATTAATGAAGATCACAGCATCCAAGTTATATTTGTTGTGTTATGGAGAAAGGTGAGAATGTTCTTTGACATCATTAACTATTTTCATTTATTAAACATTGTGTCCACCACTGGTCCTTATTCACTCCTATGCATGCATCAGTATACTCCAGTCTCGGTAGCCTGCGAAGACACATAGCCAAGCGGCATGATGGGTTCTGTCGACACTACTGTGCATAGACCGCAACGTCAATTTTGTCTACCCTTACTCTTTGACCACCTCAGCTCATTAAAGCATGCCAGCCCGCAAAAGCACGTAACACAGGTCTACGCGCTATGGCCTTGACACCGCTGGCTTACGACGTAAGCTGCCTGATTCACCTTAACGCCTCTCCAATATTGAAAACATGGTGTTGTATGATGACAGCTGTTGAGGTAAGTAGTAGATTGTATTCCTTCGGGCTTCCCCGTGGATGCATACAAGACTCCCATTTTCATTTCCAGTTGCCGATAGCCATACTATGAATAATGTAACGAATAATAGTGTAAACGTGATCGCAAGTTATAGGTATGGTGAACAACTGCTGGGTATCGTATAACAGCCGATGGAGTACGATCGGTCAAATAACTCTTAACAAAGGAATGACAGCCTATCTCTTGTGGCAGAGTCTATGGTTTATTTCCCTTCAATGATCTCCCTTATGATATCGTGGGTTCTAGAGCACCTATATGCAAACGCCGAGCCAGTGTTTGACACTTCCCGCATGACATCCATTTGGAAGGAGAGAGAGGAGTAAATCGAATTGTGCGCTGTCAGTGGGGTTATCTAAGCTACGACTAAATATTGTGCATAAGAAAGGGCTACTGTGCTCTTACAAGACCAAACAAATTTGACACATGTGTAATAAACGATAATCTTCAATAAACAGTAAATTCACCAAAGTAAATTCCAAAGTTCTGCGACACAATTGGAATAACACACTTTTATATTCTTAACTTAATTCCTGTATGCATTTCACATCATTGGAAGCACCAGTAGCTTCCATATGCGGCATAATGTGCTATATATATTTTAGCTGCGTCAAGAGATAGCAATCTGATGTTGTAGTTCTATTCGAGAAAAAGTTGCTCGCAAACGTGAGGCAAACATTGCTAATATGCGAGCGTTAAATGTCCCAAGACAATGGTATTTATTTGTAGGAACGAGTTTAAATATCTCAATCCCCAAATACTTATAACAAATATTTTTGATAGTACTTTTATATAAGCGAATTTATTCCGCTACAGTGACTGTTCTAGAGCGAAATAGGTTTATACCAAAATATATTACATAATACACATTTATCTACCACTGAGTCTTACAACATTTAAACCCTTAGTTTTAAAAACTGTGTCGCTAAATACTATCTTTAAAATTCTATGCTCTGTGGCGCTGCGAATGCAGGCTTCAAGAGTATGTGTGTGTCAGTTTGTACGAGCGGGTTATGCATTTTGAGGTGGTAGCAGTATGTACATAGGGAAAATAGGGTAAGGTGTTTCTTCCCCTTAGGCGTGACGTCAGGCTTGTCTCTGTGGACAGCTCATGGCCGAGCAGGATGCGAATTGATTCCTATACTCACGCGAACAGACACGACGCTACGATTCGACTTTGACATGGACCTCGATAGCTATCGTGACAGACGTTGGTAGCTACACAGGGACCATTCATTTTTATTAGCTTTCTTGATTATTAACAGCCCTGCTTGTTACTCACTCAGTTACTAAGCAAGTGATTTTGTAATATGCATAATAATGTGAGAGCAAAGGCAATCTTCCGTAAAGGATCTTGAATAGTTACCTACACTTGAGTTAATGACAGAAGTGGAAGTTTGAGCCTTCCTGGGAACGCTCATATATAGAATTATGATCGCTTGGATGTATGGCAATAATCACTATAAGCGTACTTGCTGTGTCTAAAGAGAAACTGTTTTATATGTCAGTGTGATACACGATGCATTTAAGGGCAAATCATATGCATGTGTATGTAGTTTGGTATAGCAACCTCTTTACCACGGGAAAGATGGCTAAGCTGTACAGGAAATGCGTGGATTCAAGGTGTCTTTCTTCCAATGTGCAATTAAAATGCGTTTATGGCTAAACAACTTTAATCACGCGCACTTGGTATTATTCCTGTCAGCCTTATTCCCATGATCCGATCCCAACCACACAAACATTTATGGTTCATACTTTGTACTTTAGAAAAACCCTCTTACTCACTCAAACATTTGACAGAAAAATACTCTATTAACACTTTCCGAATATTCGAACCGACTTCTCGTATACGTCCGTTAAAACTGGCTTAACATACACTGATAATATTGATATCAAATCAACATATGTTTGATTAATTCTCATGACTATTGCATTCTCTACGTAAGGTACGTTTCAGGTTTTACGCGCGTTGTTGAACATTCAATATTCTACTTATTTTTCAATATTAATGTGATGTTAATCAATTGCACGGTTTCTTATTGTTGATATTTCTTGAATGTGCAACCCTTTCACACTCTTCAAGTATTTTATAATTTGTTATTGCTTGGTATTAATATGTACATTTAGCTTTAATAAGAAAGATAAATTACATTTTGCTCTCGGCTCTCTTACCCACTCAGACTCCCTATGAAATCCAGTCCCTGCTAAGTGTACAAATAAGGAAAGGTTTAAAAACTACTGTCCAACGCTACAGCTTCCATAGAGAAATACGAAAAATAAGCGAATTGCAGGAGAACACCTACTCCATAATGATATATAATTGTATATAACTATATATACCATTCCATAATTATATATAATTTAAAACTAGATATATTATATATAATTATGGAGTATGTTCCCCTACAATATTCGTTAATTTCTCTTATTTCCCGACAAGAGCTGCTGCATTGGGCAGTAGTTCTTATATCTTTCTATATTTATACATCTTTATGCATATATTCAGATAGTGTATGCACGCACGCCCACAAATGCATACATAGTTTAACAAAGAGTAGCGGATATATGTAGGTATATGATGAGAGAGAGAGAGAGAGAGTAATGGCAGAGGAAATATAGTTATAAAATGGAAATAAGTAGGAAAGGAAAACGGAGGTAAATGGTACGAATATTGTAAATAATATGTAATATGACATAATACCTATGTATCCATGAAGGAATATTTGTAAAAGACTTGGATGAAAGCGAAAAAAAAAATAGAAAATAGAAAAATAAACTAGGCGTAAGAGATAGAATGCTGATGAAATGCTGATGCTTATTAACGACGCTGTCAAATGCCAGGATAATATCTGTGCCACCGGTGCGCCGGAATTTCGTTCCACAGAAGCAATTTTACAATGAACTGGAAGTGGGGAGAAACAGGGTGAGATTAAAGTGAATTAAACTTCCCAGGAATATTGTCCAATAACGCTACGTCAATATCTATTACAGGTGTGAAGTAATCGTAGAAGAATCACGAATGCGGAAAACAGATACAAAATAAGTAAGTACGGAAAGAAATTATTTGGCTAACCACTTCCATTCGTTTGTAACTTAAATAAAATCCAGTCAATAAGTATTATACCCGTACTTGTATTGCTGCTCTCACTCCTTTCTGAGAAAAGGAGTTGACTCGCAATGGGTTGCTTTACAGCATCTTCATCTACGAGACATTGGCCGGCAGAACATCAAACCTGAGACTTCAAGATGGCAAGGTGAGAGCAGCTGCGTTATACTAAGTGCAACTCCCAACCCGAACGACTAATGTGAGTACTCGATATAAAGTGGTAACTAGAACTTTAAAAAGTATAAAATATTCACCTAAAAGCAGCGGATATTCGGGAAAGGCTTAAAGCCAGATAAAATGGCAAGAATTGTATTGTGTATGTCTTACACGGTAAGCTTTTACCGTGCTCCATTAAGAATAAGTAGGATTTGACAAGACGTGCAGACACGGAAAAAATAATTGAGTGTATTACGAGAGCAAAATGTTTGTAAACCCTACGTCGTGTTGTAAGTTGGCATTTCCAACGTGCAGCTGAGTTTATTGTTACAGCTCCTACCAAACTGTTTTGTCCAGTGGCCTTATGTTTCGTCAAAAAATCATCTTATTAAGGGTACAATTTCAAACTATTATGTTCTTTTTTAAGGAGTAACGATTTTTTTTCAGTTTTACAAAAACCGAAAAAAAACTTAATTTTAAATCTTTTTGGAGATATGAGCATGACAATATATGGACGTCAATTTTATTTTTCTCTGAAGGAAAAAGCATGTATGTGAGGAATATTGATAAATATGGTGCTGTTATAACCCGTTTAGTAACAATTGATATGATTTTTATAAGAGGTGGAATAAGGATTCAAAAATTCAATACCATGGACGGGATTTGAACCACTGATCTTGCAGTTATGGAGCGGCTGCTCTAAACAGTGGGCTGCCATGGCCAACTTGCTAGTACGACATTAAGTTCCCCAATTGATTCGTACTTTCCCGGTTAGACCATAAGGGAATCTCACATCAGAGATAAATACCCCAAGGGCGACTTCAAATAGTAAGCACTTTATGTCCCGGGCTTAAGTAACCTTTAATGGTAATTATTTATTTATGCCAATAAACTTAATGCTGGTGTTTTTAAACACACAAGCCGTGTGTGGGCAATGTTTTAAGAGGTGGAATCACAACTGAAAAATTCAATGACAAGCGGGGTCTTCCAACTAGCAAATTAGCCATGGTAGCTTAGTGGTTAGAGCAGCCACCCAACCAGCCGAGAACTTTGAGAGACATTATCCGAATCTTGGAATACATAGCCGTGTAAGAGTAGGAATCTTGTAAGGAGTATCCCAAAACAGTAAATTTACTGTGTTTGAAAGCCAAAGGAGGCCCAATAAAGTATAAAATCATCTGCAATGTATGTTTGAAGCAATATCCTATCAATTAATAATAATGTATAAGGTTATGTGTTCGAGAAGAAAATTTCAAAATATCAGTGGTGTCCTTAAAATTTTTTGTAGAACCTTTGGTCTCTGTTCCATACGTTATCGTCAGTGGGACACAAAAATAGCCGGACCCTGATGATCTATTTGTCTCGCATTTGTGTGTGTGCGTGTGTATATATATCAATATCAATAGACTATCAATAAACTTCGCTGCATATTAAATATATCGACTTTTAAACCGCGCTGCAACACGACGTGGGACTTCGAACAATTCTGCTCTCCTAATGCGCTCAATCATTTTTTCTATGGCTGTACATACGCCTTAATACTTTGGCACATGTCTCCAACCTACATTATTTTAATCAAAACTGTTAGAGCCACTTTTTGAGAATCGTCGAAAATTTCTCACCTTTTGTGAAATTAAATTTAAATAAAATCATGCAACATGTGCACACAACATACCTGTAATGGTTTAAAAGGCTTTGGGCTCCGCGTTTCAATTGTTTTTTCTATGAATTCAGGCTAGCCCTTGAGTGATGCTCCAGCGTAACTTCACAAACCGAAACCAATTCGCGAATAATACACTCGTAACATAAACTCGTGTACTAGTGTGTTTTGTTGCTGGACATGAAGCATTTTGTTAATTCGTCCACAAACAAAAGCACTCAAAAATTAACAACGTGAGTACGGCGCGACACGCGGATGCAGCAGAATGTAAAGCGTTTCGGTGGCGAAAAAAAAAAAAAAAAGTTTGCTGTATACGTAGGGATGTGGTTTGTTGGTGAATCATCTCCTGGATTGTAGAGCGCTGGTGGTAGTGCTAACACGAAATAAAAGGCGAAAAAGAGCAGATAAAAAATGCTAGTGATGAACATATCTGAAGGCACTGAAAGCATTTTATTCCATAGGATTCATTACCAAGGACTTCAGGAGATTGGCCATTGAAAATATTTTCCACTTAGATGATTGCTTTTACTCTTACTTATATATGGAAACTTGCTTTAAAAGTGGTTTCAGCAATCTGTTAAACTCCGTGTTTTGACTCCATAACAAGGTTTGGAGGAGACGACTGATCACCAGGGCGAGGCACTTCTGTAGCTTTGCGGTACAAGAGCTCCGCAGGACATTAGGGCAAAAAGATCAGGCAATGACTGTGTTACGCACAGCCGCTCCAGGATGCATAGTGCACTGCAGTGTAGTGGTTGCGAATAAGAAACCTAACTCAGGATTAATTTTACATTTGAAATAAATCTTTAGTATGTCTCAAGTACAGGACTCTAGCTATACGCAGATGTATACAACTGTGGAGGAGTTAGATTCAAAACACTTCTCGCAGATAGAGAAAACATTACTGTGTTAAAGATGTTATTTTTTGAGACACTAAAAATATGTGGTCACACATTGCAACAGGTTTCGGAAGTAACAAAGTATGTGTATGAACTTATGAATGGTAGAACTATGCAATCTGTTTCACATAACTCAAGCTTTCATTGTATTGTCCCTTTTACGTACCTCAATGCGCAATTTAAAGGGCTCTCCTGCATCTTTCTATAATCCTGCATATAATTTAAAGTTAGCTCTCATTTACAGGCACACTTTTACCTTGTACAGGACTGTACGTCGTTTGAGTGCTCATAGGAGGCAGTGCTAAATTCCTCCATAGGGTCCTTGACTCGCATTCTACTGCGTTACTTATGTAGTTTCCAGAACAGTAACGTTTTTCAACAGCAGTGTGATATGTACCAGTACACAGCTGCTGAAATGGCCCATTTCAGCTCCAGCACACTTTGATGTAAATGTTAGGAATCACCTCAATGTCGCATATTCAAATCTACCAATTGGTAGAAATAGACCAGTGCCGTGGCCAGCATGGTCGCCAGGTGTGACACCTCTCGACTGTTTTCCGTGGAGTTGTGTGAAGAATATGGTGTATCGCACTCCTGTAATGTCAGTGGAGGATTTTATGAATCGAATTCGCGAAGTGCTGGACAATTTTCAAAGCAACCGCACTAGTGGGTAATGTGCAGGAGCCTCACCACCGTCGATATAAGATCTGCAATGGCGTGGGAGGTACACAGTTCAAAGCCCCTTTGTAATGTAGACAGCTCAATGTTGGGTTTATTGACGAAATGTGAACGTATAACCACCTCACACTTTGATGCGCTGCAGCATCCAAATCGTGCATTTCCAGACAGAGGTTCCTCTTTCAAATTAATCAGTTTGCCGTCCCGCACAACATACTAAGCGATGTCGGTGTTTTTGGGACACCTATATATAAAATTATGAAGCCTAATTTGCGGAGCTTAAAGCCAGTGCTTTGTTGTGCCATACTATGATGAAATAATTATTTACTGATCAGAATTAATTGATTGAATTAATTGAATGTTAGGTGACCTTCAAACCTTTCGATATGCCCAAAATAATGTAAAGCAAATTCCTTGTCCTTAGCAAAGACGTGCATTCTCAGTCTACGAAAATTTAATTTCTACATAACACTCGTTAGGTCGTTGGGGAAAGAAAATGGTTATGTTACCGTACATGTCTGAGACGTTACGTGCGTGTGAAGATAGTATATTACAATACTAGTGTGGTAAGTGCAGCATTGGAAGAAGAGCAAAAGTTTCAAAAAACGAGGTGTCTCCAACGCACCCAACATATGGCATTCCGCACTATTTCTAGGCAGTGAATAGTAGAGTTGTTAAGAGAAAATAAAATAAACATTCACTAAAAGCTGTTGTAAATGGTTGTTTCGTGGAAAACTAGAGGAAAATTCTGGTCAATAACCTGTAGCTCAAATTTAAATGCTGCGTCAATTAAACCGTAAATACTCGTAACAGAATAAATATAAAGTAAATATCCAAGTGAGATTTAAATGGCAAAGTTCAACTGTCTAATGTGAACTGCCAAACGTTCATGCGCATACATGCAGTAAAATAGACAAAATACACTGGGGGTTAGGTTTTACTATCATTGACTCATGAAATTCAACACTTTCCACCCTGATAGCATTAACGGGAGGTACATGGGAAATGTATTATTCAATTAGTCATTCAAGCTAACTTGCTAATAAAGGCGAAAAAATACGGGTACTTATCCTTCTTTATATATGAAAGTTGCCTACATCTGTTCTTTTCTCATCAAAGAATAAGTTCGCTAAATAACTTGCAGGTTTTATCAAATGGGTAATGTTTTCCTTTATATGACTGCTTAGGGTGCAGGTCATTTTTAAAATACTAATTACCCGCAGTATAACTTTTGCTCAGTAATTCATTATTTAGTTAACATTTTGTTATAGGTTGAACAGATTGCTGAACGAATTAAGATCATTTTAATTTCAAAAATCAAGAAGCATCTGCATACGACTAATTTATTTGCTTTCTCTTTTGGTTGTTATCATAGCAGCTGCTGCCACGTACCATACGTTGCGGAGGGTTTTAATTTTTGCTAATAACAATCGAATGTCAACAACAGTACCTATTATTTTTATCTCCTATGTAAAGTAAACGTAATTTTTTCAATAACAGGAGATTTAAGCCCTGTCATTTAGTTATTTATGTAGCGGAATCTGTAATTTATGCCTTTATCCACGAGGACCCTATTATTTTTGGCATTTAAGAAGAAACGTAGGTGATTTGTAATTTGTATTTGACGAGTTTGAATTAAAAAATATATATTTTACTTTCTGCACCAACTATCCATAATAGATAGTATTACATACCACTATAAACTCAATATCGGCATGTCACCGGAAGTACCATTTTAAGACCTATAAAGAGGGTACACATTGTTGGAGGAAGAGCTGTGTACGTGTGTGTTGCAAAGCATAAGTAAAACAAACAAGTGAATTAACTAAAGTACTATAGGTAAACAAAAACTTAGTGTTCAAACACAGCCCTTTCCAAGGCTGTGACGCGCTTCATTTCAAAAGAATCATATTATCTCAAAGTTCGCTTCGCATGGAAAAATATAGGTTGCATTTAACTTTCCTAGAAACGCCTCTGGCAATTGTGAATTAAAATCCTATTTGCATGAAATACTGATGAGAAATTACAAGTGTATTTAGTTCTTTTTAAAATAAAATCCTTAGAATTCCTCTTTATTAATTGTATCTTGCGTAACTTCCTGTAACGATAAAACTGTAACTGATTGAAACGGCTTATTAAATACTCAATCTTTTTTTAATAACGTTCTAACATTTGAAGTTTTCCAAGTATTCCATGTTTCAAGTTTAGGTGTTTCATAAGTATTACTGCTTCATCGAACAAGCATGCTTTAGTTTCCTGTTTTTGCCATTTATACACAAAGCTACTATACAAAGTAGAGGGAGTATTGACAAATCTGGGGTGTTACTCTCGCACAACTTCCTCCATTCTTGTACAAACTATTTTTACAATAACTTACCTTCTATTGAATTCATGTTAATCGAGATAAACATTTATAAAAGTGCTATTATTGCACATTTCCCTGTAGATAGATGGGGAATAGGGGAATACAGTGGGTTTAAGGGATAATCAAATCCTTTAAGGGGCGGCTTTGACATCCCGCCCTATTTCCATGATCTGGCCGGTAAGCAAATCCTGCTGTGATTGCTCATTTACCATGATTTCGTTCAATCCGATTCCTTCTCAATAGATCTTGGACCCTCTTCTGTTGAGTATTTTGAAAGCTAAATTCTTTGTCTTTTAAACGTAGGTTTAATATTGCTTAGACACAGTTATTTAAAAAAAAACTGGCTAAGGCTTCAAATTGCACGCGAGAACGATTACTTTCTACTCCTTTCTGACATTCTTTTATTGAACATCTGACTTCGATTTCGATATTAGGTGATAAGATAACTGTAGCAAAGAGTGAATACGCAATACAAACAACCACAAGCATTAAAATATAACTTCATTTTAAAAGGCCTGCGTTGGGCGTTGTAAAATATTTCATTTGTAGATAATAAATGGGAAGAAATGTATTTATCATCCCATTTAAGCCTCGGCTTTAAAACTATATTCAAAGAATGTATTGCGTGGTCTTAGTTGCTCTTCCAAATGCATAAATTGCTTTAAAAATTCGGCAAATGTCTTAACTGTGTTCAAAGCGTGGTATTCTACGCTTCCTGCAAGGAAAATGTGACTTGACTTCAATGACGTCACTAGGTGGGGGCAGCAGGAGGCAAAAGGTTGGGGAAGGAAGAGAAACATGGCCCAGAGGAGGGCGTAAATCGTGTTTGCTCCCCTTTTTAAGATTTAGGATTGCTGAATAAACCATCGAGGGGATTTATTTTCTGTAAAGAAAACGATCTGTAAATACTGATGAACAAGAAAACCAAGGCGAGAGAAAATATAGGGTCACGAAAACGAAGAAAGAAGCAGTAGGAAAGAGAAAGGCAATTTCTGATTTTGACTGCTAAAATGTGTAACTGTTAAGATATTGTATTAGAAAATAGCTCTTTATCAATAAGGAATGTTGCTTTTATGGTGCTGAGAATATTTAACATATTTAATAGTTAGAAAGAGTCTAAGGGAGGGTAAACTAAACTCTAGTTAACACATCATTGCTAAAATTACCATTAGACTATTAAATAATATCAAGCTTAGACACTTTACCGCAGTGACTGTTGGATTCCAAAGTACACAAATGCAAGTTCAGTATTCCGTTTCAAGGTAGTAGTCAATTTGTATTCGACCAAGAACCTGATTAAAAGAGCATTATAACAACAATTTTTGGCGTGTGTCTGTCTGTCTGTCTGTCTGATAATACAGGAAATATGTGATAAAATATTTCTTTAATTGTGGTCTTGATGTCGAAATAAATTCTACCAGGTGGCCCACTCCAGCCGGCCCTCGAATAAGTAGATGACCCTTCGTGCGTTAATAGAGTTCCAGAAATAACAGAGGTAAATCCAGTCAGTGACGTGTGTGAACTTTGTTCTGCTTGTAAGAGAAGCGAGCGAGTAGCACAGGAAATGCCCAGGCATCAACTGGTGTGAGTAGCGTGTGATAATAGAGAGAAACAGTCTTAGAATATTTTCCACTTCACTTACAAGGGAATAAACTCATTCCTGTTTATGCTACTATGGTCCAACATTACGGATTACAGATTGTAAATTGCCGTAACAAAATCCATGCAAACATGAGGGCGCGTAATGTTTGATAGACATTAGTTCTGGATCCATTCGGGATCTCCTAGAACTTCACAAAAATCTATCGCTTCATAAATTGGTTCACATGAAGAGCCCAAAGAATTTGTATCCGACCAGAGATTTAACGTTTTTCGTAAGATACACCAGACAAAACGTAGGAGAAACGCTCTTTTTGTGAGCAGCCTTGGAGATTGATTTTTTTGGGCTGTTAATGAAAGGGTCGTGGATATTCACTTGGTTTTCTTCACATTGCAGAAAGAAGCCGACCTGAGCTTCTGTTTTGTATTATGGATCCTGTTTCCTGAAACTTTTCACCAACTGAAAGGTTATCTTCCTGTTAAACACCTGGCATCGTGCACCAAACTCTCGTCGGAATAAACACTGAATTTCGGTCACAGGTTCCCCGATCTTAAATCAAGTAACGGTATTTCTTAGTTGTATAAAGTCAATCGAGTACGCGGCATCTTGCGCCTTGTTTCTTCATTTGAAGAAAACAAAAAACAAACCTCAACAAAATAAGGTGTTCTATAAAGCAGCTATTCTCAAAGCTCTAGTGGGCTTTGGTGGGCACATTAGGAACTCAGGGGGCTCTACGACACTAGGGAATGCTTCTATTAATAAATATGAACAAAATATCCAAAAATAATTAAAATCGGTCAATTTTTTGAATGTCCAGTTACTTATGCGGTCCAAAACTAAAGCATTAAAATTCTCAATATTCTTTATTCACACAAATTCGTCCATAACAAACACGTAATCTTCCTGGTGGTCTCGTTCTTTATTTAAACGCAGTTTCCAACATCATCCCATTTTTCAAAACATTTTCTGTAGGAGTCTTTGGGTATATGTTTTAGACAACGGTATATTGCAGTCCTAGGCTGGATCTTAAAGAAAATTGTTTCCCTCGGAAAGTGTTTCCAAAGAAGTAAATCGCTTGGAGCAAGGTCAGGTGAATAGGGAGGGTGTTTGAGTGTCTCAATTCCATTTTGAGTAGGAATTCGGTGAGAATTCGAATTTTGATGGAGGACGAGCTTTCTGACAAGTTCAGGCTAATTTTCTGCAATTATAGGCAACAGTTGGTTCTTCAAAATGTCTCTCTAACATTCTCTGGCGATTGACGTGTCCCAAGAATGACCATACGACCCAATATTGCCCTTGAATAAAAGTGTTCTTTACAGATGGGCAAGATGAGCAAAGTCTGACCAGCGCAGCAAATTTGTAGTGGTCACTTTTCCTGTTTTGAATTTTATCATCTACCTATACACATTACTATAGTCTAGTGCATCATCCACACAAAAAGAGACACAGAGACACAGTTTTCACCTTTCACATACAAACAATTTAATGATAGCATACTTTTCTCCTCGTAAAAATGCCACAATTAGCAGTATACAAATAGCCTCTTAAGGAAACTGTCTCTGTCCCTTCATGCGCTTACTCTTGGAATCGAACTGATAGTTCGCTCATTTCCCAAGTCGTTTCCTTCTTCCCCCACTAACCTTTCTGCTGCAGCAACAATTGTACAGTCACAGCAAAAATGTATGCATTACTTTTGGACTGCACCTCGCGTTCTATCCACAAGAGTATCAAATTAATAATGGTGGTGGCGGCAGCGGTTGTGGTAGTGGTAGTAGTGGTGGTCGTGGTGGTGGTAGTAGTAGTAATAGTAGTAATCTGTCTCTCCTGGACTTTTAGTGTATATATATATATATATATATATATATATATATATATATATTCCCCCACTAACCTTTCTGCTGCAGCAACAATTGTACAGTCACAGCAAAAATGTATGCATTACTTTTGGACTGCACCTCGCGTTCTATCCACAAGAGTATCAAATTAATAATGGTGGTGGCGGCAGCGGTTGTGGTAGTGGTAGTAGTGGTGGTCGTGATGGTGGTAGTAGTAGTAGTAATAGTAGTAATCTGTCTCTCCTGGACTTTTAGTGTGTGTGTGTGTGTATATATATGTATGTGTGTGTATTTATGTCAAACTGTAGAGTTTAAAGTATACATTTAAATATGTAGTTTTAACGCTTTTGATGAACCACTGTAAAATTTATTCACATAACGAATAAAGTCCGATTCAGATTCTGATTCTGATTCTGACCACAGGTTTGTATGTGCAAGCAGTTAGTCAAATAAGTTATTAGCACCACATTCCTTGGAAGTTTAAGACCTTCGATGCTAATTTCGTATTCTTAAACTGTTCCGATAACTGCTGGTCAACACAACAGTTATGTTATGGAAAACCTGGCTGACGTAAAGTTTACTTTTAATGAGAGCTTCAGTTTTTCTATTTTAAGCCTTTGCTTTGTTCCGCAGCTGCGTAAAATCCAATAAGAAGAAATATGACGTCAGACGCTATTTCCAGAAACTTAGACTATAAAGTAAATGTTATTAGTAGTTCTAATAATATATCCTATTTAGTTTTCCGGTCACCTTAGCAAACACAATACATACTCCCAGCAAAAGTTTTATTACAGAATTTCTGGGTCAAAAACATTTGAATCTTAGGATAACAGTTATATTCCCCTGTTCCCCAATTATTTACAATCAATTTGCTCGGCTTTTCACTACACAATGTCTGAAATTACAGTTTCATTGTAGCCGCTACATAATTGATATGCTCTGTGAAATTGACGAAGTTAATCTTCTTTGTCCATAACAAAGGGATTAAGCTGTAGCCCATCCCCGCTCCTAGCGGATGTTGTTCCAAATCTCTTTGCTTGTCACAACATAAGCGCTTTCCGAACATCGTGTGTTTCACATATAATGCTCCGATCCCCCGAGGCTGTTGCGCTTTATATTTCCGATTCTCTGAAGTTTTCAATCCCTTTAATATGAATAATATTTGTTTGTGTTCTCACAGTTATTAACTCTTGTAGAATTACTTTTGTAAAAACAAATTCGTTCTGCTTAGCCATATTTCATTGTATTGAAGTTCGTTTGTGTAAATTAAATGGTTAAAAATGCATAGCTGTGCTCACTTAAACGTCTATATATAACCTGTTGCCCTTCTTGGTATTTTGTATCATTAGAATACATTTATTTTCCCACATTCAATATTTCTAATGCATTTAATAGAAGCATTACCATAAATGTTTATAGGAATAGGGAGACCATCAGTATATCGGACAAATGCCTTGAATTAGATGACACTTTTTCCCCAAATGGGATTACAAATGTAGGAGAAAATGCCTTTTAAAATATAAGTCAGTATAAGAAGCGGATAATATCCTTTACTGTTTTGTTTAAGACAAGACCCACATAAAAACAAAACTGCAAATCTAACGCAAAAATGTAATACAGTAATTCATGATATCAACTTAAACAGTGCTCCAATTCTGACTCACCCTGATGTTAGTAAAATACGAATACTGTTTACTCCAAGGATAACATTATTTGAACCTAAACGTTTACACTATACTTGAATTACATCATGCAAAATAAATGTGGACTTGAGTTCTATGTCACTTATAACTTCTTAAAGTATTGGCCTTGAAAAAGTAAAATATAATTGAATATTTATTTCATGGCATATATAAACCTTTTTACTATAAAATATAACTCGTGTAGACGCAATCTTTTCTACTGTTTTACTTGGCACATTTGTGTATATGTCTATAAACATTTTTTTACACGTAACTCGATATTTAAAGAAGATCCAGATTGAAGTTCATGAAATGTGTGAAATATAAGTAAACAAGTAATGTGATATTTAGAGTGCATAAATTTCCTTCTAAAGATACGGATTAAATCATGCAGTAGGAAGGAATGGGACACAAAATTCAGAGAATGTTAATCACTGTTCATATTTGCACAATTATTGCAAAAATGTCTAATTTGCCCATATGTGTTATTTTTACTTTATCGAATACATTTTTATGGTAACTAAAATTATTACTTTGGGTTCAAAGTTAATACTGATATATACATAATAAAGTTTCTATGTTTCTTAAACTTGAAAATGTATTGTAGGAAACTATTTCTTTGTGTGTGTGTTTGTATGCTGTGTGCGTGCACGTGTAAGCGAGCCTGTCTATTCTTATCTGTAAATGGTGTTGTCAAAATAAAATGTCACGTAAGAGTTGAGCATTTTCAAAAGATGCGGTGCAAAGATCACAAACAGAATTCTGACACGGAAAAATATCTTTGATACGCAAATATCCTAATTATTTGCAATTATTTGAAAAAGTAGTAACAATTATGGTTAAAACAGTACCTGTTTGACCATTGAATTATGATAATACAATTTGCACATTTTACATTCAATCAAGAGCCTCTGAACACCCGAATAACTTGTGCTTCGAAAATAATTGACAACACAAAAGCATAACCTGTCATAAATTGAGTACTTTAACAAGATCAGCACTTTTTGACCTACTCTAAATTTACCAAATATATAAAAGACCTACAGATAATTTGCAGAAAATTCAAGATATACCTTTAGTTGTCATGAAATTATGTTAAATATGTGGTATTTTAAGTAAATTTGTCAGATCTATTGTGATAAAATAAAGAAAATGTTGATTAATAAAGACTAGTCTTGGGTGGTTCACTGTCATCCCTGAAATTTCATATTTAACTGATTTTTTGCTTTTAAGATAATTCTCAGGTGCATGCATATATACCACATGGATACGCAAATACATTCGTGCCTGCAGACTTTTTTTTCCAGAAACGCTTCTTTTGGGTTTAGAATGCCCTAAATCATATACTTCTTTTGATATCTTGATATCGAAATTTTTAGTTGAATGCAATTCGGTGGAACTTGGTTAACTGGAAGCTCAAGTGACAAAGATCGAAATATTCAAAAATTCGAATTACAAAATTTACGTGTAAAAATTACAGTTTCGCAATACAGATATATCTATATGTCATCAGGATTTTCCGGCTGTCTCACTTTTTCGATTCCTTTTATTTTCACTCGAGGCATTGCTTAGCATTTTCTCCTTATTCTACAGATAAGCTGGCAAAGAGTGCAGTGGTATCCCGCATTTTTTTCCTATTTCAGATTTTTTTCTTAAAACCCATTTCGAATGATGGCAACATTTTCCGCAAACGTTTAAGTCTTGTACTTAAATGTGGTTCACTAAGAGACATCGTGGCTGTAACACACTGAAAAGTGGAAAGCTGAACCAACGTTTAAAGGCGTGCGTGTTTTAAACAAGGGAATGTAGGAGTGGGTATAGAAACTCAAGGCCGGAAGCTAGGAAAGCTATTTCACCTCCCGCCCCAAAATGCATTCCATCTGCATTTGGACGAAACAAGCAACCCTGGAGCGATGACTTCCTTTCCAGAAACACATGAGCGAAGTTATATTAAATTTCCGGGTTTAGTTTAATTTTTGACTGGCATTTCTGAACAAAAACTTCGAATTAATGAAAATGAAGTTCGAATTATGTGTGGTTTCTTTGCATTGTATGTAAGATTTACATTGCTTTAACACAAAATTCAAGAAAAATCTTCAAATAAACGACTATTTCAAATTATAAACTTCGAATTATCCGAGTTCCTCTGTGCCTGCTCTACTTACGCACTATGGCTAAACAGAAGATAAAAAATATAGATATTACACCTCTAGTAACCCCAGAGGCTTTAATTAATAAATAGAAGAGAAACTAAGAAAGTTGTACGATACACTTCATTTGCTTTTGAATGTTGTAAAAAATGAAGATGTGGAGTGGTTTCAAGAGCATATGTGCTAAATTATGTGGGGAAACTTCAACTAGCAATGAGGAGGAGTTTACTTATATTATAATATTATAGATAGGTTTATGTCTATTGTGTGTATATATAAAGTAGTGGGGCCCTAATGACCAAGTTGTCGACGGGCCCTTAAGCCCAACACACTCACTCACTATAAAGTAGTGTTGAAATAAAATAGCTTCTTTATTTTAGTGAATCCTTGTTGGTTCAAATAAAAGAATCAAGTAACCCTCTGTTTTAATTACCTTCATAGATCGTCAAAAGGCAACTATAATACGAGTATTATTAACCGAAAGCAATACAGATTTTCTAAAAATGTTTGATATTGCAACAGCGGTTTGGATAGATAAAAACTAGAATAAATATTGCTACAAACATATCTCCGGAGACAAATACATGTTGTGATATGGGGTAATTTACTTGTGTTGAGTACTTACACCAGGCAATGGACTTCATCCAACAAACGCATTCTAGGGAACATTTTGCTGCCAGAAACGGTTAAAGGAACAAGTTAGGTAAACATCCATAAATACCAAACACGAGTTGTCATGATTCCTGCCGTTCTTTCCTGTTGTAACATCTGCACGTTATGTCGATACCACTACGAAAGATGCTCCATGTGGTTACCATGCATTCTTACATATGTCTCAACTCTTCTTCCCAAAGAATTCAGAAGTCTTTCGATCATAGCTGAGTGATCTCGGATTTGGGCAGATGCATCATTCACACGCTCTTGTAACATATAAATGTACTTTCTCCATGGGTTTGGCATACAACAATGCACTTCAATGTCCGCAAAGACAAAAATCCAATAGACTGAGTTCCTGCAAATGGGGAACCCATGCTACTGGGCCTCTTTTACCAATCCATCCGTTGAATGATTTCCATTGCCTAGTGGCAATACCCAACACAAATAAAGTGGTTCATATCTCCACATGTATTTGTTTCGGGGAATCTTTAAAGTAATATGTATTCCAGGTTTACCCAATCCCTACTCCTGTTGAATATCAGATACTTTTTAAACACCCTGTATAAGTTACCCCACTAACACAATATTGCTGCTATACTTATTACAATAAACAATACCAGGACACAGTTGTTATTCTATATGTCGCTCTATCTAAAAATACCTATATTTGATAAACGCAACACAAAATATAGTAATTAAGTATAGAGTATTTAAGTGAAACAGTTGAGTAATTTATCAGAAGAACTGAAATACCGCTCGTTATCAGTGTGATGAGCCGTTAGGGAGCCTTGGAATGACGTTAAAATTGACGTCCTAATTATTTGAAGCTTTTGAGACATGCCTAACAAAGCTTTGTAGCCTCACAAACGTCCAACACCTATCACGTGCTTCTCTCTGAACACAAACACTTTGGGTCGTGCGCCGGCGAACGAGGTCATATTCAAAAGAGGAAAACGGTTCCAGGAAAATCCACTCGAAAAGAGAAGTAGCGAAGGGTTGGGGTGTTGGGCGTTGGAGTGGAAATAAGGCTGGTCTAGAGAACGTAAAACGAACAGAGAGGAAGCAATTTCAAATTAGCAGCAATTTTGCACCGCGTGCGTACGTGCGTATGTGTATTCACATCAGAGGCTATGATTATTTTACCAGTTGGTGAGTGAGAGAGGGAGGGAGGGAGAGAGAGAGGTGAAGTATAACCCTTCACCTCCCTCTACAGTGCCGACCCCTTTATGTACAATGGTGTACGATATACACTCCAGCGATTTCCATTTTAATGCGGCGAATCCTAAAATAAAAAGAAATCGTTCTGGATATAGTTATTGTTTCCAAATGGAAAAATCCCCCTAAATCCACTCGAATTCCAAAAATACTACATATGCATTCCAGGACACGACAAATCGCTTAGGCCGTTGCAAAGCTGTTTCGTTTCCACATCTTCCATTTTATTCTGGACTTCGTTTAATTTCCATGTTTGTTCCAGCCCAACTAGCCCCAGGGACTGCAATATGAAAAAGCTGGGTTTAATCTGAACGTATCAAAGATTTCCGAATGCCGATTCACTATGCGGGGGCAGGAACACCCTCAAGCAAAATCAAATTCCAGGTTTGAATGTGCTGCTAAATTTTTATGTTTGGTGGTATATATTTCAGAAATTTAGTAGTGGTCCTAGAAAGTATTCTCTGCTGTTTACTTGCACTTGCTGGTTTTTTCACAAGTGAAAGGAGGATATTTTACCGGAGATGATCTGATTTCAGAAAAGGGGCATATTTCAGAGTGTATTAGGCATATGAGTGTAAGAAATAACCTATATCATACATATAACTATATAACTCCCATGAACCTAAAACCCGGTATTTACACCCGAAGAGTGAGTGTGTGTTTGTGTGTAATCGAGTAAGTAAATGGGTGAGTGACTGGGTGGGAGGATGAGTGAGTGAATGTGTGTTTGTAAGCAAGTAAGTGAATGAGTGAGTGACTGGATCAGTGGGTGGGAGAGTGAGCGAGTGGGTGATAGAGTTAGCGAGTGTGTGGTAGACTGAGCGAGTGAGTGGGTAGCTGGGAGATTGAGCAGGTGAGTGGGTGGGAGAGTGGCAGGTGAGTGGGTGGGTGGGAGAGTGAGCAGGTGAGTGGGTGGGAGAGTGGCAGGTGAGTGGGTAGCTGGGAGATTGAGCAGGTGAGTGGGTGGGAGAGTGGCAGGTGAGTGGGTGATAGAGTTAGCGAGTGTGTGGTAGACTGAGCGAGTGAGTGGGTAGGTGGGAGATTGAACGAGTGAGTGAGTGGGTGGGAGACTGAACGAGTGAGTGAGTGGGTGGGAGACTGAACGAGTAAGTGGGTGGTGGGAGAGTGAGCGAGTGGGTGGGTGGGAGACTGAGCGAGTGGGTTTTAGAGTGAGCGAGTCTGTGGGAGAGTGAGCGAGTGAGTGGGTGGGTGGCAGAGTGAGCGAGTGAGTGGGTGGCTGGGAGACTGAGCGAATGAGTGGGAGAGCGACTGAGTGAATGAGTGAGTGGGAGAGTGGACGAGTGAGTGGGAGAGCAACTGAGTGAATGAGTGAGTGGGAGAGTGAGCGAGTGAGTGGGAGAGCAATAAAACAACAATAAAACTTATAACCATTAGAAATGATGATGATAATGTGAATAATAATAATGATGATGATAATAATAGTAATAGTAACAATAATAGTAACAATAACAGTAACAATAACAATAACAATAATAGTAACAATAACAATAACAGTAACAACAACAATAATAATAATAATTATATTAATAATTATAATTATATTAATAATTATAATTATATTAATAATTATAATTATATTAATAATAATAATTATATTAATAATAATTATAATTATATTAATAATAATAATTATATTAATAATAATAATAATTATATTAATAATAATAATAATTATATTAATAATAATAATAATTATATTAATAATAATTATATTAATAATAATAATAATTATATTAATAATAATAATAATTATATTAATAATAATAATAATTATATTAATAATAATAATAATTATATTAATAATAATAATAATAATAATAATAATAATAATAATAATAATAATAATAATAATAATAATAATAATAATAATAATAATAATAATAATAATAATAATAATAACAATAATAATAATAATAACAATAATAATAATAATAATAATAATAATAATAATAATAATAATAATAATAATAATAATAATAATAATAATAATAATAATATCAACAGCAAATACTAACAATATTACTTCGTCGGCATGGCGCCAGTACCGCAACATACGGACACTCATGTGTAAACACTAAATACGCTGGGCTTGCTGTGGAACAGCTAAAATTCCCTAGCAGTTAAATGAAGTGCATCACCGTTATTAACTAGACGCTGCGAGATATTCCCTTAACAGGCGCTCATTAACGGTTGCGCGATAATACATCTCCGTCGTTTCTGTTAGCGAACACCAATTTTCGGATAATGGTTGCAATTTCAGCAGAATTTGAGAGAACAAATTTCCATCTATCCAGACAATGTACTTCCTTGCACAAATAAAGGTAACTCGCCTGTTTGATAGTTATATTTTTTCTTCAAGTCTACAATTTACTTTCGAATTGCTTAAAAACCCTATCTATTGGGTAACAGTGTAGACAGGGGAAGAGATTCTAACAAATTAAAGGCCTCAATGGGAGTGTATATTATCAACACCTATTTTAATAGATAGCCAACAATACGATTATGAAATTGAGGACGTTAATTTTAAAATGAATAAATGTTAATAGAAAATATATATGAAAGTTTTAAAGTATGTGGATGATCTAAAAATAATTTAGAAATAAAAGAATGATTCACAAATTAAAGCTTTGAAGGACTCCAATACACATTTCAAAAGCAAAAGGATACTTTTTTCTTAATGTAGCGTTATTATGCAATGTCAGGTATTTTGCAGTTTTACAAATAAAATATAAAATAATTCCAAGCAATTACAACCCTCGTGTTGGGCATAGAATTAAACAATTGTCAGTTAAATCTAAAGTAGAAACATTAACAGTGATATGTACAAGAAAATAACACCACAGCATTTTATAAGCGGAGACCTGTATAGCATTTTCCCTTCAGCCTGCTTGACGGTCATTGTTTTGGCATGTTCTCGGAAATCTCATTCAATAAAGATTCTAGTGATCAATATATGAGAGCTTTCTGAAGCACACAATTGTGGATGTACCAAGGAGCATCCCTTATCATCCGAAGATCTAGATTTTGGAAATGCTCTATTGTCTTGACTTGTGGATTTAAAGCTGAGTCCCATACAGAGCATCCATACATCCTGATAGGTTTGATTAGACTGAAGGATATGAACCCTTTGAGATTTAATGGTAGAGGTAAACTGCTTTGATGGGATATTTCTGTTGATGAAGTCTTGAGTTAATTTTGAAACTAGAGAAGAGTCGTGTGCATTCCCTGTCAGTTTTGTGACTAATATTAGGCCTAAACATTAGTCCCTCAGTTTGAGGGATGACTTCATTGTTTAATATAATTATGTGTGCGCCAATTTATTGCTTCATAGGTACATGGACCATCTTCACTCTCCACCTTGTTAGTTTTTGAAGTAATAATGCCACTCAGAATTCAACTTGTGTTTCAAATTGCATATTGTACACAGAATGCTTATAAATCAGATCGAAAAACAATATGTCGTAGAGCTTCTTGAAGCAATAATTTTAATAGGGCACCTGTGGGCTACGGCACTTTGCTTCAGTCCTAGAGAGCTTTATGTGATCGAACTGTTTTTAGAGGAATTACATTTAGTAACATGGAAGATCAAAGAGAAAACATGCCAAATCAAGAGGAAAACTACTCATTGTAGAGAAAATGTTTTTGTTACGAGTACAACGAATCGCTGGTTTAGTTTTCCAAATCGCTTTATTTAGCTCTGTAGATGAGTTTTTGTAATGTTTAACGTCCACTTTTAATGCATACGGCACCGTAGGCAGAGATGTATGGAATGAAGACGGAGCACCGGGGGAATGAGATGGTGAAATCGGAGAAACCGGAGAAAACCCGTCCCAGTGCCGCTTCTTCCACCACAAATCTCACATGCAGTTGCCCGGGATCGAACATTCGCTTTGGTGTGAAGCGAATGGTCTAACCACTCGGCTACGGCGCGGCCCTGCACTCTTGTGGAGGGTGTCATGAGAGGTGATTTCACCGTGGGGGTGCAGATCGACCAGAACCATACCAGGACTGGACACTTTAGTGAGACAGTAACGTTTCCAAAAAGTGACGGTGCTAAGGCGGTGGTTTTATTGGGAGGGACTCAATCTGGAGTTATACTCCTCCAGTCGGAGCCGCCCTCAACTTTCTCCTCAGTTACGGGATATTATTTTATTTGGACCTAGTGTAAGTATGGGGCGTTTCTAGTTTCCCTGGAGTCAATGTCGTGCTCCCAGAGGCCACGGATAAGGGCATTGAAGCTGTGTGAAAGGGAACTGTAAAATGTTTGAGAAAGGGATAGCTTGTGATCAGTAAGGTTGGGACAGAAAGGTCACGATGGATGTCTCTGTTGTCTCTGCGTCAACGGCGGAACCAAGGCAGCGGTATTGGGGGTTTCTAGTCGTTTAAGATGAGTTTGAGCAGAAATGCTCCAAACTTGACATGCGGAGGTAAGGGCAGGGCGAAGTATCTGCTTGTACAGAAGTACCTTGTTGCGTACGGACATAGTTGCTTTTCTTTCGTAAAGTGGATATATAATTGCTATCCCACGGTTAACTGCCACTTATATTCTTGATATGGAGTTGCCAAGTTCATTTATGGTCCAAGGTGACACCATATATTTTGCTTGGTTGGACCAGTTCACCATCTATTCCTATCTCAGGGAGATCATTTTATACAGCCTTCTAGTGAAGCTTACAGCTCGTGATTTCCATAGGTTAATCTTTAAAGGCCAAGTGGTGAATCATACTGTTAGGATGTCAGCGTACCTCTGGAGCCTACTTGCTGCTATCCGATGTTTAACATAGGCAGCGGCAATAGTGGTGCCATCAGCAAACTGGTAGACTGAACACTCCAAGTAGGATGGCAAACTGCTCCGGCAGAAGTACTTGTAGAGTATCCAGGGTATGATGAAGTCACAATAGCACAACCATCTCAAAAGTTTTTCTCATGTTTGAAAGCAGGCTGATTGGCCGGTATCCCTCATGGGAGGTAGCCTTGGCTTCGGCATGTTGCCTAATTTTGGGCAGTACGCTAAGGCAGAGTAGGGCGTTGGAAAGGTGCACAATAAACTCCAACGAGTTCTGCGAAAGGGCATTAAGTGCCACGAAGAGTACATCATCAAACCCTATTGCGTTGTAGGCGGTCACAGTGGAAATGAGATTATGGACTTCCACCTTAGATGTGAGAGTTGCAGTCCCCGGCAGGAAAGACCTGGATAAAAATTGTCTGAGTTCCACCTCAACCTGATGTATAAGATCCATGTCGCAGTTGGTCGCTGGATGAAAAGTCTTTTCAAGGTACTCAGCCATCATCTCACCTTCTCTCCTGCTGATTGAGCCAAGCGGGTGCTCTAGTGAAGGGGTTTGCGCCCGAGGGATTGATCTTCCGTGTCGAGCGAAGATAATCGTCGTTCCCATTCATCGTTAGAAAGCCTCCAAATTCCAGTTTTAGAACACATTGCAGTCCGTTGAATTCCCTTGTATCTTGAGTTGAACCAGGGTATTGGGCCCGGCTACGTGCCTTGTTCTTCGCCGCTATGAAGTCATTAAGGTGGCGAGGCAACTTTCTAGCTACCTGAGCTGGGCCTTGGCTAGCTGTTACCTGTGCGATGGCTGCTTTATGGAGTGTTGAGCTGTAATACCAGCGCGTCGGCTTCCTGTTCTGTAGAGCAGGGATCGAGGATTGCTGGTATATCTACCAATATTTGTGTAAACTCTCGCCAGTTGACTCACTTAGCAGAGGGAAAGAGGCGACGTGATTTATGATTCGGCTGGGATTGGAAAAGCAGTAGGAGGTGACAGTGATTTGATGATAGCCCAGGTTGTGAGAAGACTTGGGGATGGTGTCGGTTATTCTTGATGTAAGTGAATTCCAGACAGTCTGGGGGATGACACCTCTGTAGTTGACAGGAGAGCATGGCGAGAGTACCGCTAGATTGTTCATAAGCACGTAGTGTTCCAACGTTCTTCCACGATAATAGAGGTTTGTAGAGCTTCATGCTGAGGTCTTTGTGTTATAGTCTCCCATGGTGATGGCTGCCGTATTGTTGGAAAATATCGCATCCAACTACCTGTCAATTGTGGAACAACTAAGGTGGTTGTATATGGAGAACAGTCTAATAGCCCCTTTGTTGGTCTCCGCCTGAATTCCGCCCTTTCCAGCTTGGTGTTTGGAGTAACGAACAGCTGGCGGTGTTGTTTGCTACGGCTCACAATATGGTTCAGCTGTTGGTTCTATGACAAAGCATGCGTGGTATGGTAGCTCTGTTCAATGGCGTGTGTCCTGCACCAGCAGCACGTGAACATAATTTGCTGTCTCTGGCGCTTTGAACCGGATACTATTGGCATTCCAGCAGCAATCGTTGAGAGAGAGGACTAGGTCTATTACTCCACCATTCCATCATGATCTATAGCGAAGCTTAGCATCATGTGTACGAGGATGGTGTATGTGTGAATTTGAGGGGGTGAGTTCGTAAAGCTTCAGCCAGGAAGGATGAGAACTCAAGCTGGAGAGCCATAGGGATTTCGCTCATTGTGTTGAGGAAGACCTCATCGGGAACGGTGGGGAGGGAAATCGTACACTCAGCTCACTTGAGCACTTCCTGAGATCACGTGGGTTGTTTAATTCTATCTGTGGATTCCTTGTAAATTTATCTTTCTTTTAACGCTTGTTGCACACGAGATATCGATGAAATTATTATTCGGAAAGGAAATTTAGGGGACAAACTTTCCAAGCCTGAGTTTGAAGTTACTCTTCTGCAGAATTTGTTGGTTATGAGGCAAAATTAAATCTATAGTTTCCCTTATCCAGGTAAATCAAGTTCAGATTGCTCTGCACTTTCTCAATAGAAGGCTGAACAATAAGAATAAAAAGCATGCTTTGAGCTGCCTTAGAAACTAGGGAAGATTTTCCAAACATTGTGCTTTCAACGACATGCTACATGCTACATCTGCTGAAATTTCAACTATTTTGGAACCATCTACAACATACCGATCAGATGGCAAACGATCCTGGTGGCTTCAATGGTTCCGTGGAAGAACGAAATTGCTTATTGTAGGATGCTACTTGTGTGGTCATTGTTGTATTGTCATCAATAATACCACACACTCATATTTATCCTGGTGGCCTATTTTGGAGGCAATTTTTCAGACTACGATACCTGCACCTGCAGGCAGTTCATCTTCTATACATGTTTCCTATTTCAATTGTGTGTATCTTCTCATTTATTCTGAAGTGCAATCAAGGAAGCCTCATATAAAGTAAATCTCTTTACAGATTTCACACAGTACTGAAAGTTTAGCGTTAATGTGCAATGATAAACCATAGGCCGAAGATAAGTGGTTCATTATCTATCATATGTAACACAATCGAGGCTATAGTTAAAGTCACAGCTTATAAATGCTTACAAGCTTAGTTAGTTTTATTTACTTATATCAAATCCATCAGTATAGCTTTCTAATATTCACCATTAAAATGTACTAAATTCAGCTGTGCATCATAGGTTGCGAGAGAAAAATAACTAGTAACTACTTGTGTAAACAAACAAGGCTCTTTCGCTGCATTCACAGAATTAAAATAAAATTTGTACAATGGATGTGCAGTCTTGTTTCACTAACAATTTCACAGAGAAACGACATTATGTTTCAACACACAATCCACTTGATATAGCAAGTATAACTTTATATTGTATACTTGAAATAAAAATGTTGAGACTATAGCACATTCCGTAACACTTTCCGTTATTCCGTAGGTAACACTTTAATTAAGGCTAATGGGCTGTTCCAGGAGAAAAGAAAAGAAAAGCCATGAATAGACGAGAGTATCGTATTTCTGAGAATATAAGCGCGTACAGAGACCTAAAACCATACATCAGCGATAAGAGAAACAATATTCCATGATACTATTCAGTAATTAAATGTCCACAAAATAGCGCAAATCCGGCAAGTCTACAAATAGGCAATTATTCGATATACTTATTACGTGTACGTGTCAGAAAGTGGTAAATTAGTGGTAATTACACGCGTGGGACTTTCAATCATTGGTGCCTTATTTACCAATCAGAATCCTACTAAGTCAACAATTTTAAACCAAGATACTCAAAAACTAATTACTCTGTAGCTTATTTCTCCAGCATTCATTGTTACCACAACAAACTCTACCTCGATTCGAGGGGATTTAGGAAGCTTTCTTTCATGTATTTTCTTATTACAAATGCAGTTATCTTACCATATCACCCTCATGCCTTTAATGTTTCTTAGATAATTTAATTTCAATATACTTATTCTTTTTAAAATTATATAAATATTTACTCAACCTCTCGCTCTAAATAATTATCATGGCAACAAGCAATCATACATCTCAAACAAACTACCAAAAGCTTTCAGTATTCATGGTGGTACTGAAGAGAATTTGTGTAGATGAAGCAACTACTTTATTTTAAGGGACGTTTATTCAATACTAAAATATTATAAGTGTAGCAGTTGGGCGGCAAGAAGGTTAAGGAACTCCCAAAGTAAAACAAACACACATACATGAACTAAATAAAATCCACTTTTTAAACCACCAGTTTATTCAAATGTATTATTTCAATTTATAATACATACAATAATATATGTATATTATAGTCTAAAAATGTATATAGTCTAGAGCCTAATAGCATCAGAATTTATTCTCATTTTCACAGTATCTTATGGAGACAGTGGAATTTCAATCTCACAGCCTTCTTCATTCGACATTATTGTTCCTAAGTATGCACTTATACGTGCAACAGCATTTGATAATTGGCTCAACTTTCATCACTTCCTGCTCTTCCAGTAACCGTTGTACTCCGTTTTAGTTACATTTATTTTTAAACCACAGTTTACAAATACCTCTTTTAGTTTCCTGAACATATATACGTAGATAATAACTCTTTGTCTCAGAAAATGGAATTCTGACTGATAGAATTATCACCTCAATTGGGTTATGGACCTACTTTTGTGATAATAATTTGGTTTATTACGTCTTAAAGAGTTAATTTGCTGATAATTGTTTTAATAGAAGCTTTTTTCTAGTGAACAAAAGGTCAAGAATTCCGTAATAAATGACAGAGTAAGGCGGGGCAAACGGACATGCTGAGAACAATTTTGTTTTCAAAGTAAAGGCCATATTAATTATTGCAGAGTAAAAGATTGCTTTCAAAATGAACGCTGAACAGTAATTTAAACAAACTATAAATTGATTCATAAGAACAGAAACACGAAATAATTATCTGAGGTATGTAAAATGTCCGTCTGCCCCATTCGTTTGGGCAAATGGGCGCTAACATTTTCAGTCAGTGTATCACCCCTACAATTAAGACGCACAGAATTTAGATAATTTCCGGTCTGTACACAATTAACATGTTACTAATTTGCAGAATTGAGGCATTGCACCTACTTCTCCAATTCCAATTCGCTGTAAACTTCTAACATGGCGGTTTCGCTGCTGCTACCTTTTCCCTTTCAGTGCGGGCAGTTCTCCCAGCTTTTAAATCATTTGCAAATTCTGGGCTTGTTATAAAATCAGATTTTATTGATCTCCTTTTGACTCCTGGTATATCTTTGATATCCAGGGAAGTTATTGCACCAGAACTTAACTGTTGGAAGCTTGTCGAGGCCTAGAAGCTTGAATTTGATCCTTGTGTTGTTGTGTTCTCAGTATATGGGGCTGCCTATTGAAGATTCTCCAACAGAGGTTAGTTCTAAAATTATTCAAGAATCTAATTTTCAACACCGTGTTCTCTATATTGATGGAAAAATGAACATGGAATTAATTTAAGTAAAACAAATATTATGCATGCCATTATTTAGACATTATTCACATCAGAAACTTTGAAAAATTGTATTGAATGAATTTTGAGACTAAAAGTGCGCCGTCCATTTGGGGCACCCGAGCCCTATCCGTCTGTATTACAGTGCATTCAAACGGAAGACATACGGGCTTATTCTAATAAGCTTTGTCACCGATAGATACTGATGTCCACATACGTATATATAGAACACTTGTTACGTCTTGGTTTTCTATAAAAACCACGCGTTCAATAACGGAATCTTACAGCTCAAGTAAGTTTTAAATGTTTCGGTTCTGTTCCTGGATTGCAGATTTGCTTTGCGATAATCACAGACCATTTCGACAATCCGCCTACTTCCATGTCCGTTTACCCCATCCATTCCTTAACATGTAAATCATGAACATATTAAAGTCGCTGAACGTACACTTGCATTCTATAAAATGTTACGTCTGATATCTTAAACAGTTTTGAGCTAATGGGTGACACGAGAGTACCAAATTTAACCGAAGTGGAATATGACTTCTAAACTCCCTTTAATGGGTAAAGAAGTTTGTGTGAGACTGACGCATCAAACGTTTGAATACATACATACACGCTCACACGTTTTCCTCAGCTACCTTTATGGGGATTCAGAGTACTACAGAACTCATATTTACGGTGAAATATTGATAATACATAAAAGTTTACTTGTAATATATTTCTTCTGCCTTCCAATGAATCAATGACTGGGATTTAGAACCTGGAACGAAAGGCGATCTTTTATGTCTTTGTCCCTGACGGGGCACCCCACGGGAGGCTGGGTGAAGTGAATGGATCCTAAGGGTGGCCGAAAAGTTGTCACGACAGAGCAGGTGTCAGGGTCTCTACATTTTCCCAGATAGAAGCACCTGGGCGTAAGCTGGCTTAGCTCCCTTCCCTCCCTGTGTTGTAGTATTTAACTCCCACTTTTACTACATACGGGAGCGCAGGCGGTGACACTGATGCTACATTGAATGAAGATGGAGCACCGGTAGAATGAAATGGCGGGGGAAACTGGAGAACCCGGAGGAAACCCGTCCCAGTGCCGCTTCGTCCACTACAAATCCCACACGCGGTTGCCTGGGATCAAACCAGGGCCACTTTGGTGAGAAATGAATGGTCTAACCACTCGGCTACGGCGCGGCCTCCTTCCCTCTCCCCGGGGTTGTACGCGCCCGTGGGAGGCCCGAAAACCAACAGGCTTGCCCTCCAATCCGGGAGGATGATATTTTCTGAGCGCATTGCCCCCCTCCCCTTCACCTTGCCGTGCTGCTGCCGCGACGCTTCCAACCCTGAAAGAAACCTAACGGGACAAAGGGTGAAATGAAATTATTTATGTAAAAAATGGAGGGACAAGAATTCGGAGAGTATGGACATCCTTCCCAGTATTCGCCTGGCGACCCGGGGCAACATGCGAAAAACCCCATGGGCCAGGAAGATCGCCACGGGGATCGAACCTGCGATCTTTGGAATGCGAGCCACAGAGGTTACCTTTCAACGCTAAGCGCTGGAGTATACAGAGTACGTAAAATGGAGCTAACAATCAGCACACTGGTGTTATGATCAAGCTGTACTTAACAACTTCTGTAACATGTTCATACCAGATCATTTAAGAATACAAATTAGAGTCGTATATTACAAATATATCTAATATCTGATTTTCTGTATTAACATAGCTTTGTTTTAGGCTCTGATGAGTTATATGTTGTCCTCTTATTCTAACAAGTAATGAAATGATACCGTAGCGGACATGAGAAAGAGCCAAGAGCATGATAAAAGCATAACGATCTTTTTGCTTAAAGCGGTTCCTGCCTTTAGCTGCATCGTCGACATTAGCTTTAACGTGGCTGGCGACAAGAAAAGGGATAGTGATACAGCTGCTGTAAAAAGGTTTGTGGAAAGAAGGGACTTCTTGGATGTATTGTATGGACTGGCAAAATCGTGACAAAGTTACAGAACGAAGAGAGGTTGCTTTGTCCTCGTATATCCCGGCCTCCTCCAGTTTCTTCTTTATGACGTAAAAAAGGTAACAAAACACATAGCCACAAAGCCCCCTGTCACCTTTGCTCAACGTTAGCGGAAAACATAAAGGTAGCAGGCAGATATGCAGCAAGTGTCTATTGGCGAGGAGCATATGGCGTTTCTTTCTGTTGGATAACAGGATGCGCATCCGAAGAACATTTGCATGCAAATGAGGATGTGTTTGCGCGCACGGGTTAAGCTGCTTAGCAGCGCGGTTGGCCCAATTTTCTTGAGACCTGTTCCCTGGGAGCTTACCTCACCTGATGTTTGTTGTCGGAGATACAAGGCGATATGGGATGGGACCTACTTGCTCAAGCGGAAGATAAGGCAGTACGCTCTATTCCGTCACCAATCAGGAGTTATTGAACAAATGTTCAAGAGGAAGCCATCCTGAAAATGACGTTTTACAGATTCCATCGGCGTGTAAATTTAATTGGGTGATAGAAAGTATGGCGTAGATGATTGGGGAGCCCAACTACGTTTTTCCATTCCTGCTAAGAACTCCTATTTTCATTCCAACAAGCTGTGCTCATATCAGCATACTCAGCGGCACAGAGTAAGTGTATGCGAGTATAACTGGTTTTTTTGTTTACCGTTAAAGAGATAAAGTTATATATTTATAACAGCTGGTCACTACATGATGGCTTTGAAAGTTCATTTTCTTTGCATGACCAGGAGAGAAAAAATAGGATGTGTTGAACTCACAAGCCCTTTTTTTACTCACCTCTATACAAAGTATTCTTAAAGGGTCTGCATGTTTCACGTTTGCCAACTCCACGATAATTATGGGGGCATATGATAATTTTAATGATTGTGCACATGGTTGCCAACACGTACGATAATTACGGAGGTGTACGATATTTTTAATGTGTGATAATTCGATATCGGCGACTTGTCCTCTTATTGTCGGTGTGCCCAGATCTGGTAATCCTAATGAAGAAGGCACTGTTCAGTAAATTGATGATTAATGGAGAAAACTCGGAATAAGTGATATTCCGTGTGAAATAAAGAATATACCTGAACCTGACAGTTTCTGGAGTGCTGTTAAACACATGTGTCACCTTGGTGGAAATATTGGTTTCAAAGAACTAGGGGCCTTTGCATTATCAGAAGTGCTTCTTGTAAAATAGTTTTTTTTTTCTAAACTGGTTTCAGAAAAAACCAAAGTTAGAAACAAACTGAAACTAGATACGATAAATAGACTTATTCTGTCATCTCAGCTTATGAAAGAATGTGGTGGGTCCGAAAATTTGCAAGTCACCGAGATGTTAAGGTTTATCTTTAAAAAAAAAAAAAATGTATAATGCTGCAACGGTTGAGGAAGATGAACTTTCAGATGAATAGTGCGAGAAACATAAGTGTTATTGTAATACTGGTTGAGGTCATCAATCTTGTAAGTGGATATCATAAACATCATTACTATTATATTTTCATAATGTTTTCTTATTGTTGTAGCATTTGGTTTATGATGTACGATACTTTTGAATACAAATCTATAACTTTGAGTGGCTGGTACGATAATTTTACTTTTAAATGTTGGCAAACCTGGCATGTCTACTGTATGTTAATCGAAATACGGATTATTACATATTTACTTGTAGATACAACGGAAATAAGACAATACAGTAAACTTGAGCAATACCCAAATGCTTTAAAACTTGGTCGCTATCTAATGGCTTTGATATTCTATGCTCTTTGCACCAGCAGGAAACAAAAGAGAGAAAGAACCATTAATGGCTTCCCATTTCAGAAAAGTATAAGCATTTTAGCTCAGATTCATAACAAGGAGTATAGTGCAAATGGTTGCATCCACAAACAGGTACATTTGGCAAAAAGTACATTCATTAACGAAATCTAGCAAGTTTCTGTGTGTTTCTTAAGGTCTACCAGGTTTCAAAGCTAATTCACAACTGCATTAAAAATGTTATTCCCAGAAAATTAAAGTTATACATTTCACTTTTCATGCAAACTTTTTAAAGGCATGATCAGAACCATTTCGAAAAAATAAAAATGTTGGAAATATCTTTAGTAGGCTTTAACGCCCGCTCTTGCTACATAACAAGCGCTGGATACCTAAGATATAGGCAATTAAATGATACTTGAAAAAGGACTTCTGGGAAAGCAACGGAAATTTAGCGGCACTCCCCAACATTTGCCAGTTATGAAAACTAACAAAAACCTGGAGAAATGCACCATCACGAAGGATGCTGGCGGGTTTTGAACCGCGAACCTCGTCAATGCGGTCCCATGCTCCCACGTGACTAAGATCTATCTTGATTCTCCCCCTGCTTTGTTTATTCATGTAAAGAGTAGTTTAAGGAGGGATTTTCTTGAAAGTCTTCGTGACACATTCTTGGAGGACGTTGAACTCGAAAAACAAATACGCTATGTGAACAGCTCTTCGTTTTGGACATAAACTGTTCATACACATACACACACACACACACACACACACACACATACAAGCACGCGCAGACGCACACACGCCCGCGCGCACATACACTTTTTCTAAAATGATTTTATGGTATTCAGAGAGTCTCAAAACGAACATTTCAGGTGTGATCTCGGTATAGAATTTTGGGTTGAATACAATACATACCTCCTCTTCTTATGTGTTATAGAAATTTATGCATTAGAAAAACTGAAAATATAGAATGATCCTTACATGCACCTGCCATCAAAGCTCTCAATTACAATAAATGTTAGTTTGAAAACGTTAATTTAAAAGCCCAAATAGAACATAAGTGTCATTCGAGTCCAATTCAAAAGAGCAAGCAAAAATAGGGATTAAATGAAACAAGCAATAATTTTCTGCAACTTTTTTAATTAAGCATATGATAAAAAAAATGGTGTACTGGATTTGAAAGACTATGCTAAAGCATATTTAATTTAATTTTACAAACAGGAAAGCTTGCTTTCACTGAGGAAATGAACTTTTGGAGCAGCTTCCGCTGAAGAAACGGGAAGTAGTTGCTTATTTACGCTACTGAATAAAATCCTACTTATCTCTATCCCTGTTCGTGTATCTGTCGCTTGCTTAAGTATTAGATACATCTCTATTGTATATTTCTGTCATCGAAATTACATATTCACTATTGCTTATCCTTTTGAATTGCAAATTTAGAGTTTTCTTCCAAAGTGGGGCGTTATATCGTCGAATAGTTAAAAGTTAGCATCTGTGTGTTTCTTTTTTAATTTGAACTATTTTATTGTGGCTAGCAACATAATAATAAAAACTTTTGCACTGCAGGTCTTGAAACAAATTTATGGCATAATCCGTACAACAGGTTAGACAGTATGTTAAACTGAGGATGTTTCATCTCACCGTTAACATAAGATCAAATAGCAAGTATACGTCAAAGAGATTGTTGCGAATGGGAAGCATAAAAGTTCTCACGCAAACTGATATGGTAATAAGTGAAGTCACAGTCTTCTGAAACTTTAACTATCCAGACACAACCCTTAAACCTGCTTCCGCACTAAGCCTATATCTATTTTTCTGCAATCCCGTTATTGATATGGAAAATATATGTACTGTCTTCCTAAAATTATATTAAACGAATGCAAAAAATATTATTATTGGGCCGCGGCTGAGTTGTTACAGCGTTCACTTACCAGCTAGGGGGCCCGGGTTCGATCCCAGGAACCCGCATGTGGTATTTGTGGTGGACGAAGCGGTGCCAGGGCGGGTTTTCTGCGGGTTCTCTAGTATCTCCCACCACTCATTCCATCGCCTGCATTTCATATCATCCTCTTCCTCATTATCACACCTGGTGCCTGACCACCCACTTCCAGGTCGTCACTGTCTGGGCCATAGGTTCCTCTGTTCCCCGACAGGCAGGGGAGGGTAATCAGGTAAAGGAAAAAAAAAAATACTATTATTACTTACCATAATTATTGAAGGACCACTTCCGTAGCGTAATAGTAGGGCGTCTGCCTCTGGCGCAAAGGAACCGTGTTCGATGCCCGGTAGGAAGATCTGGCACTCAGCCTCGTTAGATCCCGGAGGGGCCAATTGAGGAACTACTTGATGAAGAAGTAGTGACCCCAGGTTGCGAAGGTCACATAACCGTCCGGGAAGGCTTAGGGTGCTGATCATGTCTCATCCTCCAGTGCTGTACCTCACTCGTGACGCCTGAAGCGGACAGAGATGGGGGATGCAGCGGTCGAGCGGTAAGGCTTGGCCCGTCAGGGCTGTTGCGCTAGAGTTTCATTTATATTATTGTGACCTCGTGATTAGACCGTTTGCGTATCACCAAGGCAGCCCGGGTTCGTTCTCCGGTTTCCCCCATCACTTATTCCAGCAACTGCTCTGTCATCGCATTTCCATTCATCAATTTCGCTTACATTTCATATGCTCCCCTTTCTCACTATCATACCTGATGCTGGGCTGACCACCCGCTTCCGGGTGGACACTCTCTTCGGTCCAGAGGTTCGTCTGCTCCCGGACAGGCACCTGACCCTAGGAATGAGCTTGTAAGTCCTATGGGTGTCACTCCTTCATGAGGGGTAGGTAATCAGATAAATAAGAAGATAACTATTGAGTTCTGACAAGGTATAATATCAAACGCCCCGTATATTCCTCCTTAGTGATTCTGTAGACTCTTCTCAATGCGATTTAACAAATCAATGCTATCAGTTATTCAAAGACCTACGAGCCCACAGTTCTGTAAAGGAGGCACGAACGTTGTATCTTTCACATAACCTCATCCCCCTCCCGAAAATAAAACGGACTGCATGCATTCGTATATTTCTTCACTCACTAGAAGACAACCCGTCGATTTCCACTTCTAGAAGTTTCCTGTGGGTTTAAAATACGTATACCATCGACGAATAGAGTTGTCACTCAAGCTATCCTTGTTAAACCTTGTTCCCAGTGTCGTTGCACTGTTATGACAGACTGACGTGAATGAAATTCAAGTACAGCTTTCTTGTCGTCTATCCACCATCTTCACTACCCGCTGCGTTCTCGCGGCAGAAAGCCGAAAGAAAGAAGAACATAAATAAAACTTGCTTGTTTTCACTATGCAGCTGAAACATGATTTTCACCTCTAAATTTTGATATATTCTTGTAATTTGATCTTATAGTGAGTGCAAGATAAGTCTTCAATTTAATATATTGTCTAACCGATTGTATGAATTCTGGCATACATTTGCTCATGGCCTTCTACAAGTAGTTATTCGTATTTAAATAGTATGCTGCAATATTAGCGTGGTAAGTGGTTTATACCAGCATTGAGGAAAGGTCTCGAAATCTCTTTTTTCGCCTTTTAAATATATTACACTGTAAGAAAACGACAAGAAGTCCAGTCCACTATGTTTTTTACTACCCTTATTTTTCTTCTAAGGTTTGGCACAAAAACATAGTTCTCTTCTACTGACGTTAACTCAGTCTCTTTCATGATACTACAACTCACAACGGTTTTCTTCTCGTAGCCCTGACTCGCTTCTCTATCTTTTTCACTTTCTCTGTCTCTCAAACACTAACTCCGGCGATACAATCGCTCAAAACTCTTTAAAAGTTCTTCACTTCGACGCCACGTATCCTTCACAGCTGTCTCCCACTACCTGACACTGACCGACTCAAAAATTGCCCACCCACACGCACTCCGTAAGCTTTTATACCGGCAATAACATAGCCATATCTTTCTCGAACCTCTTCAAACAAGCCGGCCTCCGGACACATCTCGAATCATCTGGAAAATACTCCTTTTGGTTCTTCCGCTCTGATTGTTGTCACGTGTTCGCTCGCGTTATTGGTGTGGGGAAGCTTGACGGTGAGCCATGGGCGTCGCGAAGGGTTGCAAAGGGGGTGGGGCCACGGACCCCTTGGAGGTTGGTGAACTTAATGTGCAGCCAATTACTGACTATTAAACTATTATTTTAATTTTGATTTAAAGAGCAATTTTTATTTAACACAAATTAATACGGTTATCTGCAACAAATGTTATAAATTTTGACAGAAAAATAATGATTTAATATTATCTGATTGTAAACCTCCAACATGTGCCCCCTCTCCCTCTGTAAAAAAGTGTGCCGACACAGCGCCTTTTATACCCCCCGCTTCAGGTATATGTTGCGAAGTAACTTGGCCTCGAGCATCCTTTCCTGTGCGCCGCGGCCGGCGTCACAATGTATTTTAGAATGTAATTCGTCCAAATGGCTTGTAAATAAATATTCTTCTCCGTGATCCATATTATCTTGTAGTTTTATCGTAATGCTATCAATTTAATCTATTTTTACTTTATTGGAAACACTAAACGAGTAGTATCTAATGATTTAGAAATAGAAGATGCTTGGAAAATTGGATGTGAGGTCTTGATGCCGAAGAAATCAAAGTAGAGGTGCGATTTCACATACACCTCATTTTACAAATGGTTAAAACAAAAAGATGCAGATATTAATGACATGAATGCATTGGCATATTAACTTCTCTAACCACTACCATTTATTTTTATATGCTTTCTGCAAGCTCCTTTACTTTCTCTACCACATGATAGATATAGAAGGTATCATACCACCCCAAAATTCGATCTTGAGAATTACCTACCTAACGCTAAATCCAAAAAGAATAATGTTTATACAACGGTCTATGTGCCCCCCCCCCCCTCTCTCTCTCTCTCTTTCTCTCTCTGTGTGTGTTTGGGTATGTGTGAATTTTAAAGGGAAGATTTATGTAGCTTTTGAATAATACTACGAATATGATTACTTATTTTTTATAAATATATGAAAATAAACATTTTATTGTGACAGTTTTACTTCTCGCACTACTGTTTTTAATTATTTATTTCAGCACTGAGACTTATTTTGTTTGTATAGCAACCAGGTTAGTTGAAGGATTGTCAGCTTAAGAACCATGCTCAGAAAATTAGTAACCATTGTTATATCAATTATTGTATTTACGGCGCGTTATGATCATTGGGTTAGAACGACTACAAATATATTAAAAGCACTAGTAACAGACATTAGTTGCAAAATACGAAGATGTACTTCAATTATCCCGAAAGCAAAAAATAGTAATTTCAAAATAGATCCTGCTTTTCTCACCTCTGCTCTGATGTAATATACCTTGAATTTAACTGTCTGGGTTGTTTTCTTGGTTAAATATGCGCATGGAATTGAAACGCTCAACCTTATATTATTCAAGGTAGCTTAGCGCATGATATATTGAACGGATAATTCAAACCTTCAAGCAATCCATATTCATTTCTGTGATTAATAGAATGTTATTACCAAATGTTTCCTTAGTAAGCATGAAAATGACCTATAATTGTAGTTTTGGAATTACGTGCGTGACTGTAAATGTCTCTAATTTCTCCTTAGGAACAATTTATATCAAGGTTATACATCGAGGTTTGCAAAATTAATTTGATTTACATTTCTTGCACTTTTATGTTACTGTCAGTGCTAAAAAGTGCTAAAAAGTAATGAAGGTAAGCTGTGAACAGAAACCGGATTCTGATGATATGTCATCTTTTGATCTATCATAAGTATCACTTGTGAGTGCCAGTTTATGAATATGCATATTTGTCATTTTTTGTTATTTTCTACGTTGGGGAAAATGTTTTTTGATTCTACGTCCTGATTTTAAGATTTTCTTAACCTTTGTGTGTTTCCTTACGTTTTTGACGTTACATTGACTACACAGTGTCTCAAATTGAAACACTATTTATTATTAACAAAATGTAACAGAAATAATGTTTGTTGTTTATAACTGAGAGGGCAATGGTAAGCATCGTCGGTATATAAACGAGCATCACATGCTGTGATTTAGTGCTGGAAATGTAAATTTGGTATACCAGATCAGTTTTTCTAATAAAAAAAGAATAATAATAACAAATGTAGACGAGATAAACATTTCCGGAAATTATCTTATTACTGCTTTTCTTGCAGGTGCAGGGAGAATATGGGAATACAGTAGGCTTAGAACGATAATCAAACATTTTAAAGCATCGAAATTCCGTTCTCTTTGCACGGTCAAAATAAAAGTTGATCAGCACCCTTCCATTTCAGAAAAGTTTAAGTATTACAAAACTCGCACAAATAGCAAGGAATATCTCCGAAATAGTTCGCCCTACAAAAATTACAGGGTTATTCCAAATTATTGTCGGGGTTACAAAAATTTATAGCTCACAGTGCAGTTGACATAGGAATATGAATTTCGTTTTATTATATACTTTGTTGTTGTATTGTATTGTTCACATACATTACCTTGTCACTCTAGACACATCCACTCGATAGTCCATCTGTTCTCACACACGAGTCGACATGGCAACAATGATGGTTTCAAAGACGGCTCGGATGTGCTACTTCAATTCCCAAGCTTTTCCCTTTGCCCCAACAACCTGTATCCACAAATTGTGCATACCATCTGCGAATAGTTATCGTATTTTGTCCGAGAATGGTGGACTATGGGGTGTTGATATTCTAGGGTAGAAGCTCTCTCCTTACCGCTAACCACCATTTTGTTAAGCACTGCCGTTAATGCTATCTGGTGGTAACTGATGTCACTAAAGTTGATGCAGAGCAAAACTTAAGTTTGTCTAACCGTTACTGCAACAACAAGTGGTATGCTTTCTAAACGAAAAATCACAAAACCCCAACAATCATTTTGAATCACGCGGTACGTTTGGACATAACTTACATGTTTGCGTTATTTTGTATAGTAAGACTGGATCTATCTCTTACGGTTTACCAACTATGCTAAAGTTATCATCAAAATTAAATAGGACTACAGGTGCTATAACCAGAAAATTCAAAATATATATTTCATTTGTCATACAAATATCTTTAACATATGGCATTCTAATCAAAATCATTAAAGCCATTTTTGAGGCAATCAAAACTTTCAGAACATTTTCCATGTAAAGGGTAGTTCAGGTGGAGGATTATTGTTTAAAATCTTCGTGTGACGTCCTTAAAAGATATTAAACCTAAATACTAACTTTGGTTTTTAACCTACTTTTTTGTTTTAGAATTACGATGTTCATAGGCAGACATGCAGACAATAGTAAAGTAAAAAGGACACTTCTTATGGATTCAAGGCGTCTCAAAACATGCATTTTCAGTGATATCTTGGCATTGTTTCCTTTCTTGTAGGATACAACACTTCTTTTACTTACTCTAAATATCTACGTATCTATATTATAGTAGGGCAGGTGATAAATTAAGAATTATGCGTGTAAAGAGCGAATTACCGTTGCTGTTCTTAGTTATTCTCAACTATACCTACAGCTTTATAAAATCAATTCACCTAACGGTTACTCTGTATCCATTGTCGAATACTGAGTATGTGGTTGAGTATCCCAACCTCCGTGAGTGCAAGGATTAAACTAAACAGTTTTTATCCGATGCTGCATGAGCACACGGTCAGCGGCGGGTTTATCATGAACGGACTTGTGGAGTTAAGTCACGTATTTCTGTTTTTTCATGAAAAGTTGATATCGTGTAAAGCTATGTTTACCGTGCATTAGAACAGCACACGATAAGATTTATAGATAGCCAGGCTTGAGGCAATGTATATGCACACAAGCCCGTTCTGTTACAAGCAGAATATGAACATATACGCACGGATACAGATACTGGGCTGTGTTGGCATTTTAGAAGGTATAAACAAAAGAGGGCGTGCTTATAAGCTCCTCTATACTAGCTGAAATAGCAATTCGTGTATAATCTGTTGCCGCAGATTCAACACATCTAGAATACAATAGTGCTGGCATAATCTGTTCGAAATTCAATTCCAGAGATACAACTTTATTTTTGTTTGGGTAGATTCGTAAGAGGGATTATTTTAATGCTGTCAGGTCGCTTCCAAACATTTTTAAACCACAAAATGCACAATGATCATACATTTTTCACTCTAATTTAGTGACACAGTTATATTTCAGTGCCCATTATAGGTATATAAAACCTATATGTGTGATCTAAGTACTTCAAACTTCCCATCAAAGTCCGTTAGACATTTGCTTTGACGAGGATGTGCTGAACTGAAGGGTAAAGTATATGCATTAATTTTTCAGGAAGTGATGGATAACAATATACTGAAGTCGAATAATGCTTAGTGCACACAAAATACACGCATACACACAACAAACACTTTTGGGACGTGACAGGAAAAGCCTAGTGAAAGTTTAAAACAAAGTTCAATTTGTATTTGCAAACATACGGTATGTTAATCTTATCACTGCAGGAAAGATTTTATAGTGTTACCCTACCATCCCTGCGTTTTTTGTGTCTGTATATGCGTTTTTATGCTATAATGTACATTTCCATTGACATGTTCAATGTTCGCGGACCTCTATGGCTATTTGTGAACTCGCTGAACGCAATCCAACCTAATCTAATCTCTCTCTCCCTCTCTGTCTCGCTCAAATACGCATACACAACTGATACTATAGTCATAGTATATTTATAGTCATAGGTATTGATTTACGGTAATTATTTATTTCGAAGAATATTCTCATATTACTTACGTATGCGCAAAGGCAAAATTTGTTTGGTGATTATTTAGAAAATTGGGATTAATAATTTAGGTTAGTGCTGTTATGTGTTAAATATTATACTGAAAATTCGCATTAATTTCGCAAACATTTTCGGGTAAAATTAGTGCACATAGACATTATTGAAATTAAAATTAACAGATAAGTAATGTTACTTTAACATTATTGTTTAACATTTCTCCAACCCAAAACATCTATTTTATTATTATCATGACCTGAGTCACTACATATATCATGCATCAGATATCAAGACCATTGCCCACGAATCGGTATCACCAAATTGTAACATACAAGTTGTGACACATTCTTCATAGTTGTTCTTCTGTCTGTTACAACCAACATATATGTATAAAAAAATCTCTTTCTGTCAGAATTTGATACTGATAACCAAAGACATTGAAGGGACTTTTCACAGAAAAAGAGGTAACATTCCCCTTTTGCTTTGAATGGTAAGAGTGCTGCTTCTATATCAAATATGTTACTATGGACAATGGCACAAAGTTATTTGTGCTTTAAGCTTATTGCGGGGGCTTTGATAACACGGAAGTGTGACCCTGTTGTAGCCTCACTGATTAAATTGTCGTGCAGCTTTCTTGGTCTCTGCCAATAATATTTATTTTATAGTATTGCTACGAATTGATCTCAAAAGACGCTGGGTTGTTTAATTCGTAAGAATTAAATGTGAATTATTTCATTGTTATTAAAACCAAAACTTAAGCACAAATTGACAATGAGTGAATGGGTAAACCAAAATACTTATTTTTCTAAGCCAACATTTAGAAAAGTATATATTTCTCACTTATTGCCAAAAACAGAATATTGTCGAAAATATGAAAAATTCGCGAAACAAATAATCCCAGATATCACTTCTAAACTAAGTCAAGTACCTGCAAATCGATTTGTTCTGTAATTGAACAATTTTATCGTTTATCATTAAAAACAAAAACAAAAACTCTTGCCTCTGCCTATGAGGTTATCTTTCTTCATCTGCACAATTGTTTCTCATTCTTCTTATGGCCTTATAGTGTAAAATGAACAATTAGATCTTCAATTCCTTGGGTTTATTAAACTCTATTATTTGGTCTGTTTGCTTGAATTCTGTCACACTGCATCTTCCCATGTACATCCCGGTACAGTTTCCTTATTTTACACAGCAATTTTCAATGCCTTTCTTCGTTTTCGCTGTTTCTGCATTCTGATCACGTGCTACCACTATATATATATATATATATATATATATATATATATATATATATATATATATATATATATATTTTAATGAATGTAGATAGTATAATTTCCCTGTGCAGCACGTATATTGTACCATTTTTATTAAATGCCTTAAATACTTTAATGCATTAATTAGCTTCTATTAGTTACATGCACAGGGGAGATCGAGGACCCAATCTACTGCTTAAAAGCATTTCGAGTGCTTCAGTAGGACTTCCCACATTTAAATAACACTAACCATGAATCCATAACTGATTTCTAAATGTAAGTGCCTCCAAACGAGGCACAAACTCAGCACTTTCAATTGGTAATACCAGAAGGCGGATAAATCTATATCAACGTACTTGTTGGTACATTACCTTTGAAATAAAGCATAGAATTGTTAAAGGTTTATAATTTTAAAAATATTAGTTTTCCAATACACAAACTGCTACCAACATGAATATGGTGTTCGCAATGTTTCTGATCCAAAGACAGTTTTAGTGTAGGTTAGTGGGGAAACTAGCAAATAAACTTTCTCATCAGTCAGTGAAAAATAGAAAACATAATCCGTAGAATCATAGTGGTCTGTAGATGTTTTGCGAGCGATTGCTTTTCTCCCCACAAGTCAGTACACTGTCACAAGAGAAAGCCAACTCACTGATGGTGTGCCAAAAAGCAGCAAAGGATAAAGATGGAGAGCCTCTGGCCATTCAGGTAGACAGCAGTATACGAAAATGGCCCATCTGGAATCCTTAGGGTACATCGTAATCCGTTTGGAACACCCTCATGTGCCCCATCACCAGGAGACAATTAGAAATAAAAATAAAAGGGACACTGGCCTACAGTTTCGGAAGGCACCTTGGCAGTGTGGCCCAGTCCTGCACCGTAGTCGGTGCACATTAGTGATGCATGAAGCGAAATAATAACCACAAAAAGAATGGAAACGTTGAAGGCCTAGGAGGAGGTACCTAAAATGCACTTACCCCCATTTACCAGTATGAGTGAAGCAACATCTCTTAGTCACCTTAATGTGTGCATAGGAATGTTCCACTTGTCTGCGGAATAAGTTGGCAACCAGCATGTAGAAAGAGAAAGCAGTACTCGCCCTCTCGCTCGCATGCAGTGTTGTGACGATCCTCTCCTGCTAACTGAGTGAGAGGTGTCACAGTGAAAGAGATTTGACAACAAGAACGATTTTGACCGGAAAAGCTATTCCCTTAATGGGGGTTCTTCATTACACTCAAGGGAGTGGACTCAGGTCATTTCCAACCAATATCGCTATCTCTTTCCGCCAACTTATTCCGCACAGACGCTAACGGCATAGGACTTCTAAGGTGATGCAAACAAGTTTGCTTTTAGTTGTGAGGACCGAGGAAAAAAAATAAAAACATAAAAAATAATAAACAACCTGCATCATATTCTCTAAAATAGTTTTATTTCGTGAAACTAGTGCATTTGTTGTTCTCTGAGGTACTTATGACCTTATGTCGGGAATCAACAGATAATACATTTTTAGTTAGGTGTAGAAGTTAAATTAGGTATTCCTGAAAAGCAATAAACTTGAATACTGTGCGTTTTTCAATATCTGCATCATTTAGTTAGGCGTGTTCTCAAAATAGGAATAGTTCCTAATGGAGCGAAAATCACATTATAAGAGAGTGGCGAAATCCAGGGAATATCCATAAGCGGAAGTAGTCTGCTTGTGGCTAAACCCAGTAAACAAGGGTGGGCATGAAGAGCACATGACGGATGATTCTACGTCAGCAAGTTTGGTAGCAATTTGTTGGCTGAGCAAGTAATTATTCATTCCACGGCTTGGCCATGAGGTCACATTTGTAACAGCCAGCTAACGAGCAGTTCTACACGCCGCAATTCGGCTATACACCTCCAGGCGTTTTGCAGATTACAACTCCGATCAAAAGCTAAACATGTCTGTAGGTGTGTGTTCTTTTAATATTAAGAAAACAAAGCAAACAGGTCACATTTGAACCCTGCAATAATTTTCATAAAACTAGGTTTCTTGAATCGTGCTGTTTATCGGTGAATAACACTATAGGCTATAATGAGCTATGTTTTTATTTCATTGTTTGGAATTACTATTAATTGCCGTTCATTAGAGCCTAGATATAAAGAAAAAGAAGTTTTTAATAACTCTAGTTTTTTCAAGTGGTTCAGTTTGCACAAATTAGTTACAGGGTTTTGGATACAGAGGGAATTAAATTGCAATATACTTATCTTGTAATTTGTATGATTTACTAAGCCCGGTGGCGCTGTGGTAACACCACAATCTTTCATCAGTTTTATTTCCTTCTTCATCACCATTTCAGGCATTGAGTTCATCTCCCATCCTGAATCCACTATGATCTAAAGTTCCTTGCCCTTCGAAAACTACTGAAACAAAGCATATATGAGGGTAATGAGTTGAAGAAGAACAAGCACGTTTAAAGCCACGACTACCACTAGTGGAACCGTCCTTAGTCGGCAAGACACTTATAGTTTATCAGAACTTAATAAAATGATATTAAGATAAGTTAACTAGAAAACGAACGGGATGGTTCAGGCGGTAACGTCTGTGGCCCACATACGTGAGGCTGTGAGTTCGATCCCCGTAGCCGACCTTGACCCATACGTTTTTTCGAAGGTTTACCCCGGTTGCCAGGCGAATACTGGGAACAATTTCCATACCCTCAGAATTTCCGGTCCCTCCATTTTGTTACATTAATAACTTCATTTCACCCTTCATACCGTTAGGTTTCTTTCAGGATTGGAAGCGTCGGAAGGCGTCGCGGGGTAAAAAGTGGTACGTTAAAAAATACGCTTTGGATATCTTTCCCACGATTGGAACTTCCTGATTTCCACCCCCTCCCCCACATGGGGTGGTACAAACCCGAGGGGGAAGGTGAGCCGGTTTCTATGTTCTGCGCTACCCTTGGGAGTAGGAACTCGAAAGGATGGGAGAGAAACCGCACCAAGCCAGCCCCCGCTGGTGTGCTTCTAACTGGGAACATGTAGAGACCCTGCCTCTGCTCTGTTGTGGTAACGTTCCGGCTGCCCTTCGGATCCATTCGCCTCGTCTATCCCCTCGGGGGTGCTACATCAGAGCATAGGCACAAAAGGTCGTCTTTCGGTTGAGGTGCTAAGCTCCCCTCCGCAAGTTTCCATTGAGCCACTGACTAGAAATGACAACTAATTAGCTAAAACAATACTGTGAATGTTGGACTGTAAAATCAGCAACTGACTTACTTTCATCTATTTGAAATGTTTCTTCGCAATTTCCTTGCATATTCATTATTATAAAGTGCGCTTTGGAATGTAAGAGTCTTTCTGCACCGACGGCTATATACAAAATAATAAGCCAGGCGAAAATTTGTTCAGAAAGCAGACATGTGAGAAAAGTAAAACGCGTAAAATAAATGACAGATGCAGACGTAAAAAGAGTGAAGATGTTGGGATTCTATTAGTAGAAGCAACCGACCAACTTACGTCTGTCGTGTAATGTGGTTTCAAAAACTACGGTGTCGGGACAAGGTGAAAGATGTAGCTGTGAGAAGCGGAGAAATTTCCATTTTCACGCTCCACACGCCGTGGAATTTCGCCCAAGTGTAAAATGACGCCGTGAACTGGGGGGCAGATAAATACTGCGGCAAGCGGGGGCAATAGAATAGACGAGATAAAGCAGAAGGAAAGGAGGAAGAATGGGACCTTCAGGGAGCCCCGCGGTGCATGTTTCTTTTTTATGTTTCCTTCGCGAAGGTTGCTCCCAGGCAAGCTATCTCCACTCCTGAAAGATGACGGAAATGGCGAGAAAGAGGTGAGGTCGTCAATGATGTGCTTTATACACTGTTGTCCTCAGATTTGAACTTACCAAACCGCAATCTGCCTTCATATCCCTAGTGGCACTTTATTTTCATCCCTCCCTAAACCGCTGCTATATGGGAAAATCCAAACACCTCCACGGAAAGTATCAAACCATCAGGTGTTTGAAGCAGCAAGAAACTTGTAGCCTACACCTCAAGTGCATGTTAAACCGTACACTATCTTTCACCATACCATATTTATCATTTGAAAATACCAATATAAACTATTCAGACATTATTAAGGTAATATTTTCCTAGCTCTGTTATACATAGAGGCATTCAATTATCATATACGAATTATCTACAGTTATTTGTTTTGTACAAATTACCACTAGGTCATTCCTTTGTTTAGTTAATGTTGCCAACTCAATCCTAATCGCTGAAAAACAATTATCACAAATTACAATCGAGTAAGAATAAATTTAGCACTCCATTTTGGTGCGGTGTATTTGGGATACCAAGGTTTCTGGTCTTGCCTGGGAGGTTATAGTTGGGAAGGCATGGGTGATTTGGTTGCTCCGGTTTTTTACATAGGTCTTTCTCACAAATGCGTTGGAAGGTGTGAGTTTTGGTAGCTATGAGATCTTTATCTCAGAGTTGCCCAGGTGAGAAATATTCAGGTAATGAACAGAAGTCGTGTTTCCTTCTTTCTGTTTAACGAATATGTTACATTCACTTATGCCCCCCTTTTGACACACAAGACCTGAAATATGCTTGGTTAGCATTATTTGCACGACAAATGCGCTAGGTCGTCAACTTTTCATTCGAGTCCCATACACTATCTCAAAACTTTAAGACTCACACGTCTATCTCCCACCATGAAGAATAAGGAAGTGTTTCCTCCGTCTCTCGAAACCTTCATACTTGGCTTCGGTCCTTTCGCTTCGACAAATTTACCTTTATTAAACTCGTATGCTTAAGCGACGCTGTCTTGGGGTTTTCAACCCTTTTGTTACTTTCACAAAACTTCTATACAGAGAGCGATTCAAATATCTCTAGCTGAAATATTATTCATTATTTGTGATCCTTCAGCAAATATATATTGACTCTATGCGCATTTTACATGTTACGTACCGTACTCCTGGGAGTACGTGTACCCCAAGTTAAATATGTGTGCTTTAGATGATATATAGAGTAACAAGCACAAACAGTTTCATTTAAATCCCTTCAACAAATTTTGAACTGTCAAGGTTAAGAAAAACTCTACGAGCTTTATGAATTTGAAGTCATATTTTAGGTGCCTTTTTAGCTGTGTACAACGTGCTACAGCATCTTTCATTTTAAATCATTACTCAGAAACTAACACAGATATTTCAAAATTATTTTTGTAAAAGACAACTAAATGTTTGCTGCATCCAACAAACATATTTAATTTCTTATTATGAAAAACTGAAGCTGTACTACCTCCTGTACTACTTCTTTTGTTCATCGTTTGGTGTTAAGTGACAACTAAAATTTCATATGCGCAAAAGGGCACACTTGCAATTCAGGAAGTCACAGACTTTACGAGGGAGAGGGAGATAGAGTGACGGGGATAAGGAGTGAAACGGTAAAGCATAGAAGCAGGAGAGGAGAGAAATGGGTTCCTGACCGGAGAGAGATGGTTTGGTCCAGAAATGGCCTATTTGGTATCCACGAAAGAGAATACAAGGTGAAATAGTGACACGCAAAAACCTATTTTTGTAGTTTATTCATAATTCCCTTTTATTAATTTCTTTTTAGGGTACTTTAATTTAAATCTTGTCCCTGCTTCAGATGGGGAATAATAGATATTAGCAGCAGTCTGTTGAACACGATTTTGTAGATTTGTAATTTGGATTACAGAGGCATCTTTTTGCACCCATTAACTGGATATTAGTCTTAAGGTGTTAACAGAATAAACAACTGGCATACAATTCTTTGTCTTTTTTCAGGCAGTATAATGACATAAGCAGCAGAACTAAGAGATTTCTAATTGTCTCATTGGTAAAAACCTAGAAATAACTGAATTAAACCATCATAATATGCCTATAGCATGAATAAAATACCCGTGAGGTATTTAAGTCTGAAACATTCGTATTCCAAATTTCATTCCTTAGTTATTCTATTTACTGCAGCATTAGCAGCCACTGCCTATCGTGCTATGCCGTATGTGATAAGAATGTGCTTTAAAGTCTACTAAAACAAATATATGGAGTGTGAGCATAGAGTGTAAACGTTTGTGGTACACTACTCGTCTGTGTATCTAGAAGGTAAGTGCCAATCAAACTGTGCTTTTAGAGCGCGATTACAGTAACCTACCGCTGTAGGGCCACTTTATTGCCATTAATGACACTTGTGTGACTTGCAGAAATGTAGACACACTCCTCCAATACGCTGTTCTGTATCGGACGGTATATAGCTTCTTGACGTCTATAAGGCTGTCGCTTTTAGGCACATTTAAAAACCATCGGTCTACGCCGGGTTTGAACACGCGACCTTGGGATCAATAGCCCAGTACATAACCAGCTGAGCCATTTAACTGAGAGGAAATACATAAGTATTTTATACCTGGGTTGATTTTTATTTCCGCCTTCGCTTTCCAACTTATGACGTCACTCTGAAGCGAGTCTACAGTTACGTAAAAATGTATTTCTGCTTTGCGCTATCTAACGATGCATAGTTGTGGAATTTCTATCAGCACCAGCAGCTGGATCGTTGGTTATGAGCGCTTTCTAGAGTGTTTTTCACTGGGATATGCACTCCAGCGACTGTTTGCGGAATTTACACCACTAAACCATGATAAAGTCCTTTGAACCTATCCGCCTGACACAGAAACGGGTGTTCAGAACTTATAGTACGATGTATGTAGCTTACAACACAGCACCGAGTCTACATATTAGAATGCTATTTTTGAAAAGGATTGCTGGGTGAAGGGGGATATCAGTACGATATGAACCACTGAACTGACGATTTTCTGAACATGTATGATGAATACCAAGAGACACCTCGCAAAAGTGGAAGGGTAATCACGATTATTTTACGCTACAGTTGAACCCTGATAACTCGACTCTCGATAACTCAACATTCCGTATTGACCGCGTATTGACTTTAGATAACTAGTCAGAGGATAAGCAGCCGGCCGACCTTTGTCACGAAATCAAAAGCTTGCCAGTACAATGTAGATACATAGCATAAGCACTCGTTCGGAAGGTTAGTAGGTTTATTGTCTTACCCAGCAAGTACGCAGTAAGCTAAACTTTCAGTTACATACTTTTGGTTACTGAACCACGGAACAGATTTCAGGCCTACTGTTGAGTTGCGTTTATGCCAGGAGAATATGAGGCGAAAAGAAAAGACCAGCTAACATGCCAATGGAAATTAAATTGCGTTAAATAGTGTGGACAAGGAGAACATTTTAATCTGTAATAACATTAAGGGTATTTTAATCTTTGCTGTTTCCTATGTTGTGCATTTATGTTATTTGCAGAATCATGTTAATAGGTTGTGAATAATAGAATCCTTACTCCCTAAAACTAGACATTTCAGTAACTCAACGTCCTCTCAGTCCACATTAGGTTGAGTTATCGGGATTCTATTGTACTATTGTACTTTTATAGCTTTGAGGTGCTTTACCAAAAATAAATTCATTTCTTACCCTCAAAACATGTCTCAGTGTGGAAGAAGATCAAATGTGTAATGTCTCTCCAGATATTTCTACGCTAAACGTTTTTAAACCTTTACAGACAACCAAACCATACACGTACGACCAGTACGACCATTTACTTTTCAATTTCGCTGTCAGAAAGTCTTCTAACAAACCACTGAAAGAAACTAGCGTTGCGCGCTCTATAGGAAGCTTCGTGAACGCCAAGTGTAGACCTCGACAGCCGAACTAAGCACGCCTGCAACATTCAACCTGTAATCATAGCATATATGATTTCTTCAACTTGTTGCAACTGAAGGCACGCCTGATAGCGATGACGTCATGCGCGACCATAACATGAATAAATGAATAAACCCATTAAATCCCTTGAGAGCAAGGGTCTCGCACCATGAGCTCCACCACTTCTAACGTGTTCACACCTCATCCTCGTTGTGATCTAACACTACTTAGACTACATGTAGGTTTTCTTATCTCATTCGCCTAATATAGCATAAGCTGTTTGTCCTATAGTTTAATTCACTTCACTTTGTCCGTTCCTTTCTTTGTTCCCTGTAAGTATTTCCGCCTTAGATTAGTTGGCCTAATTAAATTTCCATTTCATATTAGCACTATATTTTATTTAACTCAACACACACTTACCACTGTGCTCCTATTTTACCATAAGTTAGTTGTCCTATAATTTCCTTCCACTTCACTCTATCACACACTTCTCTTGTCGACTGAAGTTCTATTACTGTTCTGAAATCCTGTGCCCAAATTTGCCTTGGCCTTCCTACGTTTCTCTTCCCCTGTCTCGGATCCAACACTGTCGTCCCGTACGTCCATCTAGAATGGTTCATCCTGACTATGTATCTCCCTAGTTCCATTTGCTTTTCTTAGCTGTTGTGGCTGAGTTTTCCAGAAGGGACAAATGAAAATGAACATATTATATAACCACATAGGTGGTTTCTACCATATATGCAGTCTATATCTATTATTTATACTGATAGATCTGTAGTAACTTGACTTGAAAATGCTGTAATGACAAGGTCATTACAATTGGTTGACTATTATAATTCCAGGAAGGTTATACTTCACCTTCGGCACTTTGACGCTATCAAAATCTTGCCAGCTATATATAATCTAAAGGGGAAGCGTACTTAACCTTGATTCTGCTTGGGAAAGAGCAAAACGGTGTTCAAATAAAATGCCCATATCATATTTTTTCAGTTATAGGTACATGAACTCTACTGGTAGAATCTAAAGCAGAGCTTACTTCTCTTATAAGGATTTGGTTAAAGTTCCCAGTAAAATACTGTTTGTGGATGCAATAGATTCAACCATAAGCTCTTGGTGGCACACAGTTCCACCCCGTCCGTGCGTATAAAGTTCCTCACATAAGATTGCAGTATAATACATTTTTCAGCACGCGGAACAAACACACACATAGGAAAGAAAGAGGAAAAGGGGGTATAGAAATTGATTTTATTGTAACTGGTTCGCGGCAGAGATTATGGGCAACTTCAAAACGAATGATTTGGCTTATTCCTTTGCCCGTGCCTACCCCGTCCCACTCAAGAGCCTCAATAAACCTTTATGTTCCTTCTCTTTCCCACCCTTTCCTTCTGAGGACCGCTGCAGAGCCAAGGCGAACAAACGAAAATCGATGCTGTAGGATATGCCGCCAAATAAAAGAATATAATAATAAAAGGAAACGAAACACTATTGCCAAGCTGAAAGGGAACACGTACGTTTTTCAATTGTTTCTGCAAAGTGCTGCCATTTGTAGAGCAGGAGGAAAAAGAGTGCATTCCGGATAACGTATGTAGGACGAAGAAAAAGGAATCTGATGAAGGAGACGGGCGGAGTGCCAAAGAGGAGGAAATTGATGATGCAACAGCTGCTGTTGGGGTTCCCACCCGAGTACGAACCCGGGTTCCAAATAAGATGAAATATGCTGCTGGTATTCGCAATATATCCCGGATGTGTGTAGATCCCCTTCCGTTCAAACCGAGCATTCAAATGTCTCTTTTCCGTTTTTTGAGCTCTTATTTTCCCTGCAGCAGAGTGTAGACCTCCGCCGTGGTTGGCAAGAATACGAATTCAGAAACTGCGCTTATTAATCAACGTGAAGCATAAAAACTGTAAGGGCAGAGTTACAATTTTCACTGCAATTAAGTATTACCTACACGTATATAATAATCTAGATTCCAAAATATAAATGTATCGTTGTTCTGAACTAACAGTTCTGAGTTATTTGGTAAAGCTGAATTTATCAATAAGTTGAACCTAGGTTACAATAATCCACCATATAATCATAATTTGCTTTCCTGCAACCTATAGCTTAAAATCTATAAACATTATTTCTTCTGGTTCAATGTTGCTTTTAGCCCGATTAATGCTCTAGAAAATACCGTAATAACAATGACAACCATGTCGTTAGGTTAAAAATAAAAAAAAAAAAAAAATAACTCTAAAATAAATGTACGTTTAGTACACAATCGCCATGAACAGGTGCTGTACATATGAATGCATGGAAACGTGCCGACGTTACCTGTTTTCCTGCAGAGTTTATCTTTGTTTTATGTTGATAGAATCCCTTTATCATCTGCTTTCCTTTAAATGAGCCAATCTCTTTTTGGTTTGAATTTAGGTCCAACACACACGTATTGTCCTATGAACAAAAGTCAGGCCTAGGTGAGCGGCGAAGGGGGGAGTAGGGACATCTTTCATCTAAGTGGCTGAAAGGCATCATCGCAACGACGTTCGCACCAATCTCTGGGTTAGTGTGGCTTGTATTGATTTGGTGTCAAAAGATTGGTGCTCAAATATTAATCCATCAACATACTAGGTTCAGACTCAGGAGCGAAGGAAAAGTGGGAGTATCACAAACTTTAAGCAGAGTGCTAGAACCAGGTAAGGGGTTGTGATATAGGTGACCAAGCATTGCGAATTATTTACACACGAATGCCATGCACGCTACTGAACATAACAAACTAGACTGACTAGGCAAGTATATCATTACCTCTGTGGAACACATTGAATATCAAAGGGAACAGACGCATTCAAGCCAACACTACGCAGCCTTGCTGTGATTGACTGTTATATTTGTCGCACTGGTTGGTTGTTTGAATCATAGAGTAAGTTCCTCTCAGCACACCCGGATTGGTTGTGTTTATTGAAGGTTGAATTTTGCATATTGACAAACAAATAATCACAAAGCAACGTATCTGAGCAAGTGGGATAGTAAGGCCAAGCCTGAGTATATCATCGGAAGCATTTCGTGACACAAAGAGAGTAGAACTGAAAGATATTGGAGTATGTGTGCAGTACGAGAGGACAGTACAGCTGTGAGTTGTCACGTCACGACGAATTACATATTGTGTTAACGATAAAAAAGAGTAATATATTTGTATGACTCAGTCTTAGAAGAGAAATATATTAACAAAAGAGTAAGTTGTCATTGGTCATAATGGTGTCAGGAGTGGTACTTGTCAGATTTGTCATCATTTTGTCACAACCTGACGCTTTAAACCAGAGTCAGGGAGGAAATGTTGGCCCCCCTGCAAAGTTCAATTTGGTTCTCATAACAAAACTGTTAGTCAAGAGTGTGGGTTCATTAGTACATATTCAGCAGCGACAAATATCAAGATTTAAGAAAAGACAAACTTTGGAGGAGTTAGACATTAATATCTGTATTATTATTATTATTATTATTATTATTATTATTATTATTATTATTATTATTATTATTATTATTATTATTATTATTATTATTATTATTATTATTATTATTATTATTATTATTATTATTATTATTATTATTATTATTATTATTATTATTATTATTATTATTATTATTATTATTATTATTATTATTATTATTATTATTATTATTATTATTATTATTATTATTATTATTATTATTATTATTATTATTATTATTATTATTATTATTAGTATTATTATTATTGGCGTCAGTGGCGCTAGTGGCGCTGGCGGTAGTATCGAGTGAGATGGCTTAGCGGTAACGTGTGAGGCTAGCATGCACGAAGAGTCAGGTACCATTTCAATTGTCTCTGACCTTGGGTTTTCCTGTGCTGTTTACTATGCCAGCAGGCGAATGCTGGGTAGTTTCTACTCCTTCATTTGTTGAGCCGCTTTGACATTTGATGGTCACCATTGTGTGCATTACCACGGGGTGCACTCAGCCTCGTTAGGTCCCGGGGGGACCAATTGAGGAGCTACTTGATGGAGAAGTAGCGGCCCCAGGTCGAGAAGACCGCATAACTGGCCGGGAGGGCTCGGGGCGCTGACCACGTCCCACCCTCCAGTACTGCACCTCACCAATGACGCCTGTAGTGGGCAGAGGTGGGGGACGCAGCGGCTGGGCGGTAGGCCTTGGCCCTTCGTGGGCTGTCGCGCGGGGTTTACATTTTACATTGTGTGCATTACAAGTACGTATCTATATTTGAGTTACTATACGGTTTGCTGGCAATCTACAGCAATATCCGGCCCGGAGGACCAAATGTTACCGTCTTGGCATAAAAATGGACTGTATCAAAATGTTTTGTTTTTGCCAGCAAGAAACCAATTAGCACAGGTTGTATAATTTGATTTAATTTCACTAAATACACAACAGTCAAACAAAGCAATCAATTACCAAATAACAATACTAATGCAGCACGTAAATGAGTCAAATATCTATAAGAATTTACAGCCTGTTAGACTGTATCAAATTATTGATTTCCATAGTAACATCGCCCTTGGCAACCATCAATAACAGGCTACCCAACCTCCCGACCGTACAATTCCACTATCAGTCACTGAACATAGGCTAGCCAACCTTTCGACCGCACAGTTCAACTATCAGTCACTGAACACTAACAATTACAATATCAAACAGCCGTCTGTGCAAACATGTAAAATTGTATTCTATCAATCACATTATTTAAGTTTAGCATGTAGTATTTCTATGGCAACGGAGCATGTCTCCTTAATAATAAAAATAAATAAATTATAAATAAATATACAAGTAAATATATATATATATATATATATATATATATATATATATATATATATATATATATGAGTAAGTAAATAAATAAATAGATGCACAATTAAATATACAGGCATACTGGGACGCTGAAAACTACAGAAGTTAAAAACTATCTCTAAATAAAAACTCTATTTCAATTCTAACTACAACCAAATGTGCAAAGGTACTATTTCAACAGAGGTTTATCTCGATTAACATGAAGTAAATAGAAAAATAAGGCGTTCGAAGGAAGAGTTTGCAGTATCAGTATAAAACTAAAGTATAGTGGTATAGAAGGGCATGCGAATGTAGCGTATCAACTTTTTAATACTTTAGATGCGAATGAACAACTGCAACATACTGAGCTCTCCGCTGGGATCGAGCCCGCGACCTATCGATCTGTATCCGCTTCCCGGCCAACGGATTTACCGCAGTCTGCTATGAGGGCAAACTGGTGGAACATTTGATCAAAAATCAAGCTCTGTGAATAACATCATCGAATAACAAAATGTGTACGTTGTCTGCTATGTGATCCGCTTCGGAATATGCATATTAGGGCTTCGAAATGACGTCACCAAGCTTCTGCAATACATTGTTTGGCCGATGGATAATAAGAGAAACTAGGCATAGTTCAAATAATTACGTTTACCGAGCACCTTCCAATATATAACAGAAAGCTTATTGCTGATTTGGGTATAGATGATTAAGTTATACAATTATATGTTTATTTAAGAGAACACTTTTTTATAAAATCAGGCATCAGGATAGGGCGACTGGCAACATTCAACCTTACATATGGCTTGTGAACTAAGACCTAACTATGTATATAATCCATACAGCGAAATAACATTCCAATAAACTAATTGTACTGAATATAAATCAAAGATGCTACAACCACAGGTACTAAATTTTGTAGAAGTAAATCCCTGATACTATAAGAAAAATACTGCCTAGCTAGGAATGTAGTATTTAAACTATTTATGCCATTCTCAGTATATACTTTTAGTTTCCTACTACATGACCTCCAAAAAGTAGAAAAAGTACTGATTTCAGCCAAAATTTCGATTCTGAGATATCACCAGAAACACTTGTTTTCAAACTCACTGAATTCAAGAAAGGCATCTTCCCTCTCACCTTAATAGCCAGGCAAACAGAATGGAATTTCAAAAGCAATTGTAAAGCAACACAACAACTTTAAAAGACTTGATTATCGCTCTACTTTACTGTATTCTACGTCTGCCAATAACGTAATGTGTAAATGCATAATGAATACTTAAGTCAATTTTGTCACAGCGCTTTATGCTTCTGAGCAAACATAGGAATCTTAAGCAGTTGCCTTCAAGGTACCTTTCTACACTAAGCGCATATGTTTGGCATAACATGTCAATACAAAGGATATAAAGGACAGTGGCCAAAAGTCAAGAGTATGAGTGTCGTCTGCAAACGCCGACAGAGTAGGAAGAACGGGACGGAGCTCTTCTGTGACGTTCCAGTCAGTTTTATTTCCTTTCGTCCTGACTATAAAATATATGAGAATAATGTTATCATTTGAGACAACATATTTAACCCAGCACAATGGACAGTTGTATAATTTCTGCACAAAATGGGAGGAAAAATATGTATCTCAGCTTACGGTAATGTTCCTTGAACCACAATATGTTGTAATTTGCAAGCTACATTTGCTGTCCTACATTAACCAAAGGCATAATTGGGACGAAAGTTCTCTGAAGAGAAAGGGCCGCCTGTAATTTACATAAAGTAGGTCAGGGCTAGATTCCAACAACGCACACTGATTCAACACGGGTACTGTAGGTGGCATTATTTATTTCTAGGCCTTCTTGAGGACATTTACATGCATAAAAAGTGATCTCTTCTACTAGACTGCAACAGTGTTTTGCAATACTTGAATACGCGTAAGTTAATCGTCGGTATTGTAAGCAAATGCACAATCCATTCATCAATTACCATGGCAACAAGGCTAAAACTGGTCTTCAATACTTACGGTACCAACTAAACTGGTCTTTAATACATACTACACCAGGAGATAATGACTTCACACCCAACAGCATACCTATAAACTAACCTAAAATAAGAATCCTTAGCAAAATATGACAATAAAACTGTTTCAGTGGTTTAACTGTCAACGTTTTTATCAAAGCACCACTTTCGGAAAGAATTGCGAGCTTCAACATACTTTGGCTTCGATTTCGCTGGTGAAAGTGTTGCACATGCTAGATCCGCAGCTTCTTCAATAGCAATATCACCTATTTTTATAAATGTTTACTGCTTCATAATAACTATCAAAAGTCCAAAGATTAAATTACGCTACACAAACAAATAACCTGGAAACCAAGACACATGCTACTTGAAATAAAGAATATATTGCGAAATTCATTAACAAAAGAGTGGATGAGACGGCTTTGCCCATACAGGATGGAAGTGAAATAATCCGTCAGACTTTAATAGAAAATTTATCATGTCGTGAATAACAAGAAAGTCTAATACCAAAACGCTCAAAAGTTTATAGTTTTCTAGAAAAAATATTTTTATAAAAATAATTTATCATCATTTGGCTGAATTATTGTTGATTTAAGGTGCTTGATTTATAGCTATATTCATAGAAAATTGAATAAACAACTTTTTCCTTTGGCGTATTTCAATAGATTCAATGGTTTTTGTGTAAATTAAATAAATAAAAAAAAAAAAACATAATTTGTTGCCTTCTTAATTCTGGTAGAAGTGGCAACATCGCATCAACTGATGATGCAAAAGATGTGAAGCCTGACTACAGGTATTGAATACTTGCCCTAAACTCTTATTTCGAATTAATATCCCAATGTTATTGCATACTGTTTACTGCTAACAAGTGTTACTTATTAAAAGTATGGCAATTTTTTTGTTTCTAAAGCTATCACGTAAATAATGGTTAGTCCACGACTGTGGCGTGAACACCAGTGTCAGATTTATTTACCTACATTTCTTGAAATATTTTGATATCTTTCGCATATACTGAAGCGCATAAATCTTGTAAGAAATTTCGTGTTGCCAGTTTCATTAACTCGAGCTCTTTGGTAATCATAAGTTTCTTGTTAAAACTTATTGGACTAATTGTTGGAAGTGAAAGTGCTTCTAAAAACTTGTGTCTCACGTATTACAAATTCCTTTTTTTAGATGTAGGTATGTGCTCCCATAAAGCACATTAGTCCCATTTTAAATCAGGTATATAAAAAATTAAAGACAATTGCACACTTACCGAGCCAAACACGTAAACAATTGCATATACATTTTGTTTCAACACGTTGCAGTGGAGCGTAAATGTACATTATAAATTGTTTTCCTAAAAGTTTAGCGATTACTAGTATTACATTCTTAAATTCAATACGGCATTGCTAACGCAAGAGGTGTTTCACGCAAGAGTGACATAATGTTTGGAATGTTCAATGCACATTGGGAACAAACTGTCCAATGTAGGTATAACCTAACCATCCAGCTGCCAGCTTCGGCACGAATGCTTCATACATACGTCTTACAGACGATATTGAAACTGCATGTGTTCACCACACGTGTAAGTGTTAGAAGCAAACTACTTTACTAGTTATTGTGAACATGAATATCGTGTTATGTCCGTACCATTCGCTAAATAAAGTGAATATGGCAACTCGCTTTTCCATTGCGTGCATGCGCAGTAAGCAGACATAGGCTTAGCGTGTATTTGTTTCATTTCAAGTGTATTTATGCATTTCTGACTCATTAGAACATATTTAAAGTTTGTTTTTTAATGTTTCTATCATTTTTGTGATTCTCTAATGGATGTAATACTGCAATTACTGTCGGAAGTTAGCAAACAATTTTACGTGGCGTTTAAAAGAAGAATCCAATTCCAAAAGAAGCCGCTAGCTCATCATGCCATAAGCCCCTCAAGTACGTAGAACAGGCCAGATATTCAAACCTTTTAACGTACCAAATAAAATATTTGTAATTATGCGGAAATGTAAGATATGAGGTACTGTTTTCATAGGGACGGTCAGCCATAACCTTGCTTTTTCATGTAATGCTCTGTTGTCTGACACAACGCGAAAAAACATCTGCATTGAATGCATGGCTAACGTTACTTAAATGTTATTTATAAAACATTAGAATAGAGCATTGATCTGTCAATAGAAGCTGGGCACGCAACAGGTTGCACCACGTTGCCACATTCTCTCACCTTCAAGAGCGATTATCTAATTACCGGTGCATTTAATTAAAAAAAATTATCGAATTTTTTTGTTAGTTTACATCCACTCTCTCACCTCCTTCAGTATGGTAGATTATTTCACTTCCAACATGTATAATTTAGATGTAGCTTTTCATTTGTTCATATAGAGAATTTATTTTTGCTTAATGTTAAATAAAATATGAAAAGCAATTTTGATTTATTATTGCTTTTTACGGATTTTTTCAGGTATTGCAAAAAGTAATTGACTAACCATAAACTCTAAGTTACTTATCAGATCTCGAATGCCTGGGAAAACTCGCCTTGCGTGCCTCAAATTCCCAAAATGTATTCTCGACCTGTAAGTATTACTTACATTGGTACGCAATGTACTATTTTCCTCTTCGTAACGTTTTCATGCTCAGACAAACAATCTTTGACTCCACAAGTCCAGTATCAGTTCCTCCTTGGGCAGGAAAATAATTTAAGAATATAAAAGTAACTAGGAACGATGTTATAATCGTCGTTAAATGAAGCGGGGTTTCAGATACCATCTCTGTGAAAGTGTTTTGTCACGATTGATGCACAAAGAAATGCTAAAACAATATCTATAACATAATGTGTCCTTCCAGAGGACGTAGCATTAAACTGGACGACCACGATTTGTATGAAGTGAGTGAATAGGGTTTAAGAGCCTGTCGACAGCTAGGTCACCTAAGAGTCGAAATAGAAAGATAAAAAAACAGGGAAACTCATCACCCGTTAAGACCCACAGTTAAAACGTTAAAAAGGGAAAGTTAAAGCATTGAATATTTAAAACAGTTAAACCTTAAAAAATTATCGTAAAACAGTAAGTCGTTAAAACATTAAGTATAGAAACGGTAAAACTTTATAAACGTTTAAAAAAGTTACGAAAAAAAACACAAGTTAAACTTGCATACCTAAGCCAACTAGGGCGACAAACCGCAGCACTGTAATACAGCTACTGGGTCGTTGGTCGAAATTGCCTGCAGAGTAAAACCCAGGCCAAGGGACTGGCGCTCACGAGCGTATCCAATTTAAATGAAATCTCTCATCCGCAACTAACAGATGAAAATTAAAGTTGTTGTTGCCATCTAATGGCAATAAAAAAACACTTATTAGGACGTTAGTGTATCACGAAATTAGATTTTAGCATAGGTATTAAAAGAACAAACGTTAACTTTGGTCTTTACTTCTAAGTTTACATATATTATGTGTTTGCGTGTATATTCAATAAAGCACTGTGCTAATGATCACATGAACAATTCACAGGGAGTTTCGGCCATATTTTGGAGAAGATAAAGTACTCTCTCAATCCATTGGCTAGAAATTTGGTCAAATAACAAAGGCATAGTGTAGGAGAAGATTTCTTAGCACCAACATTTTTAAGTGTATTTAAGGGCTTATTTCGCTCTAAGGCTGTTTTAGGGGTGTTCCCTCTTCAGCCGCGAGGTTGATCTTCATTTAATTGGGGATAAAAAGGGCTTTTTCTTTTTTGCTTTTATTTCGTCTTCGGTCGATAATTTGTATTGTTCTTTAGGTGTTGCGTTGTTAGTGCACGTCATGAATGGTAAGGCGCAGAGGTTATTGCAGGGTTGTCCGTGATGGTTGTGATAAATTTGGTCTGATACTGGCACCAACATAAACAGTTGCTACCTTTTATACACTTCAGTATACTGGACATTCCAAAAATTAAACATTTTAATTACTTTTGGATATGTTGTACATATTTGTTAATATAAACATTTACCGGTGCCGTTGCATTTGCCTCGTGAGACCAGAAAAGTAAACTTCGTACTTCTGGACCCATTATTACAATTTCTCCTAGAACTTCACAAAACATCTGCCCTTTCCTATAGTCATTTGCATGAAGAGCCTGAAGAATTTGTATCCGATATGACCGAAAATTTGGCGCTTTCCGCAAGATACGCAGATAAAGAAGTAGGAGAAATGTTTAATACCTGAGCATCTTTGGAAGTAATTTTCGCGGGGATTCTAACAAAATCATTATGGACATTCGCTATATTTTCTTCCCATGTTGCAGAAGATGCCGACTGATCTCTTCTTTTTACGGATCCTGTTTGCTGAAAGTTGCTACCAACTGGAAGAGTAATCTTCCTGTTAGGTAGTTGGCATCGTGCATCAAACTGTCGTCGGAATAAGTGCTGAATTTCATTCACAGGATTCCCGATATCAAACCAGACAGCGGTTTTTCTTCACTGTAGTAAAGTTAATGAGTACGCAGCATTACGTTTCTTGATTCCACACCCTAAAGAAAACAAAGAACAAATGTCAAAATATAACAAGGCCTATATAATAGTGATTCTCATTGCACAAACGCTTTGGGGAGTACATTAGGAGCTTAGTCGACTGTATGGCACCGGGAAATGTTTTTACAACATCCAAAAATAATTAAAATGGGTTACCTTTTTGAATACCCTGTTACCTATTAAAGACCCGGTATTATTGTTTAATAGAATAGTATTAAAATGAGCCTACAAACGTTGTAGACTTTTTGAATAAGTTGATGTTAATTTAAATTTTGACTTCAAAAAATTAATTTTCTGATAAAACGTTTCGGGATTGGGAGAATACTGACAGTGCCAGAGCTGCAGCGTTCAGAAGTTCGGCATGGAGCCGGATGGTGATTGAATTTTGCTGTTGTACTTGTCGTTCCGGAAAGTATTAAGCTCAGTGTGAACTCCACAAGACTTTATAATAAGCTGAAGGAAGGGCCTAGAGCGGCACTGGTATATTGATTGCTAGCGCTCTCTTTCTCTGAGGCAGCCACGGAGGCTTGAAGCTCCCATAAATCATTGCATGTCAGGAAGAGGACGTACGTACTTCATCTTTGGAACGAAGGTTTAGGGCCATGCCCCTATTGAAGGGCTGTCGCTGGGTAAGCCACCAACTGCAGTCTTTCCATCCCACCTCTCATTTTTCTGCGCGCTATTCTGCAGTTGCAAAAACTGCGAGCTTTCACCTCTGACTGGATGTATTTCTCAATAGTCACAAAGAAATGTTACATCACATTTCATACATGATGCTAGTTTAAATAAAAATCATGATGTGTTGCACTCACATGGCTTTCTCTTCTCTTGTTCAAACTATTCTCACAAAACCTTGTTTAAACTATTCTCACAAAACCTTGTTTCTGTATGTCCTTTATGGTAGCCGAGATAAACATTTGTAGAAATTATCATTGCTGATTTTCTTGTAGGTGCAAGGGAAACATGGGAATACAGAAGGCTTTGAGTGATAGTAATATGTTTCAAACCTTTGAAATACCGTTATTTTACACGGCCAAGAGATACAAAACTGAATAACGGCCTTCCATTTTATAAAAGTGATGCTCTTGGACATAATTTGTTTATTTTAACGAGGTCCACATGTTTGTAGAGTAAGATTTGGTCTATCTCTTGCGTCTTATCCACCAGTTACACAAAAGTAATCGAGAGCAAACAGGAGTACATGGGCTGTAGACCGAAAATTCAACATACACATTTCATTTGACATAAAATATTTTAAACTTATGGCATTTTAATAAGAACAATTTTAGCCATTTTTGCGAAAATGAAAATTATCGTTTGTGGAGTTTGTCTAGGGTATGACTGATCTCGTGGGTGATTAGAGCAGTTCGGTTGTGAAATAATTAACACTGAAGTTATTTAACATTGGTATTTACAATTGGATATCCCCTTTAGCAACCATATACCCTCGCGTATTTGAAAGAGTCTATATACCGGGTGGAAGGTACTGCTTCGGCCAACGTTAACCAGGTATTCTATATGGTGAGTGTAACAAACGTGTCCAATAAAATTATTGCCGATAAGGAATCGATTCGCAGGAAAAAATAATAATTTGTGTCAAACATTTACAATATTTAGCTTCTTAAGAAGGATATAAGTGGCTTATTATTTTGCTAACTGTCGCGCAAACGTTGTGTGAATAATGCTGTAACGTCTTTTTATTTCATTTCGAATAAATTTACTCACAATATAATGTTAACGTGACGTTTCCAAATCTCTCTCAGAAATTAAGCTTTGCATGGCATTTTAACACTAAATTGTAGCTAAATTAATTCGAATTAAGGTAGAAATGAATAACAGCATTGTTTACACAATATTTGTGCGACAGCTAGTGAAATAATAAATAATTTATATCCATTCGTCAAGGAGCCAGATAGTCCCAAATATTTGACACAATTTTTTTCCCGGTAAAACGGTTCTTTACTGACAATAATTGTATTGGACATATTTGTTACACTCATCATGTAGAATCCCTGGTTAAGGTATGGCGGAAGCAGTAGCTTCCACCTATATATGTCACTGGATGTTCCCTTTGAATATGCACTTTCACCACTATAATAGCAGGTGTTTTCTTTGGCATGTCACAAATATTGTTATTTTATTGCTTATTTTAGAATAAAGAGCTGAGTATTAAGAAGATGTAGATACGTGTACATTCGTTGTACATATTATCCAGGATTTCTAAGTAAGTAAAGGGAAAAGTTCAGTCGCAGCAGCGAGGATGTCTTTCTTATAATAAAGCACGACAACTCTAAGATGTCACAGATGCACAGACGACTTTGCACCGCATAAGCCAAAGTAAAGGGGACAGAAAATGCGATTTACAGATCTTTTCTGCTTCGCGAGGCGCGAACACCTGCAAACTCTCTTCCCACTTTCCCGCCCAGGATGAAACAGAGGATGTTGGAATGTTCTTGGGCAACAAATCCACCCTGCACGTGTGGCTCCGGAATTTATTGGTCTATCCCGGATTAGGTTTCGCGGGGAGGATTTCCGGGCGGTTCGACTGCGGCACCGCATGCTAAGCCAGATTTAAGAGGCGACTGCAGCCAGGTGCTACTCCCTAATAGCAGCTACCAATCTTTTTCCCTGCAAACCGAAAAGTTGTTGAAGAATCTGCTAGGTAACAAAATATACCACGGCTTGAATGGCGAATTTCGTGACTGTCTAGCGCTCTTTATAGGCCCTATGGGAGTATACATGGTGTCGTGTATTCTCTAGCCTAACGCCTAAAACGCCATGAGAATAATACATAGGCAAAGTTTTGTCCTCTGGTAACAGGCAAGAAGCTCATCCTGATCTTGCACATTATCAGGAACAAGGGACTCCGTGACTGAAAAATAACCACACAATTATCAAATTGGCGATTTTTAGGTCTCGTATATAAATGTTCCCCAAACCTTCAGTCATTAGCTGGCAGTGAACTTTTTTAGATTCCGCCATTTTTAAAGATCAGGCTTTATAAATACCATGAGCGCTTCATTTAAACGCCCCCTTTCTGCTTAAATTTTCGGCATTATTTGAACAAAGTATGGGCCAAAAGGGGATAAAAAAGACCCAAATTCAGAGGAAGGATGTGGTTAAGGTAGGAATCTGAGGAGAGAGACCACTAGAGAAAAGAGAGAAGGTGTATGCAGTTGGGTAGTTTTAGGCAAAAGAGATAATCTGATGAACATGATGTATGTGTGTCGAAAAATATGATTTTGCTTGCCTTATTGTTTCTTTATTGCACTATTTTTCCATGTGCACTCAATTTTGTGCTATGCTCCTATATTTTTTCCAAAATATGCTCCATTTATGTGACTTCAACTTCAGTCTTCGATTCAAAATCTGAAAATTTGTTTAGCTTTAAAAAATTAAACACACAAAAAAATCTTTCAAAGTATCCTTCACATATTCATTAAAAGAAGAAATTGGTTACGCTAAAAGTAATTTTCTCTCTTCCTACCAGAGACTGACAGTGTTTGTTGGACAATTAGAGTAGATGAAATAATAAAACTGATGATATTTTAGTTTATGATGCGCATGAAGTGTTTTGGCATTGTAAATAAATTGAATAATTAATTCCCTCAAAATTATAAAACTAACTTTGTGTGACAGTTTAAGACAAACACCCTTAAGTATGCAAAGTATTGATTTCATACCTACAAAAACATAGAAAGTTCAAATTTCAGTCTCAGGAACCCCTAATCTTCTAGGAAGTTTGTTTTCTTCTGTTAAATTTTGTTTTTTGACAATAGTGTTTTTTCCCTATCCATGTCTGTCATTGTAGAAAACTGAATTTCCTGCATTCAATGTCGGTAACATACCCTATGTATCTTTGGCTTATTTTACCGCATGACCTATCAACCTTCCATCTTTTAATACTTGAATTGTATTATTTAAATCTTCTCTTCCTTTGAAACTCTTAACATTTGCTTACGATTTAACTAATCTGAGTCGATGCCTCCGTCAGTTACATTGACCGTTATTTCAGATGCACGTTATTGAACTCTTATACTTCGATATCGAGGAAAGAGTAATTAATCCTCAGTGTGCCAACGAGGCTAATGATTATATATTGCTACTACAGCCCTCGTATTAAAATTTGCTACAGCTTTATTTTATTTTCACATAAAGACTTCTTCTGTTACTCTTATTACCATAAACATTGTATGCTGCTCTATGACAACTTGCGAAGGGGCATTTTGCACCTCGACTGAAAGGCGATCCTTTGTGGCTGCATTCCTGACGGGGCACGCCGGAAGGATGGTGAGGCGAATGGATCCCAAGGGCAGCCGGAACGCTGTCACGACAGAGCACTCTACACTTTCTCAGTTAGAAACATCCTGGCGAAGGCTGGCTCAGACCGATTCCTAACCCACCCCTTCGGGTTTAAACCCCCAAGGAGGCGCGGGACTCGGCTCCCCTTGCACCCCCTTCGGGCTTGTACCATCCCAATGAGGGGCGCTGAAACCGGTAAGCTCGTCTTCCAATCCGGAGGATGTGATTTCCAGAGCGCACTCTTTCCCCCTGCCATGCTGCTACCACGACGCTCGCCGACGCTTCCAACCCTGAAATAATGAAGGGTGAAATGAAATGATTAACTTAACGAAATGATTAATGTGGGAGTCCTTCCCAGCATTCACCTGGCTACCCGGGGAAACCTCCAAAAAAACATGGTTCTGGAGGGTTGGCCATGGGGATCGAACCCGCCTGAGCCATCTCGCTCGGTGTGAATGTACATGTGCTAAATACATTAGAGGATCTCGGGTTTTCAAACTCTCGATTTTCAATTATCCACTTTCCGGACTTATATGCATATACAATTGCACATGTATTTATATGTTCATGCTTAATCTTGTTACGGTATGTATATTGTATCACGAATATTAATCTGAGCAGCAGATGAAGTATAAATCTTACTTCCTATAGCAGCCTCTTTAGGGAAAAATCATAAAGTCTAGAATATTCAGTTTTCATAGCTTATTAGGCTTCAAAAGAATTAGTGTGAGGGGAAAACTACTTTAATTCTGCAGTAGGCAAGTAATATTTTGTTAATTACTTGAACACGTGATTGACACCCACTACACAATAGTTTTTCCCTTTTCTTGTAGTCAGAACTATAATTTATGACAACTATAGTGGTCCTGTCAAGAATAAAAAAGGTACAAGTAATCCTTATTTTAAAAGCAGTTGGGATCTAAATTATATAAACCTGTTAACTTGTACTTGTTACTTGTTAACTACGAATACAGTCCTCTAATCAAGTGACTTCTCCGGCTACCTCAGTTATCATATAATTCTTAGGTGGCTTCTCTTAGATTTTCTACTGCGTGAACAAATTGTTGGATTTCAAACATGCAGGGAGCAGGTCGTTACAATATCAACGATATTTTGCCGCAACTTTCCTTTCTGGTAGTGTGGTCTCCTTTTCCTGGTAAGGACAACGGTATTTGAAACTCTTCATCTGATTACCCTCCCCATATGGTGGACTGACACCGCTAGAAATTACAAGCCTATGTATGTTGGGAAGCAAACGAACCTATGAACCGTACAGAGTGAAGACCTGGAAGCGGGTGGTCAGCCAAGCACTAAGTATGAGAGCGAGGAAGAGAACAATATGAAATGCAGGCGAAATAGATGGTTGGAAAGGTGATGATGAAGCAATTGCTGGCATGATTGGCGGGCGAAACCGGAGATCATGGAGAAAAACCCCTCCACCACAAACACCACATGCGGGTCCCTGGGATGGAACTCGGGCCGCCCTCGTGATAGCCACTCGGCTACGGTGCCGTCATCAGAAAACCTGTGTTGGTTTTCATTAAAGCTTCTCAGTAGATGTTACTACCAACGGAGCGCAATAGTTAAGTGGATATTTCTGGCAATGTCGATCCCTAAATTTTTGGGGGTTTTATTATCTACCAGGTAGCTTCTGCATATGTTTTATCCTTTTAAATTGATTAGTATAGTATTTGCTTGCTACATATTGTGAAGCAGCACGTATACTCCAAGCTTCGGGAAGTCAGTGGGGAGGGATAAACCGAGATAAGCAGCGCTATGGCCCAGGTTAAACACTAGAAGCGCTATGAACAGATAACCAGAATGCTCTGAAAGTTTCTATTCTCCCGAGCTCTAGAACGTTCTGACAGTGCAACCATGCTACATACAGCGAGCAGTTTAGCAAGTGGGCGAGAGAGTTGTAAGTGCGTTTTGGTGCGACAAAGTGCTCTTCTCCGAACGAGTTTGTGATGACTAGAGTGCGGAGCCGTGCACGGTCACATGCGACACAGGTTAATTGCACACGGAGAATAAATGACGTAACCTGTACTGCGCAGCCGTTGTATATGGACGTGCATCTGCAGACACCTATCGTTGGTGCATGCGCGAGTACAACAGTAAAACCTTGTGCACTAAACTTGTGGCTTATTGCAAATCTTCCGTCCTCTAGTGATGACTGCTGTTGCGTACACTGAATGCTGCTATTGTAAAATACTAGAGAGGCGTCTTTTGGCCGGCTCCCGTGGTAGTGAACCATCCGGAATAACGGGCTACTCATGCATACTTCGATATGCCGCTACTTCCCGAAGAAAGTGAAATGACAGTGAAAACTAAGTGAATTCAGTGAAAGATGAGCTAGATCAGAACAATGAAATGACAGCGAAAACTATCAATATGCATTTACCTCCAAATTACAATCATTATGTGGAAGGTACTCGGTAAAATATGAGTGTGTGTTCGCAAATATAAGTTTCAGCGAGCTAATTTTAACAGTTCTTACTAATGTTTGCCAGGTGAGAGAACACTTATTTTTTGGTTCAGCATTTCTTTCTTTATTTGTTGTAAGTTATAACTAAACTTAAGGTTAAAGATTGATCAAATTAAAGTTTTACCCAATTTTCATACACTAGTCATTCAAATGTGCATATCTAATACAGTTTTGAAATTAAGAAGCACTAGGGTAATTGAAATAAAGAACTCATGGCAGTATACATTAATGTAAAAGACGTATTTAAATCATGGTGAAACAAACGCTTTACTAAAGTTCTCTCGTTCAATACTCACCTGTCAGACACTAGTTGCAATTGTGTAATCGGTATGAAATCAACATTGCAGGTGTCAACAACAGGTAAGTAGGTTCCAAGAAGGTAATGGGCACTAGGGTGTGCAAAACTTAAAGGAACATTCAATACATAGAAACAGAAATCCGTAGGCAAACATGTCATTCAAGCACCCAATCCAAGATTAATTTGTTTTTACATGACTATGTTACACAACATAACAATAAAATTGTGTAAAACATGAAATCACCAAAATCGACCATGGTCCCTGAACTTCAAAAGCACTGTACTACCCAGCACCGACTACAGTAAAGTTTAAACTCATGTTTCCTTTATCAACATTTTGGATAACAATACATTAACCTTTCCAAAAAATAGGATTACTTTCTTTAAAGTTTTCATGGTTCCTGATGAAAATGGCTCATCAGTTATAAACGATTTAACATTTTACAACTAGACGAATAATGTTCTACTCCAATTAACTCAGTTACGCCATGGTTTCACTTTACGCAAAAAATAAAAGCATGTTATGGGATTTCATTTAGAATAAAGATGAGCTAATGTTTTAAAAGAGAATACGTTGTACGAATTGTATACTTTCGAAAATCTTAACGAGGCACTATATTAGTAGGTCGTTTTAGCGCTAATCAAGGTGATAAAGCATCAGTATGACTCAGCATTCATACACGAGAAATGTATGAAAGAGCAATTATAAGTAGATTTCTAATTCCTGTTCTCTGGTTCCTAGATATTGAAGGTCATAAACTAGCCCACCGTGTACTACATCTTTATGCAATAGGAGTTAAATATATTTTGTTTTATCGAACAAGCTTTCTGCTATATTGTTTCTATGGCCTTCCTCAATTTTGACCGTGAGAAAACTCACTGGATCAGAATGGACTAAGGATTGGTTGGCAATCCACAGAATACTCTGGTTAATATATCGCGATGGTGTAATGCATCTCGAGTGCCAAGAGGGTTTTATAATCACCAGGAGTTAAAACCAGTTATCCTCTTCTATTCTGTCTTTTTGCACGAATGCAGAAAAGACAAGGTAAGCAAAAATCACACAGATTAAACTAAATTATATGTTTTTGAAAACCATAGACACACTTTGCTGAGAAGTTAGAAAGCTATTTTCGACTTTCCAAAGTGCTAAAAAATTCAGAAACATATAAAAGTAGATCCCAGACCTCATATTTGGGTTAAGGGATAAGTATAGGTTGGCAGTTCCAAGAGGGAAATTTTTCTTCACTTGTCTTCTTAAGGGCTCTTAGGAAGTAGGGTTTAAGCAAAGGGGAATTGGGGTACTGAAACGAGGATGAGGGGTTGGCAGGGGACATGGGATTTAAAATTACATTGCTGTAGCAAAACTTATATATGCTAAGTCGACTTTGGGGGTGGGAGATATAGCATGCAAGGCAAATTTTGTTCCGACAGTAGATTTTCTAAGAGTGGTGGGGGAGGGTTAGGTACAGAGTTCCTCTCCACAGTGGAGGATGTTATTTGCATGTTATCATTTTTTCGTCTCCCAACTTCCCCCTTCCAGTCAAAGCCAAACATCGACGACGACAAAGTCGACGCGATGTGGATGCAACGGTAAAGAAGAAGCAAAAAAGAAAATTCGCTAAAAAGAGGTCACCGAAGCTCGACGATTTGGTAAAATAACTCGCATGGGAAGCGTGAAGAAAAATGAAAACGATAAACGGAGAATATGGAGTATGTGCAAGAAATTGGAATAAACGTGGAAAGGAGAGAAGCGGTAAAAGACGACTGAAAAAGCGCATGGGAAGCGGATAAGAGAGGCAAGAAAGAGACAGATGATACAGGTAATCGTAAATATCTTGGTAGGTAAGTAGGAAAGGTAAATAGGTGGGTGAGCTGGCGAGGAAAACTGCTTCCTGTGGGAGCCGTTTATATCCCGAGGGCGAATACTTCCAGCAAGAGCCGAATATCTGTTGTCCTGCGCACAACAAGAAACATTGCCGCAAGGACTGCTCTAATTTGTTACGCGGTTAATGTACTGGACCCTTTTGCTATAAAGCACGCCATACCAAACCAAAAGCGTTACTGATGTGCAATCCTGCAGCATACTGGGAAACCTGTAGGAAGATGAAGAGAACAGCATTGTGCGTTAAACCCGAGTGAATGTTCCACACATATGTACAAGGAGGGCTAAAGAAAAGCTCACTGCACCTCGCGTGTACCTCACATTATGTATCGTTGTACGAAGTGATAGCCATTTCATTGGTTATTTGGGCCATGGTGCAAGGATGCGCCACTTCTTCTGGTAAATACTTATACTAATAACCACAACAAAGGTTACAAAATGGTGAAGAAACGAAATGTATGTTTACTCTCGATCGTTTGGCTAAAAGAGAAAGAGAGTGAATACATTCAATTTGTCACACACACCTCATATCGTGATTGGCAGATAGCTTATTAGCTAGAACATAACACGCCTTTGAAGGGGTTAAAATCTAAGGGAAAACTTGGAAACGATGTAAAATAAGGATGGAAAATCTGTCGAAGACTTTATAGTGTGTTTATATGGGTCACATACATAATATTTAAACCATGAAATTATTTTAAAATTCCTTGTGTTGTCCTTGGATCCATTTTAGATCAAAACATAAGCCGGGGTTTTTGCGTTAGGTTCATGTGGTTGTGGCAGCGACGGCGATGGTGATGGTGATGGCGGTGGCAATGATTGTGGTAGTTGCGGCAGTGGTGGTGGTAGGGCGGTAGTGGTAGTGGTGATAGGGTGGTAGTGGTGGTGGTAGTGGTGGTGGTAGCGGTGGTGGTGATTGTGGTAGTGCCGGTAGTGACGATCTGCACGTCAAAGTTCGGCCTAGGCCGATGGTTCTTAAGTGTGCCATGTCAGTAGATTTACTGTAATGTAAAATAACCCCTGCGGGTCGAAATTCCGGCACACTGGCGACGCTGATGTGATCCTGGCAATTATAGCATCGTTAAATAAAGTAATTTAATTTATGCACGTCAAAATCTGAACATTTTGTTCCCACGTACGAACTTGTTCCCCGACAACGTGTGAAGCTCTCATTCCGGAGTTCGATTTCCGTCGCGTCCCACTTTAAACTTGGGTTCATTGCTGTCTTCCGTGGCGGATAAACGAATGTTAGGTGTGTACTCCTATATCACGATTCATTTTTCCTCATTTCCCTTTATTGCTCATCCTTCTCAAAACCAGGTGTACTTCTGGACTTCGTGGTGTAGAGTGGTGCCAGATAGATGGCGCGGATTCTTTCTTAGTTCAACGGGTCGATGAGCGCCCTCTCTGGTCTGCTCCAGTAGTGGGTTGGGTAGTAGTTGTAGTGTTTAACGCCCGCTTTTACTACTACGACACCGCAGGCAGTGACACTGATTAAAAAAAAATGTCATGAATATGGAGCACCGGTGGAATGAGATGGCGGGGGAAACTGGAGCACCCGGAGAAAACCCGCCTTGGCGCCGCTTCGTCCACCACGAACACCACATGCGGGTCTCTGAGATCGAACCCGGGCCGCCTAGGTGGTAGGCGAGCGCCCTAACCGCTCGGCCACGGCGCCGCCATAGTGGGCTGGTGCTTTGAGTCAGGAAGTGTTAGAGACTTCCGCGCATCTCAATGGCCTGTCTGTTTTCTTTAGCCTGCTGTACCTTTCTCTAGGTGGAGTTAGTAGTCATAATAGATCTCACGTAGGTTGTACTGAGCAGTGTACCCTTTTCGGCAACCTTCTTGTGAAATTAGCAGAAACTGTGTGGCTTGTAAAGTCATCCAATGAAATAATTGCATTTCAGTTAATGAATATTGGAACCTTGGAATCTTATTTCACTTTAATGTACCGCATCATGATAGCTTAAATATGCATATATTTTCTCTCGCCATCTTGATTCCATGTATCATCAGTGTCACCGCCTGCGGTGCCACATGTAAAGCGGGTGTTAAACATTGACTGCCCGGTGTCTCCTCTACCTCAACTTTCCTCCACAGGTGCCCCCTTGGCGGCATAGGTTCAATAAACCTGCCTTCAGTGCCGAACCCCTCCGTATATCTCCTATTTCTATTCCATTCTCTTCTAAGACTGACAAGGTTAAATTTGCATATAAGTTGTCTGAAAGTCTCTAAATTTCATCACCACCTAAAAAACTCTTAAACAACTCCTAGTTGTTAATGTAAATATTAACTGCCTACAGAAGGAAGATAATCATGTCAAAGCTAAGACATCCAATATACGTTAAAAATTAAAAAACTATAATAATTTTGTTAGCTTCTATTTCATTTGGCTTTGAAACCCATCTGTTGCAGAAAAAGGTTCTGGTGGTGAGAAATTACACTTTTCAAGCAAATTGTAACTTGTAACAAATAATTCACTTGTAATTGGTTCACAGTTATTCAATTGTTAACGTACAGAAGATAATGTTGTATACATACTAATCTTAAAATCTTAACCCCAACATGCTGACCTGTCATGGCATGTAATACGTCCTCTGATTGGTAATCAGAGGATATGGTCGGTGAATTTATTTTGATAACTCTCCCGGTCAGGTCTGTGAGACCCGTAAACCAACGACAGGTGTGGTCCTCCAGACATTCTGGGGGTTGTGAGAGAGCGATGTGACCGCCAAAACATAAAAATATGGTGCTCTCTAAAAAGCGGTTACTATTACTGCTATTGCTCTCTTCATTATCATCAGTGAAAAATATTGGAGAGCAAGAGGATTAATGACTTCATTGTCAGAAATCCAGCATTAGCTAACAACAACATACTAATCTATACATACTAAACAAACGGAAATTTTATTTATGCATTGAAATGTGCGTGAAATATTCACCTTTAATGAATCGATATACTTATTTTGAAACTGTATGGAAATACAGTGATAAAGAAACGAAGTTTACGAAATTTATGGTATGTAAACAAACGAACATTTAGCATGAACTGAAATTAGGGTTTATCAAAATCTGGTATATTATCGGATACAAAAACATTTGGATCTTTTGTTTATTAGATGGGTTAATTGCAACAAAGAGAACTGCAATTTTGATAATAAGCACATAAGCAATGACATGAAACTTGTGTAGAAGTTTCTTTAAATGGAGATTATCTTCCCTTGTTATGTGCTTAGAATATCAGCTTGTCTCTTCCGCTTTAATTTTCTGATTTTTCTAGGTGGCAGCTGCTCTGGGATTTGATTGAGTACTGAGTTAGAATGTCCAATGAATGTCTGATGATCAATATTCAAGCAATCTACAGCTCGATTTATATTTATTTATGAATAAAGTACTCCAGATCAAATAATGGACCCGTGAACTCAGATAAAATATTACTAAATACTAAATTGCTCTTAATTCCATAATTAAGAAGTTCTGAAAACAGTGAAATGAAGGTCGTAATCAAGACTAGTAATGGGATAACACAATTTCACTATGAAATGAAATGCAAATCAAAACTATAAAATCATAAGACTCATATGTGTCATTGAACTAAATTAAAAGTAAATTGATCGTTCAATAAATGTGTGAAACAGTGAATAATATGTCTCAATAAGTCATGTTATTCTAATACTTAAAGTTTGAAGCTTTATAAAAAGATAAACAAGTAAATTCAATGGTTGCCTGTTTTATCAATGTTATGAATCTTTATAAGAATTACCTATAGATAACTGCTTAGTTTACACTTGCTTGCCCCTTCATAAGATTAAATGTTTATGAAGCCACTGGAAAAAAGTTGATGAAGCCTCATTCACATTTATATCTTTTCCTTCAATTGTTAGCTGTTTTAAATCATTTAGTACAGTGTAGAAGAATTTCAGGGTAATACAAAAGATCTTATTTACTGTAGAATATTCCTGTCCCATCCACCACAAAAATAAATATGTGTGCAACTTACAAAACCTACAAGTACGGCTTGAACAAGAGGACACATTTCATTTATTTTGTTTTTTGCTTTTTTTTAACATGTCTTAACTATATCATTCTCTCCCAAGAGGTACAACTACTCATAGAATTTTAATGCTGCAGGAGTTTTAAAAAGTTAAAGATCAAAGAGCATTACATTTGACAGAATGTAATAGTGAACGTTATGGCTGCACAATTCTGTAACTCTGTGGCTGTAGAACTTCCTTGTCAATTTGTGGAAGAAACTCCTAGATTAGAACTTGAAAAGAACGTAAGAAATTTACAATTTCAGACGTCAATAAAATACTGTTTGAAGATATTTGCTGGCGCGAGTTTCTTGAAAGAGAAGTAATCTGATTTAACTTTTCTTCTTCCAGATCCCTTTGCCGCGATAAAGATGTTAGAGGAGGTGTGAAGTCGTTCATAAAGAAGCATAGGGGAGAAAGAGGGAAGACACGGATGAGGCAATGTTTTCTGATTCACAACACTTCCACTGGCGCCACTTGCAGACCTGCTGAAGGCGAGTTACTGGTGCAATAAAGTCGCTCAGTATTCATACGAAATTCCCAAGTTGCACGTCATATTACTTCACAGATGCCATGGTCCTGGTTGAACAGCGACTTGGAGTTTGTGCTTAAATTGCGAGTAGTAAGGTGACATTATACGCAAATGAGAGATGTTATTGACGCTGTGTGCTTAACAAAATTTTTTGACTCTCTCTACTATGTTATATTTCATTGAAACAAATCAACAACTTCCCACAAAGTAAACAAAATGACAAAATTCGATGTCGAGATTTCACCGGAAATGTGTTTTGAGGTCCCGTGAATAAAAAAAAGCCCATTTTTGGAAATAAGGCCCGTGTGTGTGTCTGTGTCTGCATGTCAGCCTTTGTACCGCATAACTGAAAAACGAACAGTCGGTTGAAAACCAAAGTTGGTATTTTAAGGTTAATATTTTCAAGGATGCGAAACGAATATTTTGAATCATATAATAATTGCTCCTCCTTAAACTAACCTTTAGCTGTCGACGGGCCCTTAAACCCTAACCACTCACTCACTCACTCACTTAAACTAACCTTTACATGGTACATTTTTCGAAAATGTTTATTTCCTTGAAAATAACTGTAAAGATCTTGACTATAATGCCATATGTTTCAGATATTTTTATGACAAATGAAATGTATATCTTGAATTTTCTGGCTATAGTTCATGTACTCCTATTTACTCTGGATGGCTTCTTTTGCGTAACTGATAAATCGTAAGAGATAGACCAAATCTTACTATACAAAAATGTAGATCTTGCTGAAATATATTTTTTATGCCTGAATAATTGTTTTTTAGATTGAACCATTTCGGAGATATGCCTTATTTGTATAAGTTTTGGAGAACTTATACTTCTGTGAAATTGAAGTTATTTATTTTTATATGTTAACCATGCAAAGACAACGGGATCTCAAAGCTTTAAAATATTCGACTATTGCTCAAGGCATACTGTATTCCTATATTCCGCTTGCACTTACAAGGAAATAAGCAATAAGATAATTTCTGCAAATGTTTATCTCAACTAGCATGAAGATATAGAAATAAGGGTTTGTACAAGAGTAGAGAAAGTCATGTGAGTGCAACACATCAGATGCTTCGTCTATACATTCTTCCTTCCGAGTCATCCCAAAACCTTTTTACAGTGCGTTAGGGGTATCAATGCAGATATTTTAATGGTATTTGAGGACAAAGAACAACACTGCATCAATATTTACTTCATTTCCGAACCTATCATTTCATTTACTAAGAATAATGTATTTCTAAATTGGTTAGCACCTCTTAGTATGTGTGGCCCAAAAGGTATTACAGAGAGAGGACCATCTCGTCACAAGAATGACGCACTGCAACCAAGTTCAAACACTTTCTGGCCTTACACTACCTAGGACAGTAGATCGTCCTTTCAAGTGTGTAGCAAAACTGGCAGGCGTTGCTCATTTCCCGACGCAGTTATGACATGCAATAAACATCAAGTACTGATCTTTCTGATTGGTTTGAGGGAAAGCTGTTAGACGAAGAGAAACAAACAACTAACACAGTAAAGTGGCTGCATACTAAAATACCAAGTTACAAAATATCTGCCCTAATATCCTACTATCCTCTACTTGTGCAAATGCAAGGGATTGGCAATGAGTGCTTGGTTGAATGATACCTAAGTTAGATTACTCTATTATCACATAAGTTTCCATTATGGACTGACGACTTTAAAATATGCTAATTAGACGTAATACTACACAAAAATGAGGGAAAATTCGATCCTGTGAAGACAAGGCTCTGTATGAACTGCATCAATGGATCCTGTTTTGGTGCAATTAGGAGAGATATCACTTTTTAGTAAATTAGAGCTATGAACTCCTCACAGTAAAATTCGTGCTCTGTGATGAAGCAATAAAAAGGCGCATTTGTTTCATTTATTGTTTTGTGCCTGTAAGAGGAAAATGGTCATTTCTATGGCTTTACCTAGTGTGGCTTTTAATTACAGCTATTCGGGTTACCAGCAATGTAATATCTATGAAATTATTCGATGCTTGCGGCCATATTAAACTCCACGGCCATCATCAGGAAATGGGTAATACATAGCCATCTCATACCCATGGCCTTCATCGGGAACTGCATAAGAGATAAACGGCCATCCCAAAATCATGGCCTTGATTTAGGTATTTCTATTCAAGCTGTGGTCAGTCGTAGGCCGTTGTCCCTATTAAAATTATGTAGCTCCAATTTAACTTCAATTGTCTCTTTTACGAGTCTGCCATAATGTTGGTTACTGCGGTGTAAAACGGCGACCTCATCAAATAAAATTCGGTAATCATTGTTGAGACTATGCTGTGCTATTGCTGATTTTTCTGGTTGTAGTAGTCGTAGATTGCCTTTGTGTTCTTCACGTCTCTCTTCCATCCTACGACCTGTCTGTTCTTTATATGTCTTTCCACACAGGCAAGGAATTTCGTAGACAAAAGCTCGAGCAATTTCATAGATATTAAATAACTGGTGACCCGAGAAGCTCTATTAATAATCGTCGCCGTGAAAGCTTAATATCTGGTATGGCTGATTTTTATAAATCTTCTTCAGCTCTTACGGGAGCTTAATATTAAAATCTCTACCAAGTACTGTAATAAAAGGACAAAGTCCAGTTGGTTTTTCTTTCACTTCAGTTTTCTTATAAAACTGAAGTATAAAACACTGTTCTCTTTTACGTCGTTGAGAAAATCTGTAGTTCTTCATAATCTTACACCTCAGAGCTGTTCTGTCTTCGTGTAACTCTGACACACACTTTTGTCTTTCTTTAAGCTCTCTTTCGCACAAACAGCTGGCTTAGACGATAAAATCACTCAACACTCTTTAAAACTGCTTCACTTCAAGACTAACTTCAACGCAACTTCAATGTCCCTGTAGTTCTCTCACGACTACACACACGCGCGCGCGCGCGAGAGTGCTTCCCCCCTCCCACCCCCCGCATTTATAAGAACAAGGGGTGTCAAGTTAGTATCCCTCTGATTTCCATATAGTAAACATCGTGGGACAGTGCGTGATTAAGTACCTACAGTGTCCAGTCTACTCACATAATCAGCAGTCTCTTATTTATTTCAAGTAGGATACACAAACCTTACCGAACCATAAATTTTCATGTCACTCGTGCAAGGTAATTCGCTGTGTATAAAAAATGTAGTGCTCACAATCCGCATGTGTTACCTGTTTTAAAATAAATACTTTTGACATATCTACAAGTTTAAATACACGTTTTGAGACCCCTTAAATTAGATGCGTTTTATAAAAAGGGACGGTGTCTGTATGTGTGTTTCCAATATGGGTGTATTTTTGAAAAGCATAATTGTTCCTTAAAAACCCAAAGTGCTTTTTCAGATTCAAGGGACCTGAAAACATTTCCAGTGACATCTTGGTGTAGGATTTATGGTTGATTTGCAATGCTTCCTCTACTTGCTATAGGTAATCAATAGAGAGAATTAAAACAGTGGATCGGAACTGTTCTGACCTCTAAAAGCATTTTCAAGCTTCATACCTCGAATTAAATGTGTTATTTCTGTGATGAGATGTTATTACTTGTACTACTACGGAATGCAAAGGGGTCTTCTATCTCTCTTACGGTATTTCAGCTAATTTTCCAGGTTAGATGCGTCAGCAACTTCAGCAAATGAAACGCTAAAAACAGTGGCTGGGTTAACTTGGCCATGTGGTAAAAAAGAGCAAATATTTTCAGCAGCGGTGGGGAAGTATGTGCCAAGGACGACATTTTAGGAGGTTTACCAAACATGACGTGCTCAGCCAAGCTGTGGAGAAATACTGCGGGGTTTTCCCAAAGTGGAAGGAAAATATGTAACCCTGCAAAGGGTTTTCTCATTTCGCAAGCTTACTCAGCCTTATTTATCCCAGCAGGGGGGAAAAGTAGCAGTACAAAATTTAGATTTTCTACATATTCATTAGCGATTTACATGCCTTTTCAGTTTTTTTCACGTATTAAATTAAATGTCGTCATCCTATGGACCATCAGCTAATATCGCCTAAAGAGATATGTGCCATTCTGTAATTTTAAAACTTTTCGGCTAACATTGACTAATTATCCTTCTTAAACACAAGTATAGTGTATATTAAATACTTGAAAATATGAAAAAGAATCAGTGCTTATGACATACCGTGAACAAAGAATTGCAGTCAAATTCCTCTTTGTGTTCTGCCTAGTTATGCTGATATGCAAAGACATTCATTATGTATGACAATTTCACAAATATCTTCTGTTATGCCGTAATATAGTTTATTACAGTATTTTCTTTCCATTAGTTGTATATCTCTATGCAAGTGGTGTACATAAACAATAATTCCTCCAATATTGGAGGAATGGGATGTGTCACTTGATACGTTTTTGGGATGTTAAAGGATTCTGAGTAATCCTAATACTTATTGGTGCATTGGTTCTTTGTTTAGAATCACAACATTTGAGTATCGCCTAAAGTCTACTTTATTCCCATATATCCCTTGGACCTATAAGAACATAAACTATCAGATAATTTGTACAAATTATCTCTCAATTAACACGAAGAAGATATAGGAATAAGAGTTTGTAAGAATGGATAGTACAAGAGCAGAGAAAGTCATGTGAGTGAAACACAACAGATTTGTCTACTTCTGTTTGATGACAGCTGGTCATTTCTCGCTTTACCTATTCGTGATTGGCCTGTGAATTGACAGATCTGGCATAGATATACTTATTGGCCCGAACACAGCACAAGGCGTATAGTACCTACAAGGGGATTAGCATCAGGCAATTAAAGGAAGTAAAACCATGATGAAATACCCCAGAAACGGTAAGAAATGCAGTGTGTCCAGGGAAGACATGTTGATTTCTTCCTGTTGTTTCTGTACAGGAGGCTTACCTTTGGGAAAATTAAAAGCGCAATGTTAATTAAAATTTGTGATTCTTATACAGGATTATAAGTTTAACATTCTAATGAATTTTGGCATGTTAATTATATGTGGCTCTATTACACACAGGCTGTTACGGGCATAAATGCAGGTATTTGGATGATTCGTAGTTTAATATGTATCCACTTCGGTGTGCAAGTTATTTCTTTATCTTGGTCTAACAGTTTTCCCGCAAATCTGTCACAAAGCTTACTACCTGATGTTCTTTGCATGGCCGTTAACTACGCTGCATAGGCCTTGCAGAAAGCGTTGGAACTCGATTCCGGTACACTATTCATTATCACGAGATCGTCATGCCTTCTGTACCACGCCTACATAGCAGTGCTAACCTAGCTGAAAACGCACTGCTCTTAATAAGCAGCATTTTAAATTCTCAAATGAAGCAAATATTGATGTAATATTGCTCATTATACTGTCCTCAATTATGAGTAAAAACTCTGCGCTTATACTCTGTCCGTCCTGCGGCACTACGGCCCTTTGAGTATACCTACCGCCCGGCCACAGAATTCCCCACCTCACACCACTACGAGCGGGGTCCAGTTCTGGAAAGTGGGACGTGACTAGCGCCCCGAGCCCTCCCGGCCAGTATATGCGATCTTCATAACCGGAGCATATACCTCTAACACCTTATATACTGGTAGCACTTTATGCATATTGTCAATGCTCATCTCTTTCCACTAGCTGTTGCGCCATTAAAATCCGATGTTTATCTATGTACCATTATTTTGAAGAGACAATGCGAAAATACATTTAAATAAGTGTATTTCAGAAAAAATACAAGTAAAGTTTAAGGAATATTTTGTCTTATTTATTCTACCAATAACCTGCATCTACAACACATAAAATGGGCCAACATTTCTTGTTATGAACGTCAACAGAATAGGTTTTTTCTTCTAGCTGAAGTAATTTATTTAACATTTTACTGGTATTGGAATTTATAGGTTTGTCTCTGTCGTAAAGTTTTATTGTTTTCTGTAGTTTACTTGCTTGTGATCATTTTGCCTAGTTTCTGTGTAGTTTTGTTTTCCGTCGTGGAAAGGTTTGAAAATATTACCATATCTTAATCACCGATTTTTCGTATATTTCAGACGGATTAAACGAAAGTCCGATTGCCATTTCCTCAATGTTTCAATCCATAATTTTCATCAAACCGGTATCTTATTTAATTTATAAATTTATGTGATTGTTACATTATGAGGACATGACGTAATTAATACATCACCACAAATTTCTATTTCTACTTTTATAGTTCATGGGTGAATTCCCGTATTATATACGTAGACAAATTCTGCTTTCAACGGCACTGGTGATGTACTGGTGGGGAACGTTAAAGGATACAGAGTAAGCATCAAATCCGCACACATTGCAAGAATTGAAGGGAAAATCACGTGAGAAACGCAGGCAATCTGTCAACATGAACTTTTGCGAATAAATCAGAATTGTTTTCGGATATATACATTTGTAGGGAATGTGTTCGGGTTAAAGGTTATCAGTTTCAACATCTGTTGTGATGCAGTTAAGCACAATGTAAGTTTGTGGGTACAGTAGACTTCCGTACCCATAACTTGCCGGTCGTTTAGTGTAACTGGCTGAGGGTGCGCAGGTCTTCACCCGGCTCGTGCCGTCACGAGGCGGTCCTGCCGATCTACAAACGCACTGTATTAATATTTCTCTTTGAAATCTGTATCCTAAAATAGGGAATTAAATTGATCTCTTACCTGTTGTAAAGTCCACTTACCATGCATATGATGTACTGAACTCTGAGCATATTGATAATAAATACGCATTCTGTACTAATTTAGCCCGTCTGGTTAAATGGGAGGTAAATTGCTTATGTAGGTATTCTTTCATATTGGTAATATTTTCCACCGTGTAAAACCTCTATATTTTATAGCAAAATACCTCCAGGTCCCTTAATGAGTGTCTACCTCGTGTTGAATGCCACGTTCTATACAAAATGACTTGCTTCTGTAGGAACGGCCACTCATCTTTCTACAGTTACACAGCAAGGTGTCTTTTCACAAGATACTCCAAAGGCTTTGCAGTCATACCATCACTTCCACTCAGATACTGAGCAAATGAAAGAGGTCAAGGTCTAAACCAAAGGCGTAATATACTAGAAAACATGGGCGGAGTTCGTTTAAAACCTGGTATAAAGGTAGAAGTAGTACGTCATGAAAATTCACAAAAATTCATATTTTGGGAATTAGAAAATCCCTCAAAGTCTATAGACCTTTTGAGCGTAGTTATTTTTATTTCCCCTATAGAGTGTAAATACATAATACAAGGATTCTATTTAACGTTTTGTTAAAGACACAGTTTCACTGATTGCTAATTACCGTATCTTTTTTGCCATTCATTCACTGTATAGTCTCCATTAATTTATGTGGCCATATTGGGCTTAGGCAAATGGTGTTAGTAACTCGTTACTTTTGCTTTCTCTACCACGTACATAGTTGGTAGGAAGGATATTGCCCCAACCAAAAGCTCAAAACTCAGAATACACCGGCAATACATGTTTGGGACCCCCTAAATCTAAAAACTGAATTTTAGAAAAAGGTCCGTGTGTGTGTGTGTGTGTGTGTGTGTGTGTGTGTGTGTGTGGGTGTGGGTGTGGGTGTGGGTGTGTGTGTGTGTGTGTGTCCATCTGTGAACAGCATAGCTCAAAAACGAAAAGTCGGTTAAATACCAAACGTGTTATTTAAGTTTAGTACCTTTACAAGAAAATTCAGCCCCCCCCCCCGGATTTTCCGGTTGTCTCACACTTTTCCATTTTCACTCGAGGCATTGCTTAAAATTTTCTCCTTATTCTTCAGATAAGTTGGCCTTTTCTTCAAACCCTTTTCAACTTCTCGAATGACGGCGGCTTTTCCGCAAAAGTTAAAACATGTACTGGACATGTGATTTACTAAGTGCCACTGATTTCATCGTTTTGAACAGTAGGATGCTCAAGTGACAACTAAAAGTGCACGTGTTTTAAAAAGGGGATGTTGTGCCATGTAAGCTGCTCAAGGCCGGCAGCTAGCAGAGCTACTCCACCCCCAAGGAGCATTTCATCTGCATTCCGACAAACAACCTCGCAGCAATGATTTCTTTTGCAGAAACACATGTACGAGGCTGCATTATATTCCGCGTTTACATTAATTTTCAGCTGACATTTATGAACAAAAACTTCGTTATTATACACACCTGAAACTATTAACAGTGAAGCAATATAATCCAACAATATCACAAGTACATAGAGACTAATAACTTCACTTTAATAAAATTGAGTTGTACTCAACACACATCAACGTGTCAGCACTTGGTCTGTGCCATTTTCAAGCTAAACTGACCTTAGCCAACCAAGTTACCAACCTTTACATGACGTTACGTTTACGTAATTCGCACTCACAAGTGATGACACCACTACCCACCACTGTTCTCAAAATGAATTTAATAACATAATCCAGGCGTGTCAAACAGCACTCGCCAGGTGTGAAAATATTCACCTATTTTCCCTCCCTTCAAATCGGAGAACGAGAAAAACAAAGCGAAAACCGGTTCTACTAGCGCGTGCTACTGCAGTGGACTCCTCTCTTCACACGCTGGGAGTGAAGTTTGACATGCCTGACATAATCAATAGACGGTATTTCAAAATGTATAACATGGTCCCTAATTTCCAAAATGGATATTTTTTTCCAAACCCTTAATTCAATGGGTCCATTTAATTGCTTTAATAATTTAACCTCTGAATTTATTTCATGATTAAATTAAAAAAAAAAATGATCTGCCACAGTTGATTTCTCTGTGTGTATTCCATCTTTCTAAAATGTTCTTTTTTCTGGTTTTCAGATGACTTTTGTTTTACCAATGTCAGGCTTCTTGCAATTTTTCAATTTTGTCCTTTTTAGAAAAAATTAAGCAAAATGTTTATATTATATTGATTTTGAGGAGCCAAAATTATGTAATTTTCTTTAACATTTTTTAAAAAAATTTATTAGCCCAAGGGTGGTAACTAAACTTTTTAATTGGTTGGCCAAGGTCAGTTTACGTTGACAATGGCACAGACTAGGTGCTGAGACACGTTGGTGTGTATCGAGTATAACTCAATTTTATTGAAGTGAAGTTTCGTTATATTATCTATCACATGCCCATAAAGAAGGGTATAATATATATCTAGCATCACCCATAAGAAGATTTAACCCCAAAAATGTCACCTTTGTGAAAGGACACATCTACAGAAGTCTAATCCTTAATTTCAGTTTTTATTGTCATAAGTTAAAACAATTATGGTAGTTTTGCTGTTTAATTAATATTTGGCACATTATCAATGTAGTTCCACTACTCTAAAAATTCCCTTATAACTTTAGAATTATGAAACTACGATTATTTTGTGGTCATCATTATTTCAAGAAACTTTTTAAACGACATTTCTGTGAAGTTGACACGAATTGAAATGCATGCATTCTAGAGAATAATTACTGTGGGGGGAAGTGAAAATAAACTTTGCCATTAATTTCCTTGAACGTACAGACAGTTGAACATTGTTTCCATTTGCTGTACATTTATTTTGGTAGGGATATATAGATGAATAAACATACACTGAATAAACATGTGAGAATGCTGCATATTAATAACAGTTGCCACGGAATATGTATAGCTGAAGTTCAATAATCTCAACAAGGTTTTCAACACACAATGTGGTGATTGCATATAGAGATTTGGATTATATTTACTGTCAGTTAAACTTCTAAGCGTCAGAAGTACAAGAGCATATATTTATATTTCTTAGAGGAGTTCAAAACTGTTTAAGTTGGTCAGACCTTCAAATTCGGTTTCCCAATAATTTACCTGCCAAACCCTTCCAGATTGCAATATAATGAAGGGTGCGGGCTTACTTATGTATTTCTAACACAAGCCAAATCTTTTACAAAGTAATAATTAATGGACGTCAGAATAATTAATGGCGTCAGAAGTACTAGAGCATATATTTATATTTATATTTCTTAGAGGAGTTCAAAACTGTTTAAGTTGGTCAGACCTTCAAATTCGGTTTTCCAATAATTTACCTGCCAAACCCTTCCAGATTGCAGTATAATGAAGGGTGCGGGCTTACTTATGTATTTCTAACACAAGCCAAATCTTTTACAAAGTAATAATTAATGAACTTCTTCACGTTGCTTGTTCCCCAGATATGTTACGAGGTATTGGATACAATGCGCATAATGCCACTAATTCCTTTGGTATTGTAGAAGATGATTGCCCACATTTAATATGCAAGAACTGATTAATGCCTGAGAAGTGCTAAAATATTTTCCTTGGGGATTCGACTGGATAACTTCAAACACTTCCTAATGTTTACTTCCAATAGCATTGTGTACTGTTGAGCTTCTGTTTCTAGAACATGATGAAGGATGGTGCATAAAAGGAGCTTCGATGTTGATTTATATCTTTATTTTTGTCCCACATAACTAGATGTTTTATAATCTGGTAGAAGAACTCAATCTCTCAATATTTCATATGAAAGCTCCCCTTAATCTGTCTTGCTCCATGTGTGTCGATGAATCTTTCCTGATTCTCCTTGATAGAATTATTCCTTCAAGATATGTCGTGCCCACTTCAAACAACAGAGATGAGGTATTCAAACTGAGCTAAATCAAGCCCCCAAAGAACTTTTTCCTTTCTATACTTTCTTCAACGTCCCTATTATGTCATATATCAGTTAAGCGAACAAGTACCACCTAAAATTCCATTTCAACAGACACTGAGTATTGCTCTCCTCCGCTGATGTCGATGTTTCTCTCTCTCTCTCTTTCTCTCTGTCTGTCTTTCACCTCCCATGCGGTTGTGCAAGCTTTTCTGCGATGTTTTAAGCTGCCGAAATAATCGCATTCTCAATTTTCTTGCCTTTTTTCCCAGAGAGAACCTACCCTCTAGCATCCTCTAAGATGCCTGATCATTCACTGAGCGTTTGAAGCGATGTAGTAAGATCACAAGTTTCAGTTCTTTCCTTTCACCAAGGACCATTCTTTCCTTTCACCAAGGGCCACTTTTTGTACTAAAACAATTATGTTAAAATATAATGAATGGCGTAAATATTGTAACTCAATACAGTACACATTTGGCAATTCGATAACGAACCTGGTGTTTTAAGCGAATATTTAAACAGGGAGGTAAGTTGCTAAAGCAATAATTCAGAAGTGAAATTGCGAATATTAAATCTCAATAGTAGCCACCCTGACCTCAAGAGAATATCAGATATATACCTAGTGTGAAACATATGTTTTATAGACAGATGATCTACCGGGAAATCGTTTATGTCTTAAACGGAGAGAAAAGATATTAAAAGTTTAAGCTACCTTAACGGTGTGATATGGCATTCCTGAAAGTCCAAGAAGGTCTAGTGAAAATTGCATAATATATATGCATTTCTATTAATGGATACTTTCAGCTCTAAGAGTTCGGCCGAAAAGTATGTTTATCACAAGTTAGGTAATGCAAAGAAGAAGGATATAAACGCGTTCGTTCTATATTTAATAAACATTAAAGGAATATAAAACTGAAAATGTTATTTTATGGAGTTGTCAATCAATTTAATCGAAAATTTGTTTTCTGTGTTGTCATATCAGCATTAGAGGATTTAAAATCTCAGCGTGTTATCTAATTTAATTTCCGAGTTATGACATGTTAAATCTGGATTTTATTATCATTTGCCAAATGCTCCACAGGACAAAATTTTTAAAAATTACCAATTTTACAAATTCCATTATATTTATTTGATTATAATGTACAATTCTGCTATGTAATTTTGTTTTACTAGCCTTGGTTTAAAAGAAAAAAATTAAATTCCGTCATTTTAAATTTCTACTTTAGTTTAACATTTCTACAACTTTAAAAATTAATAATTCAAAAAATTTTCGAAATACAAGAGTATATAACTGATTTAACAGTTTGTGTTTTGAGAATCTGCATGATAAGTTTTCAAAAGAATTACATGTTAACCGCTTCTTGTGGAAGATTTTAAAGAAGTGAATTTGGTGAAAAAAATTTAAAATTCTTATCTTTCAAATTAAAAACCCTTTATTTTGTATGTTTAATGTAAACTATATAAATATAGGTATTTTAATACAAAAAGTCCAAAAATTGTTGTATTTATGGCCCCAAGGTGTTTTGAAACTCGTGGAATACAAATGTCAATTTTTGAGAGATTTCTACTAAATTTTAGTTGTGTATTCCCTTAAAAGGCTTAATGTACTTAATCTACGATTAGGGCACATAAGATATAATACCAAGAAATCATTTTGTCACAAAATGGCGCTTAGGTTGATATGGCTGGTGGGTGCTACAGCAAATTAAGCCAGAAATGTTATATTATTTAATAAGGCAAAAACACTTGTCACCTATAAATTTTAGTCACTTTTCACAGATGTCTATTGGAATTATTTCATACTCTGTGAAAAGTCACTTCTTGCTACATACTACTTGCAACCGTTTACGAGTGTGGTTATTCACGTATAACAACAACAACAACAACAACAACAACAATAATAATAATAATAATAATAATAATAATAATAATAATAATAATAATAATAATAATAATAATAATAATAATAATAATAATAATAATAATAATAATAATAATAATAATAATAATCATCATCATCATCATCATAATCATCATGATTATAGTAACAGTACTAATAATAAACTTACTGATTGCACAACAACTTTGAGCAAGAATGTACCTATCTGTAGGCATTACCAGTAGTTGAGCCCTTCTTGACCGTGGGCCACCTGTCGAGAGCAATGGTCACCGCTAAGCAGGGAAGACGTAAGATATTAGCAATATCTCGCTGGGAAAATGAAGTTCTGGGAGGGTGTATCCGATTACATTCCTCACCGTAAGCTTCCCCTCTTCCTTTCACCACAGAAATAGTCCCTCAGAGCCGTATTCCCAATTTTCTGAAGGCCCTAATCTCTTCCAATGATTAAATAATGCGATATATTTCACCGAGGGTAACAGGAAAAGTTGGAACAATGCAACAACCGCGGGTTTGGAAAATTTAGTTGCACCGTTAGGTTGCTCGCTGGAGACCACAAGTTTAAATTAAGGGAATGTGCAGTGTACATCGCGGTTAGTGAGAGGGTAGTACTGATTCGACTTACTCTTCCCTTTAGTGTATAAAGTTCTGTGAGGTAGCGAGTCCAACTCCGCGATAGTTTATAGGATACAGAAATAAAAAGGCATGTCGGTTCCTCGCTAGGTCCACGCTGACTTACACAGTAACTGACAACAATTTCGAAACACTTTTACATTATTTAAAATTCTTTTATGTTTATTTCTGCCAGAATTTGCAATATAAGTATGTAAGAAATCGTCCCAAAGAACTAATCGTTAAAGCTTTAGAGGATCTAGCTGACAAAGAGAATTTGATGAGCCAAAAGTAAAACTTGTTTTCCGAATTCTAAGTAAGATTATAGATGAAGACAAGGTTGAAGATTTATGCTATAAGATACGGGAGGTTTGGATCGGGAATGAGATACCTAAATCAATTGTCGGTCTGGGTGGCACAGTTGGTTAGATGCTGGCTCCCTGATCGGTTACAAATCCAGCGCAGAGCGATGGTTTTAAGTATGCTTAAAAACGACAGCTGCATGTCAGTAGATTTACTGGCATGTAAATGAACTCCTGCGGGACGAAATTCCAGCACACCGGTGACGCCAATATTATCTTGGCAACTGACAGCGTCGTTAAACGACAAAGTATTTATTTATTACCTAAATCAATGGAAAATATTTTTTTCCGGTGACTCTAATACGGTGCCCACCAGTGGGGAGGAGTGAGGCGAGAGGAGATAGACCTGGGAGACACAGTAACAGAGGGCAGGGCTCCTACAGCTTCAGAGTTAAACCCCCCGGGTACAGCTCCTACAACGGTTCCCCTCTCTCCCCTCAGGACTGCGCATTTTACTGAGGGCCCACAATTCGGAAACCACCCCCGAAATGGGATACAAAGATTTATATAGAGTATCCTTTTTCCCTCCCATGCAATGCCAAAATTCTGGCTGACACAACTTTGGAACAGCCAAGTAGGATGAAAAGTGAAGTAAACGGATAAACGAAGTAAACTGAGAAGTTAGATGAAATGAACGAATAAATGAGTAATAACCAGAAGTGAGGTGAGCTGAACACATAAATGAAGTAATAATGAGAAGTGAGGTGAAATGATGGGAGAGGAAACTTGGAATGAATCTTCCCAGCATTCGCCTAGCACAGGGGTCAACAAATCCGTACCGCCTGGTACCACAGTAAGGGACAAAGTAGTGCTTTGCTCTGCTTCAAGCCTCCCTCGTTCAAACAACATGCGTTCAAACGTAAACAAGCAGCGATGTACACCGCATCGGTATGACATAGTTCTTTCGAAATCACGAAAACGAACGAAAAGGAACCTTCCTAAATGTTAGGAATGTAGGTATGTTAGAAAGATGAAAATGACTTCAAAGACAGAAGGTCTCATGACCTCAAAGCAATGCACCATCATTTTCAACTTTTCCTGAATCCTTTCACCTCAATATTTACATATTAAATGACAATTATGAATCAAAGCTCTGAATGTACAGACAAATACAATTTTGAAATGGTCATTGTAAACAAGGCTGGTTTAGATGGATTTAAAGAACTGTATATAGCAAAAGAACCTGTTTTTACGTATTTATTATACCTAAAATTCAATGTGATCTTTGGCATGCTTTATAGTGAACTAGGAGCAAGTCAAGAACAACAATGATGATGATAGTATTCTAAAATATTCGTACTTGATATCTTAAATAGACCTTTGAGGTAAACAAACTAGTCCTTGTAGCTAGAACTGAACGCAGAAACTGACGATGTACGAGTACAACCCCCATAGCTGATAACGTGGCCTTGAACGGGTCATTCCAAAAAATACCGAGGTTACTGTAGTGAACGCTATGCACATACGGATGTGTGGTCCGGCTGTGAAATAATCGCTTTGTATTTCTTCCTTTTTCTTTTACGTTTCCTCACTCGCCCACTACTCTCTCTCTCTCTCTATCTCTCTCTATCTCTCTCTCTCTCTCTCTCTCTCTCTCTCTCTCTCTCTCTCTCTCTTCAGCGGCACACTTATATTGACCTAGTAAATTTTAGTGGCTTACACCAGGGCACAGTTCATTAAAATACTATTACTGTCCCCTCTTTTTCGTACATAATATTATAATATCCTTAACTGGGTCCTTTGTTTCTTGGAATTTGTTTCAAGACGTAGTGAGAAGTGGTAGGAGCTGGATGGATAAAAACATCCGATAGGAAAATGTAATTTGCGTTAGAAAACTCTACATTATGATGTTGGGACATGAAAACCTTTTTCATTAAAGTATACAGCTTATGTTGCTTTCACATTTTCCGTTAAATGTAAGACTTATTAATATATGTAACGTATATTTCTCAACAATTCTCTAGTATGATTTAAGGTTTTGTCCTTCGCTGTAAGTTATTCTGAAAGAATCTGAGGTTTCATACTTCCAATACTTGTAGACTATTTGTTTAATGAAATTCAGGTACACATTGAACAGATGCATTGCAAAAGACAAAACATGTTGCGGATTTATGGCAAATTGAAATGTAGTATTCCTTACAAATGCTCTTTAACATCCGCGAAAGACGTCATTGACTGCTTAATCTTGTTCAGGGGCCTCCCGGTCAAGCTCGAGGTTGTTTACCTCTACACGGAACCATCGGCTTTACTTCCCTTCTGAAGGAAGCCATGCTAAGAAGTTGCACAGCCATAAAAATCCGTCGCCTTGAGCTGGCTTTGAACCCACGACCTAGGGAGCCACAGGCTATCATGTTACCCCTAGAGGGCGACTAAGGGCTTAGGAAGGAAATCATGAAAGCTCTGTAATGTGCATATTTACCAACTTTGATTAAAGTAGCATGAAATTACGGTTTGTGTGTGTGTGATTTAAACAGTATATGAGAGTTTTATAAGTTTACTTTATGTTAATCCATTTTTAAATGGTTCAAAGTTGCACAAGTATAGGCGCATAGGAATGCACAGTGGAGTGCATGGAATACTAGCGATATAAGGTGCAGTGATTTATATTGGTAAGGAAATAATTCAACGCCCAGGCACCACTCCTTATCTGTTTCTAGCACCCCACATTCGTTCTTTCCTTTGCTCCTGAAACCGATCTGTGTTCACAGGTTAATGTTTGAATAACATAGTTGACTTAATTGTTAGCTGGTGTAGCTGTCATTACGGCTCATGTTTTTGAACCATTCAAGTGAAATGTGCTGCTCATCCACTTCTGAAATTGCTCATAGGATGATGTGTGCGCGCGTGCCTGCGTGCGTGTGTGTGTGTGTGACTTTAATTCAAAGGTATAAGAAATTGGCCCACCCATGAAAAGGAGTTTTTGCCACCGTTACCTAACGAATAATATTACAGGAAACCACAAACATCGGTAGGTTCCTGTGCACCTGATTGTATACTTAACATGATATCCACTTTTAACAGGCACACTAACTAAAGGATATCAACCAACTCCAAGTCAAGTGCTGAACAGCCCTTGTTGTTTGACCTCGATCCATCCGCAGGCTTATACATTATGCAAGGAAAAATCGATGCTACTACTTTGAGATTAATTTCCTCTTCTCGTTTGTTTACTACACTTCCGCGACTGATTGCTAATGTCAGTGGAGCTGCTATAAGTATTCGTAAACACATCATCATCAGCTGCCTTCATGGATTTAGGCCTTTGACCTGTTTCCACATCAAGAAATGGAATCCCCATCTGGTGAGTGGACGTCCAACTCTTCTACATTTTGGTTGAAGTAAAATCTGTGGCAATCTGTGTTCTGGCATTCTTTCTATATGTTCTAGCCAGTTTGTTCTTGTTTGGTTTATTCGGTCTTTTATATTGTATATTTGTAACTCTTTCCTGATTTCCTTGCTGTGTTTCTTTTCTAAAAGTGTGTTGCCTGCTACTGAACGTAAGAATTTCATTTCGGCTGTCTCTATCTTTCTTCTATATGATTTAACAAGTGTCCAATTCTCAATGCATATGTCAACATGAAACTCCATTGGTTTATAGAATTTTAATTTAGTTGTTCTTAATGTTTTATTTCTCAGTGTTCTTATTGTTCCACACATACTATATAACCTATTTAATTTTATATTATTGTCGTTCCTTTGATAGTAGGATACATTAAATCATAAATAATTAAAATTATTTACCTGTTTTATTATTTTGTTATGGATTACTATCTTACATCTTAAGTGGTTTGTCCCTTGGAACGTCATCACTTTTGTTTTCTTCTCTGAAATTCTCATATTATAAATACTAGCATTTTCATTTAATTTGTACACTGCAATTTCTAGTTCGTCTTGTTTTAATAAATATTAATTGGTCATCTGCATACAATATGGTGTTTAAGGCCTTGTCATTTACAGTTACATTTAGTTTTTCTTGATACACACACACACACACACACACACACACACACACACACACACATACACACACACACACACACACACAACACACACTCTAAACGTAATATAAGCTCTGAATAACTCTTATTAGATGCTCTAGACAGCGTCTTTGATGCATTATCTCCAAACACAATACAATAATGGAAAAAAAGCCTCCTAAATATTGTAAACCTGCTATTTTTACTTTCTCTAGTGCGTATAGTAAGTAGGGGAAATATTGTGCTCGATCCAAGAACTCGATGTCGAGATTTCCCCGAATATACATGTTTTGAGGCCCCATAAATTCAAAAGAGCATATACCCGCGTGTGTATGTGTATAAATGTGTGTGTGTGTGTGTGTGTGTGTGTGTGTGTGTGTGTGTGTGTGTGTGTGTGTGTGTGTGTCCGAACAGTATAATACAAAAGTAAAAAGTTGGTTAAAAACTAAAGTTGGTGATTAAGTTGAATTCTTATAAGGATACGAAGCGAAGATCTTGAAGAAAATTCCTCCAAACTAAACTACCCTTTACGTGAAAAATTGTTCCAAATCGTTTGTTTTTTAAAAAACGCCTCTAACGGTTTTGATTAAAATGCCACCATATGTCTAAGATATTTTTATGGTAAATGAAATGTATAATTTGAATTTTCTGGCTACAGCCCATGCGGAAGTTTCTTTCTTTCTTCACGAGTTTTGTATAACTGGTAAAGCTTAAGACATAGATCAACTATCACTATATAAACAATGTAGAGCTCACTAAAACACAATTCATATCAAATGACCTTGTTTGTTAAGTGAACCATTTGGGAGATATTCCTTGTTGTTTGTTAGAATTTTGTAATGCTTTCACGCCGTTCTCAAATGGGAGATAATTATTCGTTTTTTATGTCTTGGTCTTGCTAAGAGAACGGAATTTCAATGTCATCATATAACGACAACTCTTAAACCATTTGACCATCGCTTGAGGTTAATGCATTCCCCTTGAACCTACAAGAAAATTGACAATAAGGTAATTTCTAGAAAGGTTTATCTCGACTGAACATTAAGTGAAAAGTCATGCGAATCCCAGATTTTTGGAAATGTTTTGTGTCAAATTGGGTGACAGTTTGAGCTTATTTTTCACAAATGTTCTATTAAACCATCAAAAGTAGGACTTCACCCTTCATACATTCAAGGTATTTTAAGAAAGCACTTTATATTTTCCAGGCATTTTATCTACCTTCACTCTCTCTCACTCATTCACTCACCCGTCCACTCACTCACTCACTCTACTCACTCACTCTTGTGCGCAAGCCATCTTTTCTTTCTTTGAACATCTGTTAAGGTGAATTTGTTTCCTCCGCTTTTACTCTGAGCAACTTTTTCTGTGACTGGAATTGTCGGGGATAAATGACCTATCTCAAAAATTATTGAAGATCGGTAAGTTAAATTTTAGTACGATAAACGAAACTTCTAAGTGCTATTGCAGATAATAAGATGCTATTTTTAAATAGTAATTGCTAATACGTTTCAACCAAGAGATGGTATAATTAATGAAAAAAATATTATTTTCCTTAATGCAAAGAATTATTTGATTAAGGTAGGTTGATGGACGTGAAATATCAGCGGATATATTAAATAATTTCTGAGACGGTTTAGCGGATTTAATACTGGCGGGATGTGGCTTTGATCTCATATGTTCAAACACCTATAAGACCGAGTTGAAGATAGAAGTGAGTTAAGCACAAGAATCAATTTGGGGAATATATTCAAAGGTGACTTAGATCTAAGGGTCTATCGAACAGGGCTCTTATCAAAAAAAATTGGCATGAAAGGATAGCAATTAGAATCCAGAACCATGGAAATGGCCACCATACTCATTGACCACCAAACACTTGTATCTACAGCTGTATTTACGTTTCAAACCAATATTCTTGCTGTACAGATCTGTAGTCCGGAAATGTTAGAACAAAATCCAATTCGATAATTTTACTATATTCCTGGTGAGAAAAGTAATACTTCTTGAAACAACACCTGAAGTTCAGTCTTGCTTTTGACAGAGAGTTAATCATATTTATTACTTAATTTAAGCTTCACGTGTTAGAAATAAACCTGCTAGCGTATAATCAATGAAACACATTTTCAATTGACAGCTCCTAGTTTCACCATATTACCACTGAGATTGTTATAATGGCGAGCTATAGTCCCTCCGGGCTTGAAGTGGGGGTGCACATAAACATTGCGGTTGTATCACTCCGCCAACAGACACGTATTGGCGATCTCTGCACACAGCTGTTTACGTCTTATCATAACCGTCATTTAACTGCAGCTAACCGGGATTATAGTTGCACTCTGCTCATATTCACTAAATAAACTAAATTAACTGTTCAAGAAATGGGTTAAGAAAAGTTATGAAATTTAATTTTGTAAGTAAAACTTAGGCTAATCTGAGTCGTCAGATAGAAGCGCAGCACCCATAGATCTCAGATGTCTTCTCCATCCCAAAATATGTTCCCCATCAATTATCACATTAGCTTTTTTCTTTTTGCAACCTGAAATACAACGTTCTGTCAGCAAACTGTGGAATGTGTTTTTCTTAAAATTTGGAAGCTTTGGGTCACTGTTCATTTAAGAAGTCGCCTTGCCTATTATAGGAAGCTCGTTATTTAAGAAGGAAACGTGTACTTAAGGGAATAGCACTTTTAACAAAATCACCCCTTGCCTTAAAACACTAAATGGCCTTTCCCTTTTCTTTTCAGGGGGTTTTACAATTCCTGTTTGGTTCACTTCCGTTCTCACATTTCCTTTCACAGATACTACAATTGCTTCAGACGTCAATTTGATTGTCTTTCACAGCAAGGGTGTCATAACGTCGAAAGAAAAAGTGAAACACGTTTAATATAAAGTCCTTTAACTACTTTTTAGACGCTTTCCGTTTTAATGTTTCTGTGCATTATTCTGAACATTCTACCATACTGAATGCACACGCGAGCACGCAATACTAATAGTACGAGTGTCAGAGCATCGCTACACTGTAGTACATTGCGTCCAACGCAATCGGGGAAGTACTAAGTACCACGTGACAAATGAAAGTAAAATATTTATGCACATGTTTAAATGTTTTGGAAGTTGAGTTACAATATTTATTCACACCATTTATTACTTGAATGTATGGAATAAGCGATATTATACGCAATGACAGTAACGAACTTGTTCCAATCGCGATTCACTATTTCACTGGCTCTAAAAGTTGTGCTACGGCCCAATGTTGACATTCTTAGACACTTTGAGGCCGGATCGGGTATTGTATGTACTGGCATCCCATAGGTTAACACCATGAGTGATGGGAGCTGACACGACCTTCATCAGAAAGGCATGACTAGGACATTACACATTTTGTTTGCAATATACTGCTTCTATAAAATCAAAGCTAATGCTAATGCATAATTTTCCTTTTCTTGTTTAATCGCTTGAGTAAAGAAAAAATTAGTAATCTTTGCCAGTACTATCAAGAGTATATGTATAATCTAGGGAGTTTCAAAGCAGTCGAAAAAGCAGGTAATTTTTTCTGCAATGGCTTTATCTCCAGAATATGAATGGAGGTTCACTCTCCGGGCTCTACTACAGAAGAGGCTCCTTTGAGAAGTCCTTCTCTTCCCTATTTTATGTGTTTCGTGTCGAAACATGCTGTGAGCGTATTAGTAACCCAGGATCATGAATATGGAGTAGGATTTGTTCTTCTCATCGAGTCTAAAATGAGAGATTTACATGAAACTTTCAAACAAAGCTCTCGCCTATTTAAACTAACTTTGGGAATCACATTGTTCATGTTACAGAAATGAATATTGATGCTATCTATCTAGGAAAAGCAGTTACAAATATAAGTCTCCAGTTACTAACTTTTCTCGGATAAATGAAGCGGGAAGTAAGCTTTCCTAGTTTTATCGCTCAACTTTGCACGACTGGGTGGCCAGTTTTTTCCCTATTAGTACTCATATCTCAAGCAGTTATTTTCTAGAGAGCATGTATCTGCATCCCATATTGCCGCTGAGAAAGCAATTCTTACAATGCATATTATTTTAAATGTGTTCTGGTGGTACGAATTACAACTATAGTATTACATTATACTATGAACAAAATGCTAAATAATATAGCATCAAACCATCATTAACGCTTTAAGGCTCTTGTTTTTCTTCTCTCACAGCTCAAAGGATTGGTCCCAAGAAATGTTCTTCCCCTCCGTGAGGACGTGACCACAATTTACAGTCTATTCACCAGCTGAAGGTCCCTGGCAGAAATGCGGCGAGTCACTACATCAGTAAGTAATTCTACCTACACAGCGATTATCTGAAGCTGTACTTCAGATTCTGCTTGCACGTAATGTAAACGCAATCAGAATCATGAGTCCAGCTTCAGATATGACTGTGACGGTAGAATTATTTATTGATATACTGACTCGTTATACTTCTGCCAGGGACAGATTGCGCTGACGAAGGGCGCTACTTCTTCGAAATCATAAAGATGTCTAAATACTATGAAGGTAGAAGGAGAATGACTTTGCTATTAATTCCACTGCAACAATTTTCGGATAGCAAGATTCTCCTGCGGTTTACAAGTTGAGCAAACCTTACTCGGAATAAACAGCATTCATGATAATTATTATTTATTTATGCCAACAAACTTACTGTTGGTGTTTTTAAACACACAAACCGTGTGTGGGCAAAGTTTAAGAGGTAGAACTGGAAATTAAAAATTCAATGCCACAACTGGGATTTGAACCACAGACCTTCCGCTTGCCGGGCGGACGCTCTAACCACTGAGCTATTGTGACAAACTGCCAGAATGGCATTAAATTCTCAAGCCAGTTCGTATTTCTCCTGGTAAACCACAAAGGCAGTCTCACATCAGAGACAATTACCCCAATGGTGACTTACTATTGCAAGTACTTTATATCCCAGGATTAAATAACCTTCACATGGTAATTATTATTTATTTATGCCAACAAATTTACTGTTGGTGTTTTTAAACACACAAGCCGTGTGTGGGCAAAGTTTAAGAGGTAGAACTGGAACTTAAAAATTCAATGCCACAACTGGGATTTGAACCACAGACCTTCCGCTTGCCGGGCGGACGCTCTAACCACTGAGCTATTGTGACAAATACCAGGAGAAATACGAACTGGCTTGAGAATTTAATGCCATTCTGGCATTTTTAAGTTCCAGTTCTACCTCTTAAGCATTCATGAGATCGTTTCCAGAATGTTCAAGATATACATCTCATTTGTAATGAAAAATACCTTAAACATATGCTAATCAACATTTTCAAAGATCTTTCATGTAAAGTGCACTTGACGGTATAGGAATTTTCTTGAAAATCTTTGTGTCGTATCTTTGGAATATCCTAATCTTAAATAATTTTTGCAGTTAACCATATTTTTGCTCTTGAGTACAAAAGAACATTTGCAAAAATTAGCAATTAGATCATTTATGCAAATGTTTATCTCAACTAACATGAAGAAGAAGAAGCAGAGAAAGTCATATGAATGCAAAATATCACATTTTAAATTTTGTAAGTAAGCAGGTATGATACTCTGAAACGCTTCGCAAACCTCTAAGTACCGTGGTATATTATCAAATATTAAAAGAAAATGTGCCACAAAGCATTTCCTTTTTAATTTTGATAATCTTCACCGTTATAGGACAATTCTGATGTTCTGAATTGAAAATGCCGTTTAACATTGAAATATTCCTTTTCTTATTTACAGAACTTTTCTGTTGTGCTGTATAAATAGGAAATTATAAGCTACAGTTAAAAATAACTGTTACTTAACCGCAATCGCTAAAAACACAGTTTTGTAGTTATTTTCTTCGCAACAGCGGTCATTCCCAAACTATACTTTCAAAACGTTTGGATCTTTATCTTCTATATGAAATACAATGTCTTTTAAACATTTATTTTCAACCCTTTTGTTCCTTATAAGTTCATAGTGAACGTGTATCCGCTTCGTTATTAACATTTGAGTGTAGTTTCTGAATTATTAATAGCTGAAAATCTGCTTCACCTTCTGTATTATCATGGAACCCATCTCTCAATTTTATTTAACATGAAACAAGTACAAAACCAACGTTCACACTACTTCCTTTTAGGTGTATAAGGTTGTCTCATAAGTAAAGCCACAATTCCAAGTTGCCTTACCGTGTGCATGGGACTGTTTCGTTCAGTGCTGATGGCTTGCCTCTCGGTCTGAGCGAACACACTCACGGCATAACTGACGCTCCTAAACACGATGCTGTATTAAAAATTGTGGTTTTACTCATAAGTTCGCTCGTTTTGCTTGCCAGTTCCATCTAGAGCGCCTGAAACCCCTGAACTCTCTGTACACTAAAGTTATCATAGTTGCCTAACCACCCTACGACTCAGAGGTCAACAACCAGGCTCGCTATTTCATACGTCAGTGTGTGTTTGAGATCCAACACCGTGAACTTGTGTTTACAAACTACGGAAAGCAACATCTTATGCTATTTTACTATTGCAAGGGCAAAACTGCCTCACAATACCGGCAGAAAATTTATGCTGTCTGCGGGGAAGATGCAATAACGAATCGAACATGTCAAAAGTGCTATAGAATAGTAATTTCGAGGTCAGAATTTCTCCCTAACATAGAAAGTTTGGTAACTACTCTGTTGTAGCTGTGCTGAAGGTGGGGAGTGTTTCCAGGCACTCTTAGTGATTGAAACTTAACAAGAAAGGAACTTTTGAGACAACCTTTTAACTACACTAAGAAATGGTAAAGGAATCGTACGATTATAATAATCTGAAAAGGTTTAGGAAAATGCTTTTAAATGCTCTCATACCGAGCCTTTAAATGCGGCAGTATAATAGGCATGTGTGTTAAATTGCCCTTGGATAATTACAAATAAAGTTGCAATCATCTTGAAAATGTTGGTACTCTTAAACAAGCATTTAAGATGAAAATACCTATCTGCTACAAATAGCTGACATATTCAGTGATGAGACAATTTCACAGCTTCTTGGGGCATTCTTCCATCTGAAGAATTTTCATCATCACCCCTAGTAGAACAAGAGGAATAGAAAGGCTCCAGCTACTGCAGTGGTAATTAGTTTAGCTCCTTCGTTGCTTGGCGGCAGTACAATTTGTCTGCAAGGGTGCAGCAGCCCTCCCAACCGAAACCGCGCTCTGTGTCACACACCCCTTCCCCCTGGCCCTAATTACAACTCTGAACATATTAATTACTTTCTTAGACTCTCACTCTCGGAAACCCACGTCATTATTTTTAAACAGCACAATTAGGACTTACAGCACGAATATTCCAGAAGAATCTTGTTATCTACGTTAATCTTAGGAAAGACCTAGAAACTTGCTCAGCGAAAGAAGTTGGACTACTGCCAACCAGTCCTGTGTTCACTCCCTTGCGACCTCAAAATTGCTAACATTTGTGAGCGTGCACACCCTGGTTGTGTCTCTCTGTCTTTATAACCGTGAGGTGAACTCTAAAGAGAAGCAATTTAAGGTATTATGCACATAATAGCATTGTGTTTGGTGGCAGAGTATCAGCATTGAGGTCACCGTTACAGTGGCCTATTTACGGAGTCAATCTAATATTAACCCTACTTTATGCTCATATAACTTACACTTGATTTTCGGCACTGACTTTATGACAGAAATAGTGAATTACAGAGCTTAGATTATTTATGGCACTATAAAGTGGATCGGGGGGAGATGCCTAAAGTTTTGCAGTTCCGTCGTGTAGAAATAGATCGTGACACCAACCTGTACTGTACTTTGACCATAGTGGATACCTGCCGTCTGCAACTGCTCCTCACCGGGTACATAGTGCCAGTCACTAAGTTCTCGGGATAAGATACCGATGTAGATGCATTATTTGCAACGAAAGGTTGCATAAAATCTGCACGGACGAAGAAATCGTGTTCAAAAACTGTGCAAAAGAACTGACTGTTGAAGCAAACATTTCATTTGTTAATTTGTATATGCATTTATGTCCCTATTTGATATTTTATTCTTTATAAACAAATTTAATGTGCTTATTGAATTATATATTTAGGTAAATCGTGTCTTAAGTGCACGAAACCAGTACTTGAATCCTCTTGCAATGTAATTATCATCTCATCCTGAAGCGTTGGGTGAAATGCTTAAACTACACTGTTCATAACAACATTCAAAACACATATCATGTTAATGGTAGGATAACGCAAATCAGTCTTTATACAGAAGAGGGTAATAAGTGAACATAATTTCATTGATGTTGAACATAAACTCCAGAGTTTAACGTATGCTTTGATCCTCCAAATCTTAAGTTGGGCATCTTCCCCGATCTACTCTAACTAAAGAAGCGTGCGCTGGTTTTTCTTGAAAATGTAGCCAGTAATATAGGGTATCTGGTTTAACTTGTCTCATGCTTATAGAGAGTAACATCTTGAAAAGAAACGCGGGTACCTATCCCTCTGTCCTATTGTAATGGGAAAGGTGGGAGGTTTGACTCGTACTTTCGAATCAGTGCCTGACTGAAAAGGCAATTATCATTAGACTTCCGACGTTTCTCTCTACTAAACATATTTTCTGCCCTCTATTCCTAACTTGGATGGTGGAGCAACCTTCCACTTTAACAATGAATAGACTTTCATATTTTAAAAATGTGATTCTCCCAGTTAAGGTAACAAGCAATGGAGCCCAAATACAATTACCGGATTATATCTTCAAAAATTCATAAAAATGTCATCATAATGTAAACGAATAATTATAAAAAAATATTAAAAAATGCGTGTTCTCTTGGAAAGAGCATATGGCCTACATTTTTAATATTGTCAACCAGTAGCAGCTCATGGCTAAAATGTGATACTAATAGTAATATTAATAAGGATGATAATAACAATAACAGTAATGGTAATAACAAATACTTTATTATTTAAAATAAGTTTCAAATGAATGTCAATTTGCAAGTGTTTAATAGCTTTCTAAGTGGCACAGCCAATCAATAAGCATATTTTAAGACTATTAACGGAAACACAATGTAAAATATCTACTCTAGATGAAGGAAAATAAACTAAAAACAACTTTATCTAAAGTAACCAAGCTTGTCCAAATAGTATTATCAATGCTCATGTTTGTTGTAAGTAATAGTTTACTGGAAGTGAGCCAACCTTGTGGGTTATAAATCCTTGGTATCGGTGTTAAACTCAAGATTTTGTTATACTGCAGTGCTGATCAAACCACACCTCGTTTAACATGTTCTGCTGGTATACATTTCAGAGCTTTAGTAGCTTGTCCGTATTAGCCTGCGGCCCTGAAATACACAGCATGTTAACTCTTATTTTAAAATAGTGTTTTAAAATAGTGCGTGTTTTAATAGACATTCCGATGTGGATTAGTAAGGGAAGGGTAGTGGCCTATATCCCTTTAAAGTACAAATTGAAGCCCAAAGTGTACATTTAATCTTAAGTTTACTCCTTAAGTCAGGGCCTCTGAGGATGCATGCATCGTACGGTGCAAGGTGCAAAATGCGACCGCGAAAATTTCACCTCGGTACAAACATCCTCGGGCTCGCTCTCTTTCCCGCATCACTCTTCCTCATTTTCAGATTGTTTCTTCCTCACTGCATGATGCTTACGTGCGAAGCGTAGTGTTAAATAGGTTAATTTGTTTTTTAATACCAGATCTGGACTTTGGTTCCAATGATTTGGGAAACACTGGTACAAACCTTATTTTTGGATAGAGAATGCTATTCTGCAGGATGTAGCAACCTCTATAATTCTTCCTCTCTAGTGCCCCGTGTTGTTCCACCATGTTTCTTTGTGTGTTATGTTATTGTGTCGTTCAACAGATGATTTTGTTATACAGGTATTCTACCCTAGATGAAGCATTTGGCTCATATTGTCGCGACTTTCAAAAAACTAAGAAATTTTCCATTCTGATTTAGTGGACCTTCGGCATTCTTTGCTTCCTCTCTATCAGGCTCCTCCATTATTAGGTAGTTGTATTGCATGTAGCTATTTCACTGATAAACAGGCCGTCCATCAACACATCTCGCTCTCTTTTCGCTTCTTCGCTTCTTCGTTTTGCAACGCGCGAGTTGAGCCGAGCTTAACCGAGTCGCCATGATGCCCGGTGCTAGAAACCTCTACGCTTGGGTTTGCACCCGATGGCGTTTTAAGCTTTGAGAAGCCCTGCCATAAGATATCTTGTTCTTAGTAGGGTATATTATTGTTGTATACGAGCCGGCAGTTCCACAGTATGTTAATGGGAATTCTCCATCTTTTCAAGACATACTTAAATATTTTTGCAATATGTTATAATTGTAAAATAAATTAGTGACATGCAAAACTAAACAAAGTGAGTGACAAGCAGAAAAGATCAATAACTGTATGCTATGTTTCTTCTAGCCCACTGTTTCATACGTATGAATGGATCCTTTATTACAAAAAGGTAACAAGAACTCTGTATAAGAAATATCTGGATAATTTCAATTGCATGCAAATATATTCTAATTTAAGGCAAACTGAAATAGTTTCTTTTAAAAACAATTCTTTTTATGTTTTATTTTTTAAATATTCTGTTTTAAACTATACTTAGACATTACTGTAAAAAATTAACGAAGTTAAATATTTATTTTGATGGGAGTAGTATGTAGCGGTCATAAGTTTCAACTTTAAACGTTATTTGCTAAAGATCCTTTTGAATCTAAGTAAACGAAATTTTCAGAAACTATTGATATGAATCGTGTGTACTAACTGAAACAATATGTTTATAATCAATGAAGTTTTTAACAGTTTATAAGAGACAAAGCATTGCATAGGTTGAATAATATTTCTAAAAAGATCCAATTAATGGAAAATGTTGTATTTCACTGTAACTATTTATCCTTAATAAAAATGGCAGTTTTAGCATGAACAAAAGACAGGTATAAATGTGTTGTAAAGCATTGGTTATGTAGCTATAGTACCTTCAGAGAGGACGAACATTTAAATAACAGTTTAATATTGAGGAAATCGGAGGTTCCAGGTTGCCTTAACAGGCAGCTCACAAATAAATACTTCAAATGCAGTTGCGGTAATTGATGACAACACACTATCACTGTCGTTTTAAGTTATGAGTAGGTACCTATATCTGTTGTGTCATTTAGAAGGGGCTTTGATGGTCTTGGTTCTCTTAGCTGGAAGTTCCGAGTAGTTCTTATTATTTCCTCTGAAACGGGAAAACTTGGAGAAGTTATAATTACTCTCCATGAATACGTTTATTTAGGCTATAAAGCACGTACAGCACACCACGCACATCTCCGGGTGTGCCCCACTTACCTTCAGAGGCGCCATTATATCTTGAAATATGATAGGTTTACATACATTTAAGGTCTTGCGAAGTGTGCTTGTAGGATGATATATTGACCAAAGTGCTCTTAAGTACACCGCTTGTGTGTGCCGGTTTTTCCTTGCCCATTCTCTATTCATGGCAATAACTAACTGTGCCTATACTTTAACAGTTCCTCCACTTCACTTAATAGCAATTATTCCCCAAGGAAACTTAAGATGTGCAGGCCAAATGGGCTATTACGAAGCTTAATACAAGAAATACTACTGAATATGTAGTGTTTCAGGGATCTCTTTTTAGCACAAGAATTATTTATTATCAGAAGTTCCCAGTCTTCCGTCGACACCTACTCTACACCAAACCCTGGTTACTTGTTGAACGTTTAGTTATAGTGTCCCTTGAGATAGGAAATATCGCGCTTTCTGCGAGTCTGTGAACTTCAGAACAGATGGAAGTAGGGTGACCAAATTTGGGATAACGAATCGCGTGATGATATTTCTTCGCGCACACATCCTGATGTTGGGGTGACGTGTCTTCCAGACATTCCAAAGGTCTTGAATTCGAATCTTGGTTAGGATGAATCTGCATAAGGCCCCTTAGGTTTCTTTAAATCCTAAAAGATGAATGTCAAGTAATTCAAATCGTATTCACAGGGCTCATCTGGGCATCATTTCATCCATATCATCCTTCGTTGTCCAACCTACCCGGTTAAAAACTGCTTCACTTGTCAAGTCATACAACTGATCTGCTGAATTTAAGCTAAAGATGTGAGATCTTGTACATATAAATACGTATGTACTTGTAAATAACGAATGTAAATGTAAACAAGTAGTACAAATGGTCATTATTATTTATTTATGCCAACAAACTTACTGTTGGTGTTTTTAAACACACACGCCGATTTTGAGAATATGAACTACAGACCCTCAGCTTAACAGGCGGGTGCTCTAACCATTAAGATACTGTAACAACCTGTCAGAATGACACAGAATTCTAAAACCAATTCGTATTTTTCCCGGTAAACCACAAAGGCAGTCTCACATCACAGAGTTTTTGTTGGCATAAATAGATAATAATGACCACTTGAAGGTTATTTAATCCTGGGACATAAAGTACTACGATAGTAAGTCGCCATTGAGGTAATTGTCTCTGATGTGAGACTGCTTTCGTAGTTTATCGGGAGAATTGAATTGGTTTGAGAATTCATTGTCATTCTGGCAGTTTGTCACAGTAGCTTAATGGATAGAGCACCCCCTGGTAAACGGAGGTACTGTGGTTCAAATCCCAACTGTGGCATTGAATTTTGTAGTTCATATTCTACCTCTCAAGAAGTACAAATTTTATAAATTAGTTACAAATGAGCTGCAAACTAGAAATTACAGTAATGAAATAGACAATTCTATTCTTATGTCTCAAGATGGTTTCTTTCACTACTTCAAATTGTTCAGAACATTTCCTATGTCCACTTTAATATTCACACGATTTTACTGAAACATTCTGTATATGGTCGGTTTTTAAAGCTAGTGCTGTGAAATACTTTCCTTAATATCTCTTAAGGTGATATCAATTCATGTTGGAGCTGAATACTCAATGTTAAATGAAGTTATTTTTCATTTTGAAGTGTACGCATTTTTACATTAATGCTTGAAATTTTTGAAGCATTGCGGTTGTTTTCTAATTTTACTTAAGTTATATAAACTGCCGTGTTAGATTACCCAGGGATCTCTATATAACGTATGAACCAATATACCACATAGAAAATCGACTCTCTAATTAAAAATCCCAGCGTGTTTACGCGATTTTAACCATTCGTATACTAAAAATGCAAAACTAATTAGCGTTGTGTCAAAGACACTGGCATTAATTAAAGTACGGATTTTCCTTAATTGCACGGGTTGAACTTGTGTTGAGTTTTTCGTCTGCTGTGATAGTTCTATGAATTTCTGTATATATGTAGTTCATATTACGAGATAAAACAACGAAATAATATTTTAATAGTTTGCAATCAAATCCATTTATTTTGAACGGTATTAAAATGTGAAACTTTATTTTGCAATAGCTTACACCAGTCGAGTTCTAGTAAACACTGATTCAAAATATTTGCATTATTTGCTTTTGAATTGGTACATTCCTGTGCTTTAATACAGGTCTCCAAGTTGGATGGTGAACTTGCGCGGTACGGTGGTATATGAGGGTGATATTTTTCAAAAACTGTAAGCTAAAAATATACATAGATTCTATCGTTCGTATTGTAGGCTGCTATAATTTCATTTTATTGGGTGTTGGAAAAGGAAAGCAAGCGCTTTAGAGCTCTCATCATCCAAGTATTTAAGCACAAGTACTTACCCATTTTATTTGGCAGATCATTTTGCTACACATGCCGTTCTTCCTCTAATTCCTAAACTGGTTTTCGTATTCCTTTGGGAGGCACCCTAACTGACGCGATGCGAGTAGCCGTGATGGTTAAGGAGATATGCAATGGCCTGGCCAGCCGTTCAAAACAGAATCGCAACCTCAAATCCCAGAAACTGCAGTGAAATGAGCCTATGGTAAACGAAGGGGAAGGCCCAAGTAAAATAATCGGTGTAATGGCACGCTTGTAAGTTGACGGGGTTACATTTGACTGCAGTTCAACGGATTTTGCTTCTTTCCCTCAAAAAAGGAAACACTACAGTTTTATTGAAAACAGATTTAAAATTTGTACAATGTAAGACAGCTGTGAATACTTTAACTTCATTTATTTATGTTAGCATAAAAGGAAATTAAAAAGAGTCAATAAAATAGCTCAAAATTTAAAAAAATTACATGTTGCTTGTAAGCAATGCTGCCAATTAAAGGGTTAAAAATAGCACAGGACATTATGTTCATTCGTGTTATTGCGACAACTGAAGGTTGTCTCTCTGGGCTATTATTCCTTTCTTTATCTGTGACTCAATTTCTAACCTGCTCTCTCAATCTTCAAATTCTCCCTCTCTTTCCCTCTTTCAGTCTGCCACCATTTGTCTCACACGCTCTCTCTCCCTTTATATTCGTGTAATGTGTCCCAATTCATTATACCAGTTATACACAATTCTTCCCATCTCTCCCTCTTTTCTATCTCTGTCTCACATTCCGCCTTCATGTTCTCCTCACTCTTTCTCTTTAAGCCTGTCTTCATTTCTTTCAAACACACACTCTTTTCTTTTTTCGGAATTTCATTTCAAGTTTTCCAAACAATAATAACAGAAATGTAAAGTAAAAAAAATCTGATGTATTCCCCCATATGACTTTCTTCACACTTGTGCTATTTCTACAAACTCTTATTCGTCTATCTTGTTAGTCGGGATAAACATTTGCAGATTTGAGAGGTAGAACTGGAACTTAAAAATTCAATGCCACTGCTGAGATTTGTACCACAGACCCTCCGCTTACCAGGCGGGTGCTCTAACCATTAAGCTACTGTGACAACCTGCCAGAATAACATTGAATTCTCAAGCCAGTTCATATTTTTCCACCTGGTAAGCGGAGGGTCTGTGGTTCAAATCGCAGCTGTGGCATTTAATTTTTAAGTTCCAGTTCTACGTCTCAAACATTTCCCACACACGGTTTGTGTATTTAAAAACACCAACACTAAGTTTGTTGACATAAATAAGTAATAATTTGCAGAGTTGTTCATAGGTGCAAGAGGAATATGGGAATACAGTAGACTTTCAGCGGTAGTCAAGTCTTTTAATGCTGGTCGCTATATGAAGGCTTTGAAATTCCGTTCTCTCTGTACGGTCGAGAGTTCAGAAGTGAGAGAAGTTTAAATATTACAAATAACAAGTAATATCTCCGAAATTGTTCAAGCCATAAACAAAAACGTATTTGGACGTAACCTGTGTCTTTTAAGGAAATCTACATCTTTTGTATATTAGGATTTGGTCTATATTTTATGGTTTGCCATGCAAAAGTCACTATCAGTAAAGGAAACTACGTGAGCTATTGTAAGAAAATTCAAAATATACATTTCACTTGTCACAAAATATCTTAAACATGGCATTCTAATCAAAATCGTTAGAGCCATTTTCGAGATGTTCTTAATGTGGTGGAGTTTTCATCAAAATATTCATGTCGCATCCTTATATGTCATTATATTTAAATACCAACTGTGGCTTTTAATAAACTTTTCGTTTTCGGATTATGCTGTTCACAGGCAGATACACACACCTTTTTTTAAGTGCTTTTTTCGATTCAGGGGGCCTCAAAACATATATTTCCGGTGAGATCTTGACATCGAATTTTTAGGTGGAATACAATAGGAACGTCCCCTACTTACTAGTAGAGAAGTACTATACAAAAAATAAAATTACATCCTTAGGGTAAGACATATCGTGAAGGATATAAAGCTTTGAAACTACGAGTATATGACGTAACATAGCTCTGTATGATAGATTACCTTTAACAAGTCAACAAGTTTATTGTGGAACACACGGTACGGTCTGGTCCGGTCCGGTAAGGGCTCTGTCTGGACAGGAATATGGACGGGTATTCCACTTTAGAACGAGAATGGTATGTCTCAGTAATGGTTTTTGTAATAGACATTACGTTCTTCCCATGCGCCTCTATGTTAGTAATAAAAATGTCATGGAAGAGGATTTCTTACATACTTTAATATGGGTCAAGCCCTGTATTATAGACCAGCTTATGTTCTCCAAAGCGGCTAAGAGATTGCCCATTCCAGCACATCCCGTTTTCAAATAGAAAGAATCACAGGAGGCAAAGCGGAGTTTTATGGGAATGCCACGTTACGACCCTTCTTGCTGATACCGCATGGCCGCACTTTGAACGAAAGATAAATACGAAACGCAACGAATAAAAAGTTCCGAGTGCGTCGTTAGAAAGTTGCGTTCTTTACATTAGCCCGTCAGCTGAAAATATCGTCTAGAGAGCCCGCCTCTGTAGCTTGATGGTTAGCGTGTCTAACTCTCGTTCAAGAGGTCGCGAGTTCGAATCTCGCTTAGGGTAAGTTATCTGAATAAGGTTATTTTCCGAGGTTTTCTCTTATCCTGAGAAGACGAACTTAAAGCAATATGGACCTCGGGCTCATTTGAGCATCATTTCACCTATTTCAGTCACTCATAGTCCGATATGACATTACGTTGGAGGATGTCAGCAAAAAAGAAAAAAAAAATAAATAAATAAAACAAAAGAATAAATAAAATAAAACAAATGAAAATAAAAAAATAAAATAAGTAAAGAAACTTAAAAAATCGTATAGAGCTTGTGGGAAAAAGTACGATGTACAGTGACACATAGTATGGGATAACAAGGGAAAATATCGAAATTTCAGTTGAAAATCGTAAACGGTCCCACAGAACTTATGTGGGGTGCAAATGTCCAAAATAATTCATTTCCCAAGCTACGTAGGTCTCTCAGTGTTTCCATTTTCAGCTTTCCTAAAATGCAGTTACACTGCTAAAATTTCCATATTATTCAAATACTTTCCATATCACTTTTTGATACCATTCATCGTCGTTATGATAGTCAGATGCATAGTATCTCTCGAAGGAACAGAATGAGACTCTAAATATCACCTATTAAAACAAGGTAAGGAATTTTTGTTCAGAATGTTTTTTTTTTTTATTTTTTTTTATTTAGCTCTATTTCTTAAAGCATACTATCCTAAAGTAGTGTTAATTTAAGTGAACTGAAAATATTTGCTAAAGCTTGCTTCTTTCGAAATAAGTACATTTGCACGTTCAATAAATTTCACTACATTTATGATTATATGCTCCCTAGAAATTAAATTACATCAAATATATTGCGAAAAATTCAGGAGATGTGGAATTATGTAAAATCTGACAGTCATGTGAAAACATTGAAGATTTCTTGTATTATGATTCAGTAGAATATTACTTAAGCACGTTCAATAAATTTCACTACATTTATGATTATATGCTCCCTATAAATTAAATTACATCAAATATATTGCAAAAAATTCAGGAGATGTGGAATTATGTAAAATCTGAGTCATGTGAAAACATTGAAGATTTCTTGTATTATGATTCAGTAGAATATTACTTAAACTCCAGAAGCTATTAACGGTATTTTTTCTCAAGGAGTATGTTATTGCGCCTCAAGCTGTGAGATATTTTTGAAGTATTGCTTTTCAAAACTTAAGAAATAAATAATAAGAATAATATTTTATCAGATAACGATGTACAAAATACTAGATGACAAACCAGGAGGCGTAACGGAAAAAATGTGAAACTGCCGGGTTGTTTACGCCAGCCTCTCTCTCTTACACGCACGCACGCACGCGCGCACACACACACACGAGCGCGCGCGCACGCACGCACGCACACATTGACCTTTATGTATAAATGATTTTCTGGATTCAGGGGGCTTCAAAACATATATTTCCGGTGAATTTTCGACATCACATTCTTGGATCCAATACAATGCTCGCTCTACTTTCTACATATAGTAGAAAAAATAAAAACGGTATATGAGTAAAAACATAGAGCTATTTTTTCTAAATCTGCTAATAATCAGTTTTGTGAATTTTATTATATAAATGATTAAGGAATTGTTATATCTAAAGCAGAGTTAAACTGCAAATGTCTTCCAATTTCTTCTTCTTCTTTACCTCTCTATCCTCCCCTTATGTAGAACTTACAAGCAAGTGCCCAGGGTCAGTCGCCTGTCGGGAAACAGAGGAACCTGTGGACCGGACCGAGAGAAGACCTGGAAGCGTGTGATCAGTCAAGCACCAGGTATGAGATTGAGAAAGAGGATGATATGAGCAGGCGAAATCGATGAATGGAAAGGTGATGATGGCAAAATTGGTGGAATGAGTGGTGGGGGAAACTGGAGAACCCGGAGAAAACCCGCTCAGAAGCAGCTTCACCCACCACAAAAACCACATGTGGGTCTCGGATTGAAACCGGGCCACCTAGGTGGTAGGCGAACGGTCTAACCGTTCGGCCACGGCGACGCATATCCTAAAATCTAAGAACAAATTAACCGGAAAAATTACCTCTCTGGAAGCGAAATCCACTCATTCGGGGACTGTGTATCATGTCAGCTCGTGTGACGCAAAATTTTAATTGCATTTGAGACCATTTTTGATCTGGGACAGGATCACATTTCGGGAACGTGATAGCTGCGTACAAGATTAAAAACGTATCGACAATGAAACTAATTACCAGTTCTGCATTGTATACACGGGTGCCGATGCCCGCCCTAACCCGGGGCTCAACAAGGGCTACCCTGGGGGTTTCCAGAGTGGGAGAGAGGGTTGTTTATGAGTGTTCACTGTGATCGGAGAGCAAACGTGCCGCTCAAATGCAATTCTACTTTTGGAAGTTCCGAGCCTTGGGTTACCACCAAACAACATTCTATAACTTGGAAGGAGCCTCTCTTTGTATAGAAAATCCAATAAACATGATATGCACTTCTTTCTTTAGGTACTATTAACGCATTTACTTACTTAGGGGTATTTCACTATCAAACTATTTTAATAAAATTATGATTGGGCTGTATTTTCTTAGTCTACAATAATTGTTCTAAAGTATTATATATGCGGAAGCAAGTTGCTGGATAAATTAAGAATGTGGTACTTATTCTGTTGTTACATTTAGTGTAGACGTAGAACCTCAATATTCATATCCTCTAAAGTAAGGAAGAAAATTCTATAAGTGTATAACTTTATGATTTACTCAAGATAAAGGATTTTCTGCAATTTTTTCTTAAAAAGGCTGGATTAAACGTAATTTATTTCTTATTAGTCATAAAATATATTTACAAAAATGTTACGGCTGCCTGATATCACGTTAATGCACAATTAACAAAACTAACAGTGTTATGTCAGACAATATTCTGAGAAACAAAATATTATGCACACAGATTCAATTTATGTTTTGTGACACTAAAAACTTAGGAAAGAATACAAAGGGAATATTAGAGAAACTTCCAAGTAGAGCATAAAATCTGCTTGAAATAAGGAAATAATTTACCTTTAGGAAGGACCTGAAAGTTTTAAGATTAATCAGTTATGCAAATTAAACTGGCATTAAATTAAACTTTAAATTAAACTTTACCTGTTCTTATAAAAAATAAAAGAATGTATTATTCTCTTCATTATAAAACTATCTTGAATCGATGCAGCAACTATTAAAATAAAAGATGGTAAATCTAAAGGATCCTAATGCAAAAAACTATGGATTTCATATCCTGAAAAGAATGACACACACACAATATATAGGAGTAGTGGCCCTTGGTCGCGAAGACCCCATAACTGGCCGGAAGAGCCCGGGGCGCTGATCACATTCCACCTTTCTGTACTGTACCCCACTCATGACGCCTATTGTGAACAGAGGTGGGGGATGCAGCGGTTGGGTGACATGCCTTGACCCAGTAATGGTCAAGTGGTTTAGTTAGCGTTATGCATATTTTGCTGACCATAAAACGGTAGTTTAAAGAACTTATCAGAATGATGAACACTGAGAGCAGTTGTTCTTAAAACAATCAGCACAGTCTCCTCAGGCGGCGCCGTGGCCGAGCGGTTAGCGCGCTCGCCTACCACCTAGGCGGCCCGGGTTCGATCCCAGGGACCCGCATGTGGTATTCGCGGTGGACGAAGCGGCGTCAGGGCGGGTTTCTCCGGGTACTCCGGTTTCCCCCGCCATCTCATTCCACCGGTGCTCCATCTTCATGTAACATCAGTGTCACCGCCTGCGGTGCCGTAGTAGTAAAAGCGGGCGTTAGACACTACAACAACAACAGTCTCCTCACAAATAAGGTAATAACTCAAATGTTTATAATTTGTTTTGACTTCATCATTCTTTCTTCCATCTCTTTCCCAGCATTCATTTGCAGTGAGCACCCCATGTGCAGTTAATCTAAGAAATATGGTGACAAATATTAAAATTACTAAACATTTCTATGAAAAGTACGGTTTTAGAATTATGTGATAATCCTCATAAAGCTACAGCCAATTAACGCATTTGATATCTGCACAATTTGCTCTGTATTCAATAAGCAATAGGTATCAACCACTTTTCATTCTCCACCCCCTCCATCCCAGCCCCCCCCACACACACACTCATATGCACTGTGGCCTTAGTTAAAGTGCACTTACTCACTTCCCAAGGACTATTCTTAATTTTTTACCCAAACGTATGTTCCAAATCGCTTTTCCACGATGGAGTCTCTCTTCGTGCTGCCAAATTTGAACATTGAATACCATACACTCCGTGCTGGAAACTTAACGTGTGGGTTCTGCCTACTTTACTGCCTGTGGATATGTGCATCAACTGTATTGAATCCTCTAACTTCTGGAATATATATGACATACATAGAATATAGTCAGTTTGATAGTTGCAGCTTACCATTTAATTGCTGCAATTGCTCTTTATTTCATATTTACTCATATAATTCATGCAGACGCGAGGATAATAGATCCCCAAAGCGACAGTATTGGTAAAATTGGTGACATTTATGCTGGAACCATCATTTTCAGAAGCTACCAATGATGAACTTCATTTTCTCGTATTTAATATTGCTATTAATATTGTCAAAAAAATAGTATCAACATCCAATCGCTAAGTGCATTGGAAAATCTCTCCCCAGCTTGAAATGTTTTCTTTGGTTCTGCCAATCCATTTGCAGATCATTCCAATAATCTCCCATTCCGTGTACTGAACGACATAAAGTTCACCTCGATACACATAATTAAATCGCAACAAACAACCACACTGATAACGAAATGTTATAAAAAGTGTAATTCAATTGAGTGCTTTAATCCTCTATTTCTATTATGAGTGGCTTAATGATGAAGCTTAAAGCTTTAGCAACAATGTCTAAAAGGATTATTAATCTGCTTTTGGCAGTCCTATTTTAGTTCGCTTAGTATACAAGGTTTCAGAATTATTGTCCTAGCTCTCGAATTCATGATTTACTAGAGTCTGAATAATTATATTATTACTAACTGTAATAGGCGTACGAAGCTTAAAAGGAAGATACGAATCTGACAGAATTCTAGCTGTCTGGCTGTAACTAAATATTAGTTTGTGTGTGTGTGTGTGTGTGTGTGTGTGTGTGTGTGTGTGTGTGTGTGTGTGTGTGTGTGTGTGTGTGTGTGTGTGTGTGTGTGTGTGTGTGTGTGTAACGGACGGGGGACACCTCCACCCAGTGCGACTCCGACATGGATATATTGTGGATACCACCCCCAGGGGGAAGGATTGAGGTGATGTGAGACCGGAGTCTTGTCCGAGAGCGGAGCCAGCGAAACCTCAGAGACGCACAGAAGTCCCTAACAGTTCCAGATATTGTCACCCTGGGGCACAACCGAAGTGTGACCTCCACCCACGGAGAGGGCGACGAGGCGACCCTTGCGGCCCGGGTAGCAACTTCCAGGGAGGGCCATGGACGTGTTTCAATGCGCATATTAGATATGAACGGAAAGGAATCCGTGGAGAAGAGATTAATGCAATCCAGGATTCACCTAAGTGACATGGGTAAACCTCGGAAAAACCCATGTCAGAGTGCGCGGCCACGGGGATCGAACCCGTGACCCCCATCACCGTCTGAGCCATTCCGCTCGGTAAATGCTAGGATATAAGAATACTTATATTTCATGACAGCGTACTCTAGTGTTATGCTTTTAGCCAAATATTTTTTTTTTTTTTTTTTTTTTTTTTTTTTTTAATATGGGTTGCTTTTGGTTTGTTTCAGAAAAAATTTAAACATTTCAATATAGTCTTGTAACTATTTATCCTTAGTGGTTAAATTAACTGTCATACATATAGAGTAGTTTAAAGGTTTCGAAGATGTCAGGTTTTTAAGTTCTCTCCACATGTTGCTGCAAACTTGAGCGATATAGGTTTAAATCTACGTTCGTATGCAACTTACTGCACATAAGTATAAGAAAAATTACTGTTAAAAGAAGGGGTTGGCGGTATACATAAGCCATTACGCCAGGGGCAAAATGCGCACATGTTAAAACTTTAAATACTCTGAGAGCAAATACCCTAGTATGTAATTGAAGTGGAACGTTCAAAGTAGTTTTGAGACACAAACACAAGTTTTTTATTGTATTATTTTAAGCTTTGACCAAATTTCAGCCTTGGGCACCCTTAGATACACTAGCATACTCCATGGGAATTACAGTAACTAGGGAAATTATGTAGTGATTAATCTTGTTCAGGTATATCTTCTGAAACATCATTTACGGTGTATTATTTTGTTAAATTTTCACTTGAGATTTGAGGCGTGCAGCCGCGAGAATAATTATTTACCATGGAGGTGTTTCTAGTTCCTTTTCAGGAAATATTTATTAATTACATTCTATTGTGTACTTGTAACAGAGATGAAAGCAGGTTTGAGTGGAAAATGCGATTAAAGTGTAATATGACTTTTTGTTTTGGTAACAGTATTGAGCTAGTGCGCTGACAAATTTATAGGCTATCCCGTGTGGCGGTTTGTGGCTTTATTTGTACCGTGCACTTAATTTGTTGGTACTTAACGATGGCGCCTTGTTTTATTATATTAGGTATAAGTTTTGGATTGCCTTTGGCTAGACTATAAAAATGCTCAGCAGTCGAACATGCATCTCTTCTCAGGTGGTGGCGGGAAAGGAAATTAGGAATTAGGAAACTGTTTTGGCGCTAAACGCTGCATGTCCTGGAAATTATTATGAATACACAGTAGGGCAACCACAAAACATTTATATTACATATATACCACAAACTTTACACTTACTTGTTACATTTGTACATACCATTGGTTCACAATACTATTGTTGGTACCTAACCGCGGTCAAAGCGTCCGCTGTATACAAAGACTTGTTCACCACTGGCGTTTCTTGCGGAGACAATTTTCTTGGAGTTACCCTGTAGTGCCGGACCTCCCCATGCTACAATTAGTCCCAATGACAACCGATACTTCTGCACCGGTTCTGAATACCTTGTTAACTATTCTCCAGTTATATTTATTTATATATACTACCATAATACTATGTACAATTAGTGCTGTCACAAACTTAAGCTGATCAATTACTACATGTTCAATTAATACTGTCACACCCGACAGCAATGGTCTTGGGGGCTCCTTATTTTCCAAATGTATTTATAGTGTTGCAGAAACGATGATAATTGTTGCTCCAAGAGCTTCTACATAATTATTTAAGCAGGAGATTACTGATATTGGCATAAAATTAAATAAAATTTTAAAGAGACAACTGAAACAATGGTTTACATTCTTAAAAATATTTCTTCAGGTAAGATCAGGAATTTCTGTGTACCAAGGGAAAAACTACCACCAGTCCACAACTTATTTTTTCCGCCAGTGGTAAACTTTTTACTTCCGTTTATCAGAAATTATCATATCAGATGAGAACATTCATACAGGGTGTCCATAGAGACCGCATCTTGAAGCTGCAGGCCTTTATATACTTTCAAGTTTTATCCCCAAGCAAGCAGATACCCAATGGACCGTTCTCCCGAGTTCTCAGTGTCCGTGAAGTATCGTATGGAAACAAAGGAAAAGCAATATGAAGAGAAGTGTAGCAACAAGGTGCAAATGTGAGTTTTTAAATACACTTAAATTAGTATAATATGCATATTTTAACTCTATAATGGAATATGGAATTTTATTTTGGGACAATTCAGAAGAGAGTAAACAAATATTCCTCATATAAAGAAAAGTTAAAAGAATTACTTCCAACACCCGTATCAGACGCTCATGCAAAGATATTTTTACAAGACTAAAGATTAACCTGTCCATTAATATTTAAATGTATATATGCTCGATCCTAAAATGCTTTATATGCAATCGAGCCACATTTGTAACCAACAATGAAATTCATGAGATAAACGCTAGTCAAAAAGGGAACATCCATCATCCCAGTGCAATGCTTTCTTGCTTTCAGAATGGTGTATACTATGAAACCATGAACATATTTAATGCCCTTTCTAATGAAAATTTCAATACTTTTAAAATTGCTGCTAAAGAGTATCTATGCCCAAAATAATTTATTCTGTACAAGACTATCTGAGTGACAAATTATCCTGTTAATACCTACGTAGCTTTGTAAGTAGCTTCTAGCTTCTTTAGTGCAGAATCACTGTTAATTAGATTTGATGCCTGCTCAAAAGCTACCTAAATTTGTAAGTATTAAACAACTGACAAAACGTCATTCATTGCCTCTTATATAACCGAATAATGGGAGCTGGTAGGAAAAGTCTAGTGTAAGTTTAAAACAAAGTTCAATTTGTATTTTGTATTTGTATTATGTTAGTCTTATGTTAGTTTTATAACTACAAGGCGGATTTGGTGGTGTTTCTCAATTATCCCGGCTTTGTTTTTTGTGCCTCTATATGTGATGTTATGTTAAGCTGTACATTTCTATTGACATGTTTAATGTTCATGGGCCTCCAGGACTACTTGTGAACTCGAACACAATCTAATCATAATCAATCATATGTTGTGCATGGTGCAAAAAGAAACTGTGTTAACAGCATTTAATTAACGGCAGTCATTTTGATTTCCTTTCATCGAGGAATGAAAGAGTGTTACGATATAGAGAGAGAGCGCATGCCACGTCATTTCACGCGGTAATTCACTCAAGCTCCGAGTGGTACATTTCAAGTACTCCCTGAAGCAAGAATGTTCATCTGGATGACATGCGAAGGTTCCCAAGAAGCAATATTGTTACAATGAAGCAAAAACACAAACTGAGTATTCGACGTTATTTAATTAGTCACTCATAATCTATATTTGCGATGATCACTAAACCAATTCTTTGTTTCGACGGTTCTTTATTTTTGTTGAAATTTCACGAATATTGTGAGGATTAAAGGTATAATTTTATTAAATACGGAAGCTATGTAAAATAATGAAGTAATTATAGATTCCATTGTTATTAAATGTTCACAGATACATATTTTCCGAGAATATATCTTGGTAGCATAGAATTAAGAAGAATGCTGTCTCCAAAAGCCAAGCGATGTTAACTCTAGACGAAATTTAAAGAAGTAACTGCAGGACATTTTGGTGAAGAGTGTTTATCATTATAATGTCTGAATAAATAGCATCAATTGTCCTAGGTAGCTAATATTCAAATATAATAGCGATTTATAAATAGAATCGGTCACCAAATTGAGAAGGAAACTACATTTATAAAATTCTTTGTAGTTAAACACATTATTTTTACAACCCTTTCTTGATTTTTACCTTTTCTGCTGCTAACCAATAGTAAACAGATGACTTACTGCATATAACACATCAATTGGATACCGAAATTTCACGTAAAATGCACATTTGAAGCTCCGTGAATAACAAAAAGAATATTTTTATAAAAACGATCCTATTGTGTGTGTGTGTGTGTCTTGTTGTTGTTGCTGTTGTTAATATCACAACTGAAAAACAAAAGATTGCTTAAATATTGACCTTAGTATATAAACTCTGCGTTTTCCTAGGAAGCAAAAGAGAGATTTTCAGAAAAAGTCTATCCTTGGTTACTTCTTACTTTCTCTAAAATGTGTGTAAGGGATATGATTAATCTACATATTTAGCACATTTAATAACAAATTAAAAATGTACCCTGAGTTTTCTAAAAATAGCCTCTGAAACACGCTTGATTCCGGTTGAGTTTTACATTAATGGCCCTATATTACAAGGATCAATGTGTTATATTAAGGATCAAAACAACAGGAGTATGCAAGAGACCAAATTTACTTTTAATTATAAGCGTTTTCAGGGGAGGGGGGGGGGCAGGTTAGGTGTAGTATTGTATATGATTAATTCGAGTTGTGTCAAGTGTTAAGGTATCTCTTTTTCAATTATACAATCGATACTCAGGGAATATATAGAAAAAACAGTTTGGTTATATTTATTCCTTAAAAAATATTCTTCTTCCACTTGCTCCACGTTAGACATGCTATTACTGCATGTTTTCTTGTAAATACAATGGAAATATGGGAATACAGTGGACTCAAGGATATTCAACTCTTTTAAGTGCTGGCCATGTATATTGTCTTATATTTATTAATAAATAAAACGCAAAACACATATTGTAAATGATTTCTGAATGCGCCTCGTACACATACCTTTTTTAAAAAAATGCTATTTTGGGTTTCAGGGCTTCTAAGAAAGATGGAATCTCGATATCGATTCCTCTTTTACCTAAGCCTACGTACTATGGGAAGTACAGGTATAAACATGAAATGCAGAATATAAATATAATACAACCGACTATCATGAATAATTCGTTCATAGTGTGAGAAAATACTGTGACATTGGGCAGCGGCAAAACAACAATGGACGGAAGGAGTTCGGACTGCTTCACGCCACACGCCAGGCCGGCGAGGAAAAAAGGTGTTAAAGGCCAGGCTGCCTCACGCACCTGCTATTTGTACGTGACAAAGTAACAATGAGTAGCGAGCAAACGAAGGGACAAGTTTAGGCTGCCTCGCGTGCCTTCTGTGTGTACGTGGTCGTACACAATGAATGGTAGAAATAAAGAGAGATGTCTAGCACCTTCCAGAAGCCCCTAGCTGAGTCATCGCAGAGCGCATGTTTGAATACTTTATCGAAAGATCCTGTGACGTCATCCATAGTATATAAGGACTCGAGACAGCAGCAGTTAGTCTTAAGTTTGTCAGTTTAATTAAGTTTTAGAGTTAGAGCTACGGTGAAGAAAGACTGAAAAGACAGAGCAAAGTTATGAGAACAAAAGTTGTGAGTTTTAATGGCAGGAAAGACTGTGTGTTGTGTTACCTACGAGAAGAAAACTGTATTTGTGGTCAAATTGTAGAGGAGAACAAAGTAAATGAAAAGTAACAGGACTGAGGTTTTTGTCATCTTCATCACAATACGAAATCTGATATATGTTAATATGACATACGGGGACGCCAAAAGTTAATATAATTTAATAGGATTCAGCATGAAGGCACATGGAATGAGATTAGAGACTCCGAAAACGTGGGCGCAATACTTTGTATGGCTTCACAGCTCAGATACGACTAATGCTAGCACTACAAGCGCGATCTTATTTAGCTATCAGAAACAGCAGATTCCTTGTGGAATAACGCTGCAAATTCAATCAACAAATTCGCTTTGACGTCAAGCACACTACTTCTATTGCAGTGATTCAATTATGCGCTGTAAGCAAGGGACTCGCTCATAAAAGCTTAAGATCAAGGGAAGCAGAACAAGAGAATGTTTGTGGTAGTCTCTTTACAAAACTCTCCTTGTTCTTTAACAAGGAACCTTGAATAAACAATCAGTTGCATTGAAAACAGGTTGTTATCGCTCTTTAAACGTCGCAAGTGCATTACATAGTCACCGTATGAGTACAACTTTAAAAAAATATGATGCATGACTTTCTCTACTCTTGTATTAGCTGGTCTTTTCAACTCTTCTTCCTCTGTCTTCTTCATGTTAGTCGATATACACATTTCCAGAAATTATCTTAATCATGATTTTCTTGTAGGTGCCAGAGGTATATGGGAATACAGTAGGCTTTGAGGGAGAGTCAAATCTTTTAAAGCTTTAAAATTACGTTCTCCTTGCATGACCAAGAGAATAAAAGGGAGTAACGACCTTCCATTTAGAAAAAGCTTAAGTATTATAAAACTCCCACAAATAACAAGGAATGTCTCAGAAATGGTTCAACCCACAAAAAATGCATGTGGACAGCATTTGTATGTTTTGGTGAGATCTACATTTTTGTAGAGTAAGATTTGGTCTATTTCTTACGGTTTGATAGTTATATAAAAGCCATCAAGAATAAACAGGACTAAAGCTATAGTCAGGAGATTTAAAATATACATTTCATTTGCTACAAAAATATGCTAAACATATCACAATTTGAAAAAAATTGTTAGAGCCATTTTTGAGAAAATCAAAATTATTCAAAAATTTTCCATGAAAGGAGTAGTGGAGGGTGGAGGAATTTTCTTAAAAATCTTCGTGTCACATTCTTGCAGAACACTAAACTTAAATTCCAATTTTCTTTTTTCACTTTTTACTCTACAGGTATACTGTTCACAGGCACATCCACACATGCACCCCCACCCAACACACACACGGACGGACGGACGTCTTCCTAAAACGTTTTTGTATTCAGGGGGCCTTAAAACTCATTATTCCGGTGAAATCTTGACATCGAAATTTTGGGTCGAATACAGTACCTCATCTAGTTAATACGCAGTAGAGAAAGTGAAAACCTAACATGTTCGATTCACATTATTTTCTCCACCAGCTCTTCGTACATAAGCTTATTCTGCTATTTAATTGTTATTAATGGAGATAAACTTTCATTACATACCTAAACATTTCATTGTGGTACAAGAAGAATATTGTGACAAAATGACAAATAACAAAAGACGAGTCCAGTTGTTATTTTATTTCCTTCCAAAACTGAATGTACAGCAACATGGTTCTTGTTCTCACGTTGACACAGTCTTTTGTGATATTACAACATAGAACTTTTCTTCTCGTAACCTTGACTTTTAATTTTATTTATTTTTTTTTAATTTTTTTATTCTTATTTTTTATTTTTTTATTTTTTAGTTTCTCTGTCTCTCAAACAGCTGACTTTGACGCTACAATCACTCAACACTCATTAGCTGCTTCTCTATCTTCTTCCTCGACCCGCTAACACACACACACACACACACACACACACACACACACACACACACACACACACACACACACACACACATTAAAATCTGAACTGGCTCCTGCCGCATGTAGTGGGAATGACGTAACACGTTCCTTTCTTGAATTTCCATAAATACGCCGGCTGTCGGACAGTTTTGGAATAATCTGGAAAACCCTTTGTGTTGCCGCTCTGATTGCTGTCACGTTTTCACAAGCAGTGGCGCGCGGCAGCCTGAGCTTGAGTGCCTTTGACACACGAACCCCCAGTGGGGTAGGGCAGCCTGACCCCAACCCTCCTTTGTTGTGCGCAACGACCGGCATCACAATATGTTGCATAAAGGAATAAACAGCTTTACAAAGCGGATAGTTTGGTAAATGTCTTGCTTTTTTGCGTGACCATAAGGGGAAAAATAACAAAATAAGAGGAATAAGAACTTAAAATTTGAAACAAAACAAATACTTCATAATCAAACTAATAACAAAGATAATCTCGGCAGTATTTATGTTAAAATAATATTCGAATAGGTGAGGTATATGTCTTAATGATAATTTCATTTTCTGTAGCAAGATTTTGTCCATTTCTTACGGTATACCAATTTCACAGAAGTCGTTCCTCCCAAGAGAGCCCCTGAGGCTATTTGGAGAAGATTGAAATTCCCATGTAAATGTCTTAAATGTGGGGAATTTTTATCAACATTTTAGCTCATTTTTGAGAACGTGTAAATATCGAAAATATATTCCTTTCAAAGGCTGATTTCGCATCGGGATATCTTGAAAAATTTCATCTCGCACATTTGAAAGCTAAATACGAAGTTGTATATATATATATATATATATATATATATATATATATATATATATATATATATATATATATATCCAACATTTTGAGTTATTTTACATACGCAAACGTATGTGCACACACGTACACACACCCATTTTCCTAAAACAACTTTTTATCACGTCAAAACATATTTCTGGTCGATGTAGCATTTTTCTGTGGAATGCAATACTACATAATAGTAGTGGCAGAGAAAATAAACTCACTTGCGATGCTTTACAGTCATACAACCTTTTCTATCCTCATGGTTCATGTTTCTCTCTGTCTTATGTTAACAAATCTTGTAAATAACTTCATATCAACATTAAATTATATGAATATGATAGAGGAAACAAGCTGCACAAGAAGCACCCAAGTTAAAACAATTGCATTTTATCTCACAGCCTAAGGAACCTTACTACTCCACACGAAAGTAGAATCAAAAGACTAGAAAAGTTCAACAGTACATAGCAAATATAAGTCAAATATTTGCTTAATGAGAAATGGCAGCAGATGAACTAGGATGAGAGAACCAGTCAGACAGCACTTTATCAATTCTTATAACCGGCTTCCCACACCTTGGACTCACCAGATCGAGAGATCTGTTAAACAATATTGGAGGATTAGAACTCTCCGAGCCAAGTCCAGCTTGCCTGTGACCAGACGCCCAACAACACACTGACTAATTAAAATATAATTGGTAAACAAAACCACTGGACCTCAACTACCAGAATTACTTGGAACTCTTTAACCAAAATGATTCAAAATAACGAAAATAGCATAGGATCAGCACCTAGATTTCTGTAGTTTAATTTATACAAAGGAGTTAAACAAAACTCTATAAGACAAAAGCCAAAATTTATACCATTCTGAATGCTACTTGTGCTATTTCGTCAGGTGAATGAAATCAAAAGCTACTTCAGAAGGAGCGTGTATAGGCACACGCCTTCGTACGCTTTTATAATGACCTGTCGCTCAGAATATAATGGGGAAAAGTACTTCCCGGAACCGAGAAATTACGCCACACCTTCGCAACGCCTGTAGAGTGCCACTAACAAGGCAAATAAAATATCGAGCTAGCGCGATCTTGTTATATGCCCTTCTTCGCGAAGTTGCTGTGATCGTAAAACGTGGTGCTAAGTAATTTGTCGTGCTTATGAACCAGCGATATTAAGAGCATAGCGCAGCATTAAGTGCATTTTATTGCTCTAAGAGGGGAAGGTATGGCCAGAATGGCCTTGCTAACAGATGCACGGGCAAGAAATATAAAATACTACGTTTCGTTTCGGTAGTTTTAATGTAATAAATAGGGAAGAACAGAGGCAACACTTAAGAGAAGCCAAGGCTCAATTTGAGCTCTAGTTCTAACCAAGAAGAAGAAGGTTCAATCGTCTTGTAAAAATGCTCATCTTTTGGCCATGTAAATGGATTAGTCCTCGCGCATGGCAGCGGCCTGTGTTGTACCCAATCGGCGCTCAGATGTAATGGAAATGTTCGTCCATTGCGTGTACCGTACCGCTGAAGCGGTCTCTATCTCGGGAAAATCCACACGAATAGAAATACAATGCCTTGCAGGTGCGAATGTTACTGAAATAAAGTACCTAAATTATAATGAAGATTCAGTTTTGCAAACTTAAGGAAGCAGTTTTTGCACTTATAGCAGGATTTGTCCATTGATAACCATTATTCACTGGACTAACTTTAAATCTTAATTGATTAAAAGGTCAATTTTTTACAAAACAATCGAAACAACGTATTTTAGAGTTAAAAGAAGTCTGACATCAGGAAGAAGTGTTGCTAATAGTGCACGTTATCATTATTGTTATCCATTACGAGCTAAACCAATAGTACTTGTTTTAATACAAAAATAAACAGGTCTTCCTCTTCACTATTCCGCTTAGATTACCGGGCTAAATTACAACTGATGACAGTAAAAGCTGCCACCGCGCCTATCTACCTGGTTCATGAACGTGTCGCCTGTCCTTCCCTTACCCCTGCAGTTACACTCACTTTATTAACCCTAGGCGATAACTTTTCTAGCTTCCCATCGAGCCGAATACGCCAGTGGAATCTCCAGGGCGAGGACACGCGACAAGGAGTTGCCACGTTTGTCTTATAAATTCAATTTTGCAAGACATTTTAGCATTAAATTGTGGCTAAATTCGTTCGAATTAAGGCAAAATGCATTACAGTATTGTTCAACAATATGTGAGCAACTATAGTGAAATTATAAACCATTTATTTTCATTCCTCAAGAAGCTAAATGGCTTTAAATTTTAACACCTTTTTTGTCCTGCGAAATGACTTTCTACTGAAAATACTTGAATTGACCATATTTGTCGATTATTCCGGGTACGGCCGAAGTAGTACTTTGCCTCTTATATACATCCAAGTCGTTTTCTTAAGCTTTAAATTTCTTTCTGAGAAAGACAGGTAAACACTTTTCAGATTGACACTGCCTAGCAGGTAGAGAAGGTAAAGTGTGCTACCCAAAAATTGAATATTAAGATTAAGCTAGATATATGTTTCTAGGCCACGGTATTTAAAAAAAAAGAAGAAGAAGAAGAAGAAGAAGAAGAATAGAAAGCGATGTGTGTGTGTGTGTGTAGTAAACTACCTTTCTATTTTTGCGCACTATTATCAAAAAATGCGACGCGAACATTTTCATAAAAATGCCCACACCACAAACTACACTTCCCTGGGAACTTTTTAAAAAATTTTGTTTTCTCAAAAATCCCTGAAACGACTTTCGCCTATATAGCATATACTTGATATATTTACATAATAAGTAACATATGCATCTTTAACTTTCTTAGAATACCTAGAGAAGTCATTTCAGAAAAAGTGTTGTATAATTCTGAATAATTGGTAAAATTTAAGAGATAGGCAAACAACGCACTATACTAAAAAGTAGGTCGCTATAAACTACAGAATATTTTTTAAAATAATATTTTGTGGCGTCAGAGAAGCAGTCTAAGTGGCTGGAACACCATTTAATGTGTATTTTACATGTGTACGAAGAAGAAAAAACGAGCCAGTTTATCATGCGTCTATGGATACTATGTCATACACAATGAAGAATTAAACGTTTTGTCTAAACTAAACCATTCTAAACCTATCCTGTGGATAGCATTGTACAAGCTGAAATGTAATACGTGTGTTGGTAAACAACATAATGCGGCTTAATGACTACAAGTGGATTTCCTGTTCAACTAATGTATATGGTAAACGTGGTGTATAATACGTTATGTCTAATCGCTGAGCTCATTAATATATCCCTTCTACCGAAGAAAATGTTGCTGTGTGTAAATTAGATGTACTAGAGAGAAATGAGAATCAAATATGAATTAAGTCTCAAAATATTACTACTCCCAAATCTACATTTTCTGATCACTTTGAAATGAAATTTGTGATGACGACGATGATAATCATGATTTGGATTATGATGATAAGCACTATCGTCAAAAAATTTGATTCTTTAGGATGTTTCGACATCACAAACGTTCTGGAAAGCTCCTACGCTGAGCATGAGTGCTTCAACGAACGAATCAGTGAGTGCGACGAAAAGTGCTGTTCTCCGAGTGAGTTAGAAAGTCTGTGGTGGAGTGCAGTGAGTACAGTTACCGAAGATGAAATGAAAGGAAATGAAAAATGTTATTTGGGAATGCTTACAACATGCCCGGGCTGTTTAAGGAGATCCCTCTTCAGCCTAGTTTGGAAGTTTTTAATTTGTTATGTGAGGGCATTAGTGCGTATTTATTGTTTTTATTTTCTGATTTTGTTGGTGTTGTGTAGTGTTGTGTGTTGTTATTTTGTGTTAGTGTTTCAGTTTCCCGTGTTTCACGCTCCACATATAGGCATCTAGCCAAGAAGATCAGTGATTTTGCATTTTGGTGTCGTTTTTTATCGGAAATGCATTATGTTCCACTCCCCAGTGAATCAACTGCCCGGAATAAAGGGCATGTTTGGTTACGCCTCTAGTTCGCAGAAGAAAGCGAAGTGACACTGAACTTGTGATTAGCTCACATTAATGAAGTGTCAGATTGCGCAGAGCAAACTGCCAGCAAAGTTTAACTAGATTATTAGGTTAAAGCGATAACTGGATGAAGTGACAGTTTGGAAAACTGAAAACGAAGCGTTCACAGTTTTTTAAATGATATTTCATTTTATTACATAAAATAGTGAAACGCCGGCCGCGGCAGCCGCCTCAAAGACGCTCAATGTCCCATCGCTGCGCGGTGTTTTTCCTGTCCTCGTCCTCGGCGCTCCTAGACTTCTGCCACTATCATAGAAAGAAAAAGCGCGAATGAAGTAACACAACATTTTAAAACTACCTTTATAGCCGTTAGTTATCAAATTTATTAATTGATTTTAGACAATTAACAGACAGGGAGCGCGATTTTCCCTTTTTTCAAGAAGATCCTGTAACACATGGCCAATCTTTCGATGAGAACAACTGAAATTGTACTTCAAAACAGAATAATTAATAGAGATTTGTGACCTCCTCGATCCCCGACCTAACCCCTGGTAATTTTTATCCCTGGGGTAACTTAAAGTGTACAAGACCAACCCACACACCTTGGAATAATTAAAAGAAAATATCCGCCAGGAAATTGCCAGCTTTTCTCAGCCTGAATTACGGCGGGCAATGGATAGCATTAATGGATAGTATCCTAATGAGGTGTCAAAAACATATGTATGGACAACGACGGTGGCCAGTTTCAGCATCTCCTATCATAAAGTTGGAAAGCAAAGACTTTAACCCTTTCAGTCCTGAATTATTTTGCTACTTATGCCGTTCTTCCTCTAATTCGAAACCGGTTTAGATTAGGTGGGTCTGAGACACCTTCAGCCTGCTGGCTTGAATAGCCATGATCCTTAAGGCAACACGTAGTGCACTGGCCATGCACTCAAAGCCTGATGTCCTGAGTTCGAGTCTCGGCAACCGCAGTCAAATGTGTCTGTGGTAAAGGACGGGGAGAGCCCACGTAAAATAATCGGTGTGATGACACGCGTGGATGATGATGGGGTATCATTTGACTGTGGTTGCATGGATTTTGCTTCTTTTCTTATAAAAAAAACACTACAATATAAATTGTAAAAAAAAAAAAATATTTGTTTACAATTCAAAACGTCTCAAATGTGTATGTTTAATTGGTGACAGACAGTATAACAGAATATGGCAGGAAAAAAAGTTAAAACTTGTACAAATAGGAAAAAAGCCTATGTATCTTATAATACACACCAGGACTGAAAGGGTTAAAAGTAGTATGTATTTATGTATGTATTGATTCATCCACGCCTTTCCATGATAGTGGCTGCGGCGAGTGCTGAGGACGTGTACAGTCAAAACACCGCGCAGTCGATTCGGAATTTTTTAATGGATATTGATGGAAAATGTGAATTTCGAGAAAAGACCGTGCCAGATCAATCTGGCCGATATGAGTGAGTAGATATGGTGTGAGAAGTCAGCTTTTATGATGAATTCGTTAAGTGTAGAACTAGACAGCGATTAGCACTTACTTTCAACTGTGTACAGTCAGTGCTGAGATAACGTGTTTATTGTCAGAGACAGCAGTAGACATTTAATCGTCACGTAGGAGTTGTTGAGTGAAGCAGTTTTAGTACGCGTGATCCTTGAAACCAGCAATTTGTGAGACAGAGAACTGAAATAATGCGAAGCATGTGTGAAGGTTGCAATCGGACAGAACGGTTATGAATTCTAAGGTCACGAAAAACTGTAGACTTTTAATAATAAAAAGAGAACTGTGTTTTTGTGATTCAGATTTAGAAGACAAATAAAGTGACAAGGAAAAGTAAGTGGAAAGATTCATCTGTCACAATATTTTAATTTGGCAACAAAACAATGAGGTATTGCGTCACAATATATAATGGTTTGAATCTTATGTTTTATGAGTAACACAGGTATCATAAAAACTGTGTGTCTATATTGAAGGAGAATAAAAGCCTACCTTCCCGCGCATCCCTACTTTTGCAGCGCTTATCTATAGGAATGCGGGGCCCTAATGACCAAGTTGTCGACGGGCCCTTAAACCCAACACACTCACTCTATAGGAATGACAGGAAAAGCACTGAAAGCAAGTAACATTAACGATAATACTTTTATTTGGAGCAGACTATATTGGATTTTCCCTACCGGCGTTGCTAATGGCATCTACTCACATAGTTAATTCTTAATCTACTTTCGAAACTGTGGAACCATTGGTTTTTAATTAGCTGGATATATGACAGCTATTAATTCAGTAAAGTAACAATGACATCAACAATGACATTAAAAGTTTAAAAGTTTGGGAGTAAAATTGTCACTGGCACATATTTATTTCAGTAGATCATATATGGGATACATTGGAGGAATGAATCTGGTTCAACACTTACATGCTTATTGACATTTATCATCATATATCCATGCTCTGTTGATTAAATATTCTTTAGTGTAACACGCTTAGGATAATCAGGGGAAAATATAGTTTTAAGATCACATACACTTAAAATCAAAACTAAATTTGAACCGGATAGTCATTAGGTGAGCAGAGGTTCTCTTGCAATGAATTCATTTGTTTTCCTTTCTTTCTAAAAAGCGAAATTAACGTGAGATTTCTTAACGATACATGTATACAATATAAGTGTTTTTTTAATTTGTTGTATATTTTTTAAAACTTCTGTAGCATAGTAAATTTAAATATTTCGCAATATAAATTGTACTTCCGGTTAGCTTCATTTCTTTGAATGTTACAGAGCTATTAAAACAGAGCCTAAAGTACTGAAAATGTTTTCATTTTCTATTTTTAAATTGGAAGTCACATGTTCTATAAATTGAATATGTAAAGGTTTGGATTACTGCATTAAGAAAACAGAAAGAAGTTATTATAGTAATAAACTAGATAGAAAAAGATTGGGCTAATGCTTACTTTAATTTCAAGTACTTTAATATCTGTAGAGAATTTCAGCGTATTCACTAATCCTATCCACTGTTAATCCATGAATGAAAATCTGGTATAAAGCATTCCGTGGGCTTCGGCACAACTTGTAATAATAAGTCATCATCATCTGTCATGGCTTATACCTTAAGGAAATGTGTATCCGTGATATGTAAATGAATGCCCTGTTTATGAGTTACTTTTAATCTAAGATATTTTGCCAGGTATAGGGTGTTCGTAATATGTAAAGCAGATTATTATTGTTATTGTTGTTAATTATTTATTATTAGCATTATAATTGGATATTTCTTTTTATAAACGACATCCTAAGGAAATTAACATTGATATAATTTAGCTTTTCAATAAGTTCTTATGCTTGTCAACGTGGCACAGTTAAAATTGAAGGGATACCCCAGAAGCAATTGGTCCGTACAGTCAGAATCACAATAGCAAGCGACCTATTGTGCAACCAGATAAGTTCATCTGTCAAGAGCTACTGAGACTCAACATCTCACATGCACGCGCTCGCTTCCGTAAATGGAAACCAAAGCTATTTGATGCAAAGGAAACCGGAGTTCCTTCAGTGATGTCACTGAATCTCTGCTTCCGTTAATCAAGTTTCAAGAGCCGAAAGACGGGGTTGCAATAAGGGTGCTTCTTGCTAATTCGTTGGGTCACGTGAAGGACCCGTAACAAAATATTTTATTTACTCTAAACATGAAAATCTGTATTCCTGCATACCTTTCCACTAACTGAAACCAACATATTCGTATTTGTAAAGCCTAGCAACAGTAAACAACAACCACCACAACAACAACCACCACCACAACAACCACCACCACAACCACCACCACCACCACAACCACCACCACCACCACAACCACCACCACCACAACCACCACCACAACAACCACCACAACAACCAGCACCACAACCACAACCACCACAACCACCACCACAACAACCACCACCACAACCACAACCACCACAACCACAACCACCACAACCACCACCACAACCACAACCACCACAACCACCACCACAACCACCACAACCACAACCACCACAACCACCACCACAACCACAACCACCACAACCACCACAACCACCACAACCACCACCACAACCACCACAACCACCACAACCACCACCACAACCACCACAACCACCACCACAACCACCACCACAACCACCACAACCACCACCACAACCACCACAACCACCACCACAACCACCACCACAACCACCACCACAACCACCACCACAACCACCACCACAACCACCACAACCACCACCACAACCACCACCACAACCACCACCACAACCACCACCACAACCACCACCACAACCACCACCACAACCACCACCACAACCACCACCACAACCACCACCACAACCACCACCACAACCACCACAACCACCACCACAACCACAACCACCACAACCACAACCACCACAAACACAACCACCACAACCACAACCACCACAACCACAACCACCACAACCACAACCACCACAACCACAACCACCACAACCACCACCACAACCACAATCACCACAACCACAACCACCACAACCACAACCACCACAACCACCACAACCACCACAACCACCACAACCACCACCACAACCACAACCACCACAACCACAACCACCACAACCACAACCACCACAACCACAACCACCACAACCACAACCACCACAACCACAACCACCACAACCACAACCACCACAACCACAACCACCACAACCACAACCACCACAACCACCACAACCACAACCACCACAACCACAACCACCACAACCACCACAACCACAACCACCACAACCACCACAACCACAACCACCACAACCACAACCACCACAACCACCACCACAACCACCACAACCACAACCACCACCACCACAACCACCACCACAACCACCACAACCACCACCACCACCACAACCACCACCACCACCACAACCACAACCACCACCACCACCACAACCACCACCACAACCACAACCACCACAACCACCACCACAACCACAACCACCACAACCACCACCACAACCACAACCACCACAACCACAACCACCACAACCACAACCACCACAACCACCACCACCACAACCACAACCACCACAACCACAACCACCACAACCACAACCACCACAACCACAACCACCACAACCACAACCACCACAACCACAACCACCACAACCACAACCACCACAACCACCACAACCACAACCACCACAACCACAACCACCACAACCACAACCACCACAACCACAACCACCACAACCACAACCACCACAACCACAACCACCACAACCACAACCACCACAACCACCACAACCACAACCACCACAACCACAACCACCACAACCACAACCACCACAACCACCACAACCACAACCACAACCACCACAACCACAACCACCACAACCACAACCACCACAACCACAACCACCACAACCACAACCACCACAACCACAACCACCACAACCACAACCACCACAACCACAACCACCACAACCACCACCACAACCACAACCACCACAACCACCACCACAACCACAACCACCACAACCACCACCACAACCACAACCACCACAACCACCACCACAACCACCACAACCACCACCACCACCACCACCACCACCACTAATAATAATAATAGTAATAATAACATTAACAATAGTGATCGTGATACCTAGTGATAATCATGATGATGATGGTGATGGTGATGCGATATGGTCTTAAAGAAATCTTCAAACCTAGTTTAATGAATAGAAGACATTCCATTAATCGTTCTGAAATGATAAATTTTACAACAGTCACTGTCCTACACTCCTCTGAATCAAACGTATTTATTAAGTCTTGCCTTATGGAGCAGCAGTATGAATGCCGGCGATCACTTATGCTAGTACTTTTGAAGTACCTCAGTGCCGGTTCCTGGGTGATCGCATACTCGCAACTGCACACCCACTAATTTTTTCCTGTGTGTGAATGTGTATTTACCACATGTACATGAGAAAGTCGGACTTTCTTCTATATGAACTTGCACGTTTAATTTTCCCGTGCTCTCTTTACCAAATGCCAGTGCATTTAGTCAACAAGCTGTAAAGACGCATAAACCCGATTTTGCGACTGTTGAAGGTAGCTTTATCGTTAGGGGTCGCGGGGAGCGGTGCAAAGCTTGCATTTAGGAGTCCGGCGAATTAAAGCAGTATAATTGACAAGGGGAACAGATGTGAATCTTACCGCGCAAGCGCACTAGGTGCTCGTAAAGGTCTTCTCCGTTTCCCTTGCTAAGATCATTTCCGTCCCTCTCGTTTAGCGGTAGTTGCAATCAACCTGCTAAGCAGTTAGCCAACTTCATGTTTCTGAATATAATGCAGTCATTTTCTATACTAAAATGACAGTTATGTTAATGATATAGCTTATTATTAAATGATTATAAGTGCATATAATTACTCTTCATGTTGTAATTTACCAAGGCAAATACTACAGTTTGGAATGGTTATTTTGTTACAGTGTTTATTACTGTTTGTTATGTTTGATTTCTGGCAGAAAATTGCATGCAGTTGTGTCTGCTTATAGCGGGAAATTTGAATCTCTGAAAGTGTGGAAATGAATAGCATGGCGAAACTGAAGGAGATAAATCTTTCGGGGTTATTCTTCGAAGGAAAGCTCTTTACCGTGCTTATTGTCTGCGAGTGAGGGAAACGGTATGAGGACAATAATGGTTCTTGTGATATTGGTAGTTAAAAACCATAAAATAGCAAAACATGAGAGCTTAATTGCCCAAATGAATTGCGAATTAGAATTGTGTGGTGTGAGCCAGAAACAAACAGAGCAAAGTTGGAGATGGATACCCACTGCGACAAGTCACGATCCGCCACTGAAGTACTACCTCACCACATCAACTCAGCCCCGTACGTTTCCAACTCCAATCTGGTGTCTTTGTGACCTGCTCATAATATCAGTGTGCACCTCAAACATAAATGTAATACTTCAAAACGGCACAACTTCAACAGCAACAACATTTAATATTACTATCACTATGGGACAAATCCTCGAATGAACAAGAACAGAATTTCAGAATATCGTAGATCTCTTAGCTATTCAGTAAAACGCAATTGAGGTTAGTTAACTATGCTTAGCTACAAATAGGTCTATAAAGTTTAGCTGTTAATCATCTAATCGATATTATTATTCGACAGTATACAGCTCCCCACCCCTCAAAAAATAATGTGCTTTCCTTTTAGGCACTATCAGACAAGAACACGTTTTAATGTAACTTAACATCAATTTGTCAAACTCGTTATCAGGCGCTTCCGTCATTTGTCACCTCTGCGCACGAGAGATTCGGTGTATTTGTGTTACGTACAAATACTTATCCATTACACAACAAACCACTAAGGACTCATTCCTCTATTTCAGGTTTATCGAGAGATACATTTGCAGTAATGGTTTCGTCACACATTTCCTTGTAGATTTAGGGGAACACAAAATAGAGCATGCTTAAGCGGTAGCTAAAACCGTTAAGAGCGGATCACTATGTAATAGCTTTGAAATTCCGTTCCCTTTGCATCACCACAAGAAAATAAACGAATAGCTATTTTCCACAGTATAGGTATTTGAAGTTTCAGATCAATAACAAAGAATACACCTTCGCACACACACGCACGCACGCGCACGCACGCACGCACACCCACACCCACACACCCACCCACACACACACACGTTAGCGCGCTCACCTACCACCTAGGTGGCCCGGGTTCGATCCCAGGGACCCGCATGTGGTATTCGTGGTGGACGAAGCGGCGTCAGGGCGGGTTTTCTCCGGGTGCTCCGATTTCCCCCGCCATCTCATTCCACCGGTGCTCCATCTTTATTCCATGTGTCATCAGTGTCACCACCTGCGGTGCCGTAGTAGTAAAAGCGGGCGTTAAACACTACAACAACAACAACACACACACAACTTTCTTGACTCACTCTTGTACAAACGCTTATTCTTCTATCTACTTCATGTTAATCGAGATAGGCATTTGTAAAAATCGTGGTATTACATACTCTGTCAATAGGGAATAGAAGGTGCAATGAGAATAGAAGAATACATTAATCAAGTATGGTCAAGTCAAATTATTATAGAGAAATGTAAGTCAAGTTTGAGCATTAGTTTAATTTTACATTTAAGTCTTTGCTATAGTCTGTAATTGTCCTGATACTTTTCGTGCATGTTATGATGTGATATCTACTACACTTCTGCCCGCACAATATACACTTGCAGTCTTTGTGTGGCTCGTGGAACGTCTTGTTTACACATATCTTGTGGTGAAATCCGAGTAATGGGAGTCGTGTTGTGACCTGGCACTGCTTATTGCTCTCTCTGGTCCATCTGTCGTACGTCATCGCTGGTGAGAGAGCTGGGCTATGTAATGCCTTTAACACTCCGTTCTTTTTTACGTGATCCGAAGATAAAGAGTGAATAACGAATTGTTATTTGAGAAAAGCATAAGTATTGGAAAATTCAAACGAGTATCAAGGAATATCTCGGAAATGGTTAGCTGCACAAAAAAGTATCCTAACATAAATTAGATGCTTTAACAGATCACACTTTTTGTGCGGAAAGAATGTGTCTCTTACAATTGCAATAGTCATTTAGAATAAATATACATACACCTTAAACATACATGTTATCTACCTAGAAAGTAACCTAAAGATGTGGTGTTTTAAATAAAATAATTAGAAGCATGTTATAAGAAACGGACGTTAATTTTGGACTGGGGATTTTCTTAAACATGTTCGAGTCACATTCTTGGACGATCCTGAACATACATACCAGGTTTGGTTTTTAACAAAGTTGTCGTTTTAGAGTTGTTTTTTCTAGAAATGGTTGGATTTAGTATGACTCAAAGCGTGTATGGAACTTTTGGTTGGAATGAAATACTTCTTCTATTTACCACAGATAAAGAAATTAATAACTGGGGATATACGTGTCCTCACTTACATGAAACACATGTGTTCACATAGGCCTACAATTATAGCTCACATATCAGTGCTCCTTCAAACAGCACTAAACTATCAAAGGATTTTCGATAGTAAAGAGAAGCACTAATAATTCGTTTGTAACAACACGTATTAATTTAAAAAATAACATTTTAAACTACTTTCTCCTTATACGGATGTGACGCTTTTTGAAAACATCAGAAGCAAAGACTACATAGGTAATGTGAGAAGCAGCGAGTATAGATAAGTACTAAATGGTCTTACTATCACGCATATGCACAAAACACTTCTCTTTGATTCTCCACATTCTGTGAAAGATAATGAAAGGAAGGAAGCCTTTCATCCCACCAGCTCAAACGTTTACAAAGACAAATAATTTTAATTTCTATTTAACGTGTTACATATGTGAAACTAAAATAACTGTTGAGCGCCAGTGAAACAGTATGAAACTTTATGCACTTATTACTTAAATATAACCAGTAAAGAAAGTGTGAATGCTATTTAAAGTGCTTTGATTACATTTTGTGGACATGGGAAATCTTATTTGCTCTGGAAGATTTTGCTGTCCACTACTTGCTTCAAAAACCACAGGAATTAAATCCTCGCTTGAGTTCAAAAATTACAATACTGAGTTTCAAATCAAAGTAACTATTCGAGGAGATAAATAACCCTCCTAAAGCTATTTATTTAATTATTTGCTTATTATTTAGTTATTTATTTGATGGCATGAAACAAAAAACATCTAATTCAACATCTTGATTCTGGCTTTCCAGTATTTTCCGGTCTCGGATGTTCTGTGATGAGCCGGGCAGCACATTAGGTGGTCCCTGCCCATGTTATCCCCCATATTGTTGAGCTTGCAGATCGGTATTTGTGTTATTCCAAAGTGGTATAGGTGTCCTGCAAAAAAGTCGTGTCTAGTTTGAAGTCTAAATGCGCAACAGCTTCGTCTTGGCCATTTAGATATGCTAGGTATAGAAGTTTATCTCAGAAGGTACTGTTCCTTCAGCTGCTTTTTAATATAGAGTTTAGAAGAGTGGCGTGATACTTCTGATTTAAAAGGTTAGTGAGAATGACCGCTTTATTCGCTAATGCATCTGTCTGTTCATTGCCAAAAAATTGACAATGCCCAGGGATGCATTGCAGTATTACTTTCTTCTGAGGTGATTTGAGTTTTTTCGGGTTATTGAGACAATCATGGATCTTCACTGATACCCAGGTTCAATTATTGCACCTGTTGCTTATATGGCTGATGTTGAATCGCTCACAACTGCAATTTTTGAGAATTTTTTAAGGTGCAGTAATAGCTGATTTAGTGCTGTTCGTATGCTTCAATTTCTAAAGCTTTATTGCATGTCTAGATGGGTGTGTAAAAGGAGAACCTACTAGAAATCATGCTAGCTACAATAGAGCACATATATTTCACTATCACCATAAGCCTGGCAACGGCATAACATTTCTTGGCAGCTTAAATACAAAATACATTGTAACAAATTTATAGTCATGGAAAATATTTACAGTCCTGAAGTGATGCATGGAAGTTTACCACAAATAAACTAATTTATGAACCTTTAAAATTCACCCTTTTGTTAAAATGTCTAATAATGCTTTACTAGACTTATCAAATCCATCTGTTTAACACTAATTTGTGCGCATAACTAAGCAATTATTTATTTATCTATCATCATCATCATCATCATCAATATAGGCCAAATTGATGTGTTCCGGCTTAGATATCATCCTCCCATCAGATCCAAGGTCTTCCAACATATCTAGTTCCTATGGGTTTGTACTGCATTGCCTGTTTTGCCGGTTATTCTGTATTCTGAGTACATGGTCCAGCCAGTTTCGTCTGTAATTCGTAATTTTGTTATTTAGGTTATATATAGCTGTTCTCTAATAAGTTCGCTGCTCATGTAGTCTGTGAGGGAATATCCAGCAATGTATCAAGAAATTTCATTTCTACTGTTTCTACCATTCTTCTTTCTTTTATCTTCATAGCCCAATTCTCTGAGCCATAAGTCAAAATGGGTACTACCATTGACTTATAAAATTTAAGCATTGTTTCTTTCCGTGTTTTATTTCTCAACGCTCTTTCAATAGTCCCACATATAGTTTGAAATTTATAAATTTTATTTTTAAAATCTTTGTCACAGTCAAACGAAACATCACATTTATTTATCTATCTGTGAACTTCAGTTTAGGTTCCATCCAAGATACTGTGGAGTGACAGTTCAAGCAAACCATCACCCTTTTGGTAGTTTAATGCTGTACTCACAACACCATTGGCTTTAATTTCAGTATAGTTGTTGTACACCTGTAGCTAAAAGAAGAAACCCTCTTTAAGAATAGCCCATGTAAGGTGAAATAATTGTAATAAGTTATTAAATTATAGCCCAGTATTACCGGTGTTTATCCTCTCCAGAGTTTCTAATTAACTCGTTTGGTTTAACAACTCATGGACAATAAACACGTTTATTTACGCCATTTTCATGTTTGAGTTTACAAAAACAATAGTAGCAAGCAAGCATGAATACATTTAATATAGTTTAATGACTGCGTAATGTTTTGTATATGTTATATAGATATAGTACAGTCTATTTGTGTTATTTTTGCTAAAATGTAGCTAATTTTACAATTTCACAAAATCCAATTACGCGAATAAACACTGTGGCTTTGCTTCCTAGGCACCTGAAAATACAACGCACAGGTTGAGAGTACGGTCATGAAGTGAAAATCCAACTTATGATTAAAGCGTTTCTGATAAAGAAACACAACTGTCTTTGGTAAGATATAAATATCCCAAAGTTGTTTCTGAAGGAAAAAAGACCCTTCTAAAATAATCGCTTCCCGGGCGCATTGGAGTAACCTAATAATGCGGCGTCCAATGCGTTAAACTGAGGTTGCAAATTCTGCAAGAGTGAAACTTGGAGTCACTATAGTTGTCACACTGCATTTTTAGTATATATTTTGAAATTTCTGTCAACAATGGATATAACAAAAGTTACAGACTGTCTAATTTGTGCAGCGTTTAAATAAAAGAGAATTGATTTTGTAACAGGTAATAAAGAAAAGTAGTGATCTTTCATGGTATCTAATGCAATCATTCGATTCAGGATTAGTTTGTTTGATAAATTATGTTTAATTAGAATAACGAGTGCCATTTATAAATAGTTTCACAAGGATTGAATGCCTTCATTTCCTTCAAAATTGCCGTTTTTAAAAACAGAGATGACTTATTTTGCGAGTTTAATGCCTTGTATAATTTAGACAGAATATCAATAATAAGCAGTATAAAACAAAGCTTTGCATTCTTTTCATTAAAAGATAAAAGAAACTAAACTGTAAACATCTAATACGTGGTGCTATGATTTTCATTGAAATATTTTATGCTCCCCAAATACTATAAGGTGGTCTTTAGGATTGTAAAACTCAAGGATAATGGCTCTTTATGATACATAATCATAATGCTTTCCAATCAACAATGTCGAAACAGTTACTGAAAGAAATGCATTCGAACTCGATTCCGTTATAATTTTATTTCTGTAACGTTCGTACTCTAATGCCTTTTTTATTTCTGCTTTTTCACGTTGTTTGTTAATGCATAGAACTATGTTATATCTCGAATATCGAAAGCTTGCCGCGTATACGATAATACCATCCTGATATACCCGCCTTACAGCCACTTAATTTGATACTCCTTTGGGGTACTAATATAGGTTATGTTTGTTTTTATCCTGTACACTGATTTTTCCGTTTATCAGGTCAATTTTAACTACTAGAGAATGTCTCTTAACTATAAATACAAATACACACACGTTTTAGACTTATTTAAAATACGGGCATTCTGCCTTCCATATGTATAAGCGTTAAACAAAAGCCTTCAAAAAGCGATGTCTGCACATTTCTACCATCATTGTCAGTCTGGGTGGCTCAGTTGGTTAGACGCTGACCTAATGTTCCCAAGGTCGCAGGTTCAAATCCGGCCAAGATCGACGATTTTTAAGTGTGCTTAAAGACGACGGCTCCGTGTCTCGATGGCATGTAAACCAACTCCTGTGGGGCCAAATTCCGGCACACCGATGTAGCTTATATGATCCTGGTAATTGACTACGTCGTCAAACTACAAAATAATGTCTACCGTCCTGATTAAAATATATATTATTTATAGATAATGCTGGAAGATGTGGAAGACGACCTGAGAGCAGTGGGAATGAGGTGGTGGCGTAGACGTGCTGAAGACTGAGACAACTGGAAGTCTGTGATTAACTATAAGTTATTGTAGTTATTATAAGTGATTAATTAAGGTGCTCAGAGGACCGTAGTGCCACGAAGTTATAGATAATGCAAAATACAGACCGTTACACATTTTAAGTATTACCTAACAAATCTATTTTCTATGCATATTTATTTCAATTTGATATTTGTATTTTAAGTGATAGGTAAAATCGCCGGATGTCATGCTGCATTTGGTATAGTTTAACTCATTTACAATGTCGAAATTTTGTACTCTTTCGAAAACAACAATACTGTCTATCGAAACAAATATTAAACATATTAGCTGTTTAAATTTTCTACGGTGTAATTGTGAACTTAATAATCGCTGCATTAAAATAATATGCTTAATTCCACCAGCAGCTTGAGCTCCATATTTTGTCCCACTCAAGAGCTGTTCGACGTTCAGAATTTTCCCAACCAAAGTTAATAATTATCATTTTTAACTTATTTACGTACACCAGGGTGCAGCCACTGTCTACCTTGAGAGCTGTCAATTATAATCTTCTTAAACTCCCACCTATATAAATTAAAACAAGCCACCCTAAACAACCTTTCCATAAATTTTCCTATCTGCGGTTAAACCCTATTGAGGGTGGGTGTGCAGCAAAAAGATTCAGATTGAACCTCAGCCCACCTGCAGCTTCATGATCATGTCATATGCTTCAACTTTTTTCTGAAGCATTGGTTTAATTATAGTACCTGTATCTACTATTCACTAGATTCAATTTTTCATTTATTTTATACTTGGAATTTTATTAGGGATTTAACCGCATTATTAGCTGGTAAACATTACAAACTCATGTGCTGACAAAACAATATATTTATAGCTACTGTAAGATAAATAACAATAGGAATTTTACTTCTGGATATTCTGCACATAAATAGCAAGAAACAACTGTATAGTTACTAAAACTTAGATAGTAGTATATTGCATACATAAAATTTATTTTACAAGTAGATACATAAAATTAAACTGAAATACAGGCAATATTTGAATTTAAGAACAGCTTTAAATTTTAAGCAGGATTGAATGTCCTGCATTTTTTCTTGGAGTTTCCGGTCTAGGCCGCATCATATAGGCTTTGTTCACAGGTCATGTGGCCTGCTTCTTGTTAGGCTGCCATACATGACGTGGCCTATACCGGAAAAATGACCTGCTTCTTCTTAGGCTACCATACATGACGTGGCCTATATCCGAAAACCGAAGAAAAATGATGGATATCGGCGGTAAAGGCTTCGTAAACATTTAAATATCCTGAAGTTCATGTGAAAATTCGCCTAATGAGTAACTTGTATTTTTAAATCTGATTCTCTATGTGTAAGCAATATCTAAAGTTGAACGTTGCACATACTGTTAGTTTCTGAGAGACCAATAAAACACATTATTTTTAATGTAGTTGTAACAAAATATTTTATATCCTCGTTGAAATCGCGATTTTACTGATGAAGTAACTCCTATGCACTTTGCACAGTTTCTGCAAATGATATTCTCTTAGTTGAAGCACTTCTAGTCTCGACAGATGCAAAGTTTTGGCAGAGTTAGGTATGGACCTGGTACCTTATTGAGACAATGTGAGAGTCACTGCATGATGTGATGAGCTGGGTTATAGCCAACTTGGGAGACAGATATGTAAATTGGAAGGGGCTGGAGCACTGGAAAAATTACCCCACCAAGTAGTTTCTAGAAAGAGATAGCCAGCTGAGTTTCGTTTGCCAGACTTGGTTTTTGAAAATCCTCCAAGCTTAATAAACTTGAAGGTTATATATCTGTCAGACACAACGTAGGGGATGATCAATCTCTCTAGGAAGTGTGTGTGGGGGTAATCACAGGGTTTAAAAGAAAAATGAAAAGGGAAATATAACTTTCCCCATCGCTTTTCCATCAGAAGTACATTTTAGTGGACCGCTGTAATCCATTTCATTTTCTGTTCTCTTGACCTACTTATTTTCCTTTTGTTTTATTGTTTTTACGTTTCACCGCCACCATAAAAATGATTCAGCGCTCTCAGGAAACTATAGTGCCTCTGGAGGGATTTCTATCCAGCATTTGGGTCACACAGATCGCTGTTCTCAATGGGTAAACGCGCTGGTGCCAATAACTACGACATGGGCTCTTGGTAAGCCCATAATCTGCATAAGCGCAACTTAAATGGGTTGCTTCGAGCTTCCAAATCTATTATATATAGGAACGGTTCTTATTTCCTGAAATAATTGTGTAATCAACCACAGAGTTTTTAGGTGCTCGTAATTTACGCCTCACCGAATTATCACCAATTTTGCAAAAATATGATTTTCTGTAGCTATACATGTTGTAAAATATTGTGAAAATTTCCAATGTGACTCCTCACTCCTGACACCAGATAGGCAAGTTCATTTACTTTTTCTGTTACTTTATTTCCCTTAAAATTGAATGACAAAACGTACTCTACCTTATCGCTAACACAATCTACAAATCGTTGTGATTTTGCAGCATATAGCTGTTCTGTCCAATCGTAAGCTTGACACTCAGTTCACTAATATTCTCTCCTTCCCTCTCAGTCACACAAACTGCTTCTGACAAAACATTCACACTCAGACTTAACTAAGAACTACTAACAACTGTCTCGTTCAACACTTAGAGGCTGACTTCTCTCAACACTGCATTCGCTTACATGACTAAGAATAATGTAGCACGAATTTTTCTCGAAATCCACCTAATCGTAAGCAAACCCAGAAAGTAAACATTTTCTGCAACTGTTTCGAAACACTTTGTTCTGCTATGCTCATTGTCGTCGTTATTCTGACAGCTTCGACATCAGGCCGTATATTTGCGAACAGTAGTGCGAGGTAGCTCAACCTTGAGCGTCTCTTTGAACAAGCGGCCAACGTGATATTATTTATTCATTTCGACGTCTATTTAGCGTGAGATGTTTCATAAATCAAAGAAAGTGTAGAAAGCAAAAAACAAGATAAACCGACACACACACAGACAAAACAAGAAAAATCTTAGATGCCAGAGCTTGCATATGTTATCGAAACAAAATACTTACATTGTATTCCATTTCGAGGCATTTGCTCCGTAATCTAGGTTATGTACATATATTTATACTTCCAATACTATTAATAATTGTTAGGTGCTCTCTGAAATGATTAAGAGCATTTCTCGTTGCAGAGCAGATTTATGAGAGCTGTTTTTCATCTATTCAACTTTCAGTTGTTGTAAAACAATTGGTCTAATGGGTTTTATTCCAAAAACAATTTATGGTCGCCTGACTATGAGTATATTACATGAATTCGGTGCTGTAGAATAACGTTTATCCATATAATGCTGCTACAGTTTTAGGAGAGACTGCACGCGGAAATTTTCAAACAATGTCATTTAAATTCAAATATGTTCTTTAATTTTGAGTATATTTTATTGTTGTAGACACGATACTTCTGTTCCAAATATATATTTTAAAAATTGTACTGCACTTTCTAGTTTATACTCCAAATTATTCACAACTTCACAGAAAAACAATAACTCTAACACAGTTTAGATCAGCAAGGAATGCTTTAGTTAACCTTTTAAAAGGAGATTTATTCTAAAAATTGGTATTACTGTTAAATGGTGGTAGCTCTTTGTACTCAAGTGTGTGATTTCCTATTTGCAAGTAATGCGAGTTTGTTTTGCCCAGCAATTGTTTGAGTGATATTTTTCTGGCAGGTATAAATAAAGCATTCTCTCAGAAAATATTGAAGATGTCTAAATTAAGTTTTAGGATAAACAAACCTATGTGCTGTTGTAGATATACTTTGTTGTTATTAATATGCTTGGTCATTTTACCAAACAACTGCTGATACAACGTAATCGGAGGATTAAGAATTTCTTTTATAATTCTCTAGAAGAAACTCCCGGGCTGATTTACCGTGTTCTGCTGGAGAACAGGGTCCAGATGTTTCATCCAAAACTGTGGTGGAATCAATTAGCCCGGAATTTGCATCTAGAATCATCAAATCCGGCCTTAAAAGCCCACGCTTACTCATGAATTTCTTTTATTTTCATTAATACACCAACCTACTGATATTGTAGATCAGCAACTTAAAATGTATGTAAGCATTTTAGTCTTTAATCTTAATTTCTGGGGTATGGACGATGAATTTAACACATTTAACACTGAGGCCTTTAAACAATCTTAAGTACACCCATGCAAAAAAACACCACAAATATTAGCTGTAATTTCTAGTATCTGATGCTAACATTCCAAGCCGTTGCAGTTTGCCCTTAATTTGTCATGCAGAAACATGCGATCCAAATAAAAATTGTAAAGTAATGCTGATTGCAACACTCGAACCTATGCTCACACTTGCTCAAACCACTCGAGTTTCACATTTCAATATTATATGATTGTATCACTTTTAAAAAATTGTACATTTAACCTGAATAACAGTTAATAGAAATTAATAATAATGTTAATAGAACAAAATACACTTGCACTCATCTGAAATATTAAACATCTTAGGCGATTCTCCTTAGTCATTACCTAAAACTAAACATAGGTCTGGGAATCTTTGTTTCTCAAAATGCTGGATTTTTAATATAGATATTTCTTTACAAAAGAACTCGACGCAGAAAGCTCTCCTATTTCAGTGATTTTAGAAGACACTATTCATCAAAACTTGTATCTTTAAATTTAGTTCAATGTGTAATATAAAATCAACTCTGCATTGTGTGGAGGCTGTCACCTGTAGAAAAAGCTTATTATTGAGTTTTAACCGAATTATCACTTCCACAACAGAATATATACATAAAAAAGCTTCACATATACATACATTGCACTCTCCCTTTGTCTCTTTTTACCTCCACTCCTGGCATTTATGAACTTCAATTAATGAACACTATAGCTCCAATTTTCGTAAATATACAGGTACATTTTTTTACTCTGGAGGACGACGATAAAAGCTAGGGATAAATCCCATTTTATTATTTTAACCTATTCAGCGGATTACCTTTGCAAGCATCAACAGTTTTTTTTTTTTTTTTTTTTCAGCTTAATGCTGCATTCAGCAGCACCCATTATTCCAATTTCCAGCATATGAGTTTGTTATACATTTTAAAATATGGTGGATTCTTTAATGAAGGTAATCAAAGTTGTAATAAAAATTGTGAGAGCTGCTTTCTGTCCTACATTATATTCTAAAATAAAAATAATCATTTTATATTGAGTAACATTTAAAACTACCTGAATAAGTGTATAACACAAATACTTGAATACTAATCGTTGTATATTGAAATTATATTCATATTAAGTTTAGTATATCCCTATGTAGCGTTTTAATCTATAAATTATATTAAAACTTATTTCATTACTTATAATAACTTTTAATATTTATTTTGTAAGCGTTGAGACACTTAATTTACTCTACACTATTTACTTGTAGTAAACAGAGGCAGTATTTCATTCCAACGGAAAATTGCAAGCCGAGATTTCACCGAACAGGACACGTTTTGAGGTTTCTTAAATTCAAAACAAAGCTTTTTATAACAACAAATGTTCATGGGTGTATGCATATGTTTATGTATGGGTGCATGACTCAAAAACGATATGAGGTTTATATATCAAACTTGGTGTTTAAGTCCAACATTTTCCAAGGGTGCAACATAGCTTTTCATAAAATTCCCGTAACTCAAGCAATCCTTTACAGCGAAATTCTTTCATTATGTTTTATTCTCTCTAAACTGGTTGTAACCATTTAGATTAACATACCAATGTTCACGATATATTGAAAGCAAAATGCACACCTTGAATTTCCCGGAGTAGTCCATGAAAGTCATTCCGAATGATTTTTGTGTAGGTACTTGGTAAACGTAAGAGAAATAGCATCTTACTTCGAGTGTGGATTCGTAGCGTGGATTGATTTGTTTGTTTGTTATAGGTTAGATCCATGGCTAAATCTCGGTTACAACATTGAATTTTTCAGTCTCACTCTGTCCATTTACAACCATGTCCTTACACACGGCTAGTGTGGAAGAAGAATTAGTTTCCATTGATTGACTTTACAGTTGGATAAACTATCAGGCCCGGGACTTAAAGTATGCACAGCATGTCACCATTAGGGTACATTATATCATATGTATTTAACATTTCCTTGTGTGGTTCATCGGGAAAATGCGAGTGAGTTGGAGAACTCGATGTCATGTCGGCACAATGTCCATGGTTGCTCAGTGGTTAGAGCAGCCCGACGAAGGCCGGAAAATCAGTGGTTCAAATCCTACCTATGGCATTGAATTTTTCAGTCTCATCCTACCTCTTTATTAATTTATATCTATGTTATACTAGAAATTTCATAACATTTGTCAATGCCGACAGTAACGCAATCTGCATTAGGAGCTAATTAAACCACTATAGGCATAAGATCAAGCGGTTAAATCACAGGCCTGATGGGACACTTAAAAAGATAGTTTACGAAACACACCTACATACTTTAGATGAACTTAGAAGTAAAATTCGTCAGAAGATTGTAGTCATTTTTACTTTTTCTACCAGTCAGAGTAGTACAGACGGTCTTGCATTCTATCTGAAACTCGATGCCAATATTTCACTGAAAGTACACGTTTTGAGGTCCATAAAATTAAAGTAGTTTGTGTCTCCGTAAAAAACATAACTTAAAAATGTGAAGCCGGTTAAACTCCAAGCGTGTATGTGCTTATGGAACGTCTTTCAAGAAAACCTCCATGCATCCAGACTACCTTTAAAGTGAATGTTAATAGAAGGTATTTTCTCCAAAATGGCTATAATGATTCTGATAAAATGTCCCATGTTTAACACATTTCCATAACAAATCTTCGCTTGTACAAATGATCGTTGTACAACTCGTAAACCGCAAGAAATGGATAAAATCTTATTTGAATCTCACACTTTAGGTAGAATACGTTTTTTGGAGATAACCATTACCAAGATATTCCTTGTAGTTAGCTTGCATTTTGAAATGCTTTTACTTTTCTCAAGTGATTATTTTTTATTTTTTCTACCACGCACATATCAGTTACAGGAGGTATTGCATTCCACTCAAAATTTCTTTAAGAGATTTCGCTGAAAATATTCGTTTTGAGGTCCCCGAGTCTCAAAAAAGACTGGGAAAAAAGATGTGTGGAAGCGCGCGTCCTGTTAGGAAGAGTAAAACTAAAAAGAGAAAAAGCAAAAGGAAACAGAACAAAACTCGATATCTAAGTTCGGCATTCTTTAAAACAAAGTACCATGTGTGCTGATGGTTATGGAACCGAATGACATACTTTTGATTTTCATAGTTGCACTTTCATTTATCCTGCAGAGCTGTAAGCAATATATGAGTGATTCTCTTAGTGTACTACAGAGCCTTCGTGAGCTGTACAACTATCATCCTATTGTACAGCGTATCCAGTATGCCCTCCATGATTTATACGCTTCTGGGTTAACGTGGTCTGTGCATGGATTCCTGGCCACGTAAGTTTGGCCGGAAACGAAATGGCGGATTTGCCGACAACAACAGAATCCAGCATTACAATCTCTCGCGTTACTTGGGAAGACTTGAGGCTGGAAGTGCAGGGAGCGGTGGCGTCAGCTGGCATGAAGAGTGGTCAGCTCTCCGCGGTAATAAGTTTAGGAAAGTGAAAGAACTTCCAATAAATAGGGTAATCTACTCTCGCGTATCTCGTCGCGAGATGAGTTTAGCTAGGTTACGCATTGACCACTGCAATTAATGCATGGTTACCCTGCTCCTCTTTGCCGCTTTGCGACAATCTTTTGTCAGTCTGTCACGTGCTGCTAGAGTGTGTTTATCTAACGCACCTTCGAGACCCTGTCACACTTGCAGAAGTGCTGGCGTACGATAAACAAGTGGTCGAAAGGGTTTTGAAGTTTTTAGCAAAGATGAACATGAACCTGAGAATTCAAAACTTTAGATGTGCAAATGTTATGCTTTTGCAACTTTGTTTCAATTCTGACTTTTGCTGATTTGTTTGTTATGTTATATATTTGTATTAGTAGTTTTATTTTATATTGAAATTTGTCCCTGACTTTTGCCATGATCCGTTTTGAAAGGGCGCTGATGGCCAAGTAGATGAGTGCCCTTAAACCTAAATCATCACTATATTTGTCTCTCTCATCGCCGACCAGAGCAACCCAGCCGCATATCGCGAAACCGGTTGCGTCAACAATTGCTCACCCAATGTACGCCCTATACCTAAAATCGTACACATTCTGACGACATGAGAGTTTGGATCGGTGTAAATTAATTAAAGACTAAGCAGTAAATATATACTACTTGTGTACACGCGCTACTTACCAGGCATCCCATTTGGTACCTTTGGAATATTGAGATGTCCAGGTTGCCTATCGTACATATTTCTTCCCATTTAATTGGACTGGGGATTGGCCACCAAGTGAACTATGACTCGGTAAGTGTGGTTACATTGTAGCATTTGTTTACCAAGGCTTCTTGCTATAGCAGAAATTTGTATATGACAGCTCTGATGTACTGCAGTCTGCTTATTTTGCTTTCTCTAAAGTGGATCATTTTCTATTGGAGAAATTCCTCCTTGTCCGCTGTTTTCTGTCCCGTCCGATGTTTTGCAAACTTACGTAAGAGGGGCTCTGTACCTCAGAGATAGCTTCCAATTATTGAAATACGTTTGGAGTAAATGATAGAACATGCCGTTCAGCTTCCAGTGGAAACTATCAATAAATTAATTGTTTGTGCCAGAGAAGGAGAATTTTGCCCATAGTGATGCTAGAAATTTACGTCCGGATTCAATGCACTCTTCTAACAATCTGAAAACTGGCGTGCAGCTTCAGATATGTTTGAAAGGCCGTAATATCATTTACGAAATAATAGCACACTTAGATTTCGATGGAAGTGAAACTTGCACCTATCTGTTGTGCACACTTTTTGGCGAAATAATGGAAAAAAATCTGATAAGTTATATATCAGTAAAGGAGACATGAAGAAGAGAGACATACGTTAATGAGGTAGATAATGAGCAAAGGGAGGCAATAGCACGGCTAAGAACTGGTGTTTGGCGGTTGAGAGGATTAAGAAAAGGCATCCCACAGAATCAGTGTCTCATTTGTGGAGGGAAGGAAGATTTAGAGGATATAGTTTTTGAATGTCAAGGAACGGATTTATGGAGAAAAGGGGAGAGAAAACGGGAAGGTTGACAGCGTAACAGCACTAAGGGTGATTTTTAGAAAGAGGGCAAGAGCTTAGATTAGTTTTTAAGTAAAGTTAAAAAAAGTGAAACTGGGTTGTTCAAAGATTATTAGAACGTACAGATAGTTGGATAGAAGTATAAAATGTGTGTAGACGTAATTGTGTGTAAATTCTACCTGGTTTCATGTTAGAATCAACTGCTGGCAACCAGCAGCTTAGGTTAAGACTGTAAGCAATTATGTTGGGTGGGTTTGACGATCTAAAAGCCTGGGCAGAATGCCCGGCATACTCCAGTACGTATTACTTCAACACAAATAAATACATATATTGTATCATATATATTATATCATTATACACAGTTGCTTTTCTTTCTCTTCTTCTTCACCTGATTACCCCCCCCCCGCCGTATGGAGGCCTTACTCTCCCCTTCGGGGAATATACGAAACTATGGGCCGAACAGAGTGAAGACCTGGAAGCGGGTGGTCAGGTGTGGGAGTGAGGAAGAGGATGATATGAAAGACAGGTGAAATGGATAAATGGAAAGGTAATGAGCGAGTAATTGGTGGAATGAGTAGCAGCAGAAACCGGAGAACCCGGAGAAAATGCGCCCAGATGCCGCTTCGTCCATCACGAATACCATATGCGCGTCACTTACTGATGCGAGCATAATGTTGGTCCACTCCACCCTCCACTGTAGCTAACCTAGGTCGTATACTAAGTAAGTAAACGTGTTTATTTGGGCATGTTTACAACATGCCCGGGCTGTTTAGGGAGATCCCTCTTCAGCCTAGTCTGTATTTTTTGATTTGTTGTTCGAGGGATCCTTCCGGCATATGTGCGTATTTTTGTTTTGTGTTTTTGGTGACGTTGTGTAGTGTTGTGTGTTGTGATTATGTGTTTATGTTTCAGTATGTCAGTTCCCCGTGTTTCACATCGCTCCATAGACAGGCGTCCACCCAGGAAGATTAGTGATTTAAATTCTGTATACTTTTTTAATTCTTGCTGCTGCACCTCACCTGGTGATTCTTTGTATTCTTTGGATAATTTTTGTGTGTTAGGTGTATGTGTGTGTTTATGTGTTTAAATGTTTTGAAAGCGTTGTAAGTATTCAAGTTTTTTTCTGTTCTTGTTGTCGATATGTGTTGTATACATGTATTAGTATAATGAGGGGAGGATTTTGTCATTTTCTGTTTCTTGTATGGTCTTCATCCTTTGTGCTGTGTTTATGAGTGTTCTTCTGTAGCTACTCGTATGTGCATTATGTATGTATGTTATCATTTGTTTGGCTATGTGTCTGTCTATGGGATTTGTGTTAGTATATTGATACAATGTGTTAGATTTGAATGAAAGTGATAGTTTATGTGCAGTCCTAAGGCACCTCCTCTCGAAAGATCTTGTCTTGTTCATCATGACTGAGGCTATTAGTGGCATTGTGGCTACGGCTATGTATGTCAGTTGTTGTATCAATGAAGTGTAACGTTTGTGGTGTGAGTCCTCTGTTGTTTAATTTGGCCAGATAATTTAGTGTTGAATGAACGGGTCGTGTTTTGTTTAGTAGTTTTGTGTAGTGTGGCTTGATTTTGAGTTTGTTGTGTATGTGTATTCCTAAGTATTTAACTGTTTTGTGGCATGTAATTGCATGTTTATTAAATGTGAGTGTAGCTGTTTTGTATGAGTGTTTCATTGTTTTTCTTATCACAATGGCTTGTGTTTTCTATATGTTAATGGTTATGCGCTATTTGCGTGAACAAGTACTGTGCTTTTCAAATGGGAAGAGTTCTGATCTGCAGTCAATGAGATACGTTTACGTGCACAGCGTTGCAAACTCATTGACCCCACCTTTCATATTTCCCTCTCTCTCTCGCACACTATCCTAGTTTATGCAAGTCCACCTGGCGCTAGACGTTAGGGAACCCAAAGCAATATGACAACACAGCAGAACTCCGATTGGTTGCCGGCCTGGAGGCATTCAAGGACAAACTCCTTCCCATTTGAAAAGCACAGTGGTGCCAATGTTCATTCGTGTACCTGCAACTCGGATGTTTATTATACTGCTAACAGTGGATTCATCCGCAACCAGTATGCAGTCATCTGAATACATGACGCCGTTTATTTAATTCTAGGTATTTATTATAGCACGCCTGTAGTATTCTATAACACTAAGTAATACTACATAGTAGTCATATGTTTAACCGGTTTTTATAGTGATTCTCTGGGTTAACAGGGGCCCTCATGATGCCGTATTAAATAAATACGGTAGATATCTGAAAATGGTGCGACATTGCTATCGACTTTTCTTGAGAGTGTAATCTTGAGAGCAGCCGGACAGTCAGAAGCGGCAGACAAAAGCTTGCACTCGGCGCGTTTATGAGAAGCGCCGCTGATCGTAATGTTGGCAGCAGTGTGCGGGCTTGAATTTAATTAACGTAGCCATAGCGCTCCTCAACCCTTTGCTGCAGGCTCTTACATTATCTACCCAACGGCTGCGAGAGACAGAAATCTCAGTCCTGGTCCAAAATATTTCCTATAACACCCCACACTCTCCTTAAAGTGCTGCAACACTCAGACTTTCGGCCGCTGTAAAAATCAGCGTGGTTTCACGTCTGCTGTTCTTATGGCTGTTTCAAACTGTATTGAATTTACACTTATAAATATAGGATAAAGAAATTTCTGCTTCTATTCTGCCCTGGATATTCCTTTAGAAGTTACGCCTTGATATATGCTTACTGGTTGCTTTTACTGCTGCAGCTGATGAAATATATTGCAGGCTTTATTGTTTATCACTTATTTGAAAAGGCCAGTGTAAAAAATATGTATTGCGCCTAAGTGACAACCCCGCCTTACAGAAGCGATTCTTGCAAACACTTATTCTTCTATCTGCTTCATATTAATCGTGATAAACATTTGCAGTAATCGTCTAATTGCATACTTCATTGTGGATACTATGAAAGTAGCTGAATATATCAGGCTTAAGCGATAGCCAGATCCTGTAAGGTTCAGTCGCTATGTGATGGTTTTGAAATTCATTCTTTTTGCATAGCCAAGATATTGATGTAATATAAATAATATACATAATAAATGTGACATACATATAACTGAAATCCAGGAGAAAAATAAATGTTTCTTTTTAATATATTTAATTACATGAGGACCTTTCCCATATATATTTGCTGATTAAAATTAATTTCCGATAGTGTTTTATATAGCTGAAACTTTGCTAACAGTTATTGTATTGTTTATACGTTCAATATTTATATCCTTTTGTTGTTTTATATGCTTTGTTAGTGGGTCTGAAACTGGGATAAGCTGAACTTGTTAGTGATTTCTGTACATATAGTGCTATTAGAAAATGGATATCACTATAACAGAATTCAGGTTACCGGCCAAAACGGTATTAACTGTTTTATAGACTCTTAATCAAAATAGTTCTTGTGTGGCGTAAAACTAAAAGCACATTTGCCCTGTTTAATGACAGGGGAAATATAAGACCAACTATATTACCACTAGACTTCTAATCTTAGGACCGACTGACAATGGAATGTAGTGTTTTAATTGAGGTGACACACATTTAACGGCTCCCAACTACTTGGTCATCAAGCGCTTTAAGGCCACCTCCATTGAATAAGTTCGTGTGCATCTAAGAAGGAAGGAACGAACAACTTAATATACGGAGCACCGTACGTTGTTTTCGTTTTCTAAGATTACAGCTTAGAGATCAGCAATACTTCAATCACTTCCGCCCTAACTCCGCTTCGCGCTGTTACCTACATCACCGCATCTGTTATAAATGATGAACGGTTTCACATAGTACCTACTTTATGAGATAGCTAGAACGTTTCTTACTACCGAATAGTCCTATTGAACAGTCTGCTCGCAGGGGAGATGGGAGATGTTCGTTAATAATAGTAACAGTATTTTAAATGTACACCTAGCGTTACATTATAGGTGCATTCGTGAAAGTTTGCTTAATATTCTGGTGTTTGTTGGGCATCTTAGAAAACAAACTGAAAGGTTGTAGTTTTAGCACGCCACACACACAACTGTTAACTTTTAATGGATCTAAAGCAATTAATTTTATGAACATTTCTTCAGCCTTTACCAGCACTGTTTAAATTGATATGTCCACTTGTTTATCTATTTAAAATACCAAGATAATAAAAGTGTTGTTTCATTATACAGCAGATCAGTGCACTTTTAAATTTGCACATCTACTTGCACTGGGGGATGCAGCGTTACATTGTGTGATAGGACAATGCCAAGGCTTAATTCGCAACCTTAGTGTTGTTACAATTTTTGTAAACTTCTTAATGGATACCCAGAAAAATATTACATTTATGGTGCATGCAGATTGATGTCTAAAGATTTCAGATCATGGCAATAATGTTAGAATAAAAAGTGTATTGATTTGTTTCTGCTGGTGATTAAAATATGCTTAGCCTGTTTAACTTAAAGCACAACAAAATATTTAATTCCAAATCTCTAAGATACCGTCTGAGAAGCGAGTCTATAAAAGAATGTGGCACTAAAACATATGGAACCAATTCTCCAATGTCAAGAGTCGCCGTGAAATTTGTGCAAACACAGAGATTATGATTCTTACTTGAAAAATAAAATACTTTGCTTAAAGTGGTTCAATAGTGTTTATCAAAAATGATAAATTAGCAGAAATACGTGACTTCGATGTTATGTGTAGGGTTATAGTACTATTACCTTTTGTTTTTGTAACGTTTTTAAAAACGTAAGGGAAACAATCACTAGTATAGCTCTGCTACTATTTGATTATGCAAAGAAAGAAGAGATGGAAGCTGTGCATTATTGACACAAACAAATCTCATCCCTCGCGGGGTGAGCTACAGAAAACGTCGCTTGGACTACTTGTCCTATCAGGGATTACAGTATAAAGCAATCACACTGTCATTCGCAAACAATAGTCGACATGCTGCAGAACGAGCTTGCTACACTATTGTGAAAGTGAAATATCCGCGTAGCGCTGTTACACAAATCCACATTTGGAACTGCATTTTATTGCTGCATTAACTTTGTTCCGGAAAACATCCTCTCTATCATATACTTCATTTACTCGCGTTGTATTCATGCAAACCCTGTTATATACAATTCTATTTACATGCTTCCTGTGGGAGTTCTTGGCTAATTCATGTTGGGCTACGATTTACTGTATAAAGCTTTCGAGAAATAATTTTATTGAAGAGGGGTGGAAATTTACTAGCTGCAACAAGTGTTCCTCTTATCTTCTAGTAAAATTAATAACCGAAAACTATGTAATCCATTTTAGTTTTTACGATATATACAGCTATGAGAGAAATCTTCAAAGTCAAAGTAGGAATCTTTTAACATGTTATATGCGTGCATGTGTTTTTCTTCTTGTTCTTCTTTGTCTACGTGTGTGTTGAGTATTTATGGTGTCACCTAAGGTAAATGGAATACCTAAATGTAGTTGTAGATAGGTTACGCCATAAATAAACCAATATTTTAATTATATAGATAATGCAATACATTAATAAACAAGTTGAGCCTATGATTATGGCTATTGGTAGGAAAAGGTGCCTCAGTGAAGCACTCTTCTGAGAAAAATTGAATAAAAATTTCTGGATGAACTTAATAAATGAAATCTAGATTTGAATTTTGCATTCCAGAATGATTAGATATATAATCTTTGATTTCTTTGAATTGCAATTTTCAGCATTTTTCTTCACATAAAATGCACCCATAAGACATTTGATATCCATTATATTTAAATTTGAAATATATGCTTTAACCGAACAATAAAGAAAATTACGTATGTGGTCAAACTGCCATTTAGCTGTGGATAAATATCCAAAATCAGAAAGAATGGAGCACAAAATTTAAAAACTGCTTTATCACCAATAATGTAATTAATTCCCTATACGCAATCCTCGAGGAGACAAAACCGTATATAATTTGAAAAGCCTGCGTAATTCGTATCAAAAGCAGTAACTAATAATTATGATCTTAATATGTGTCTTAGGTGAAGCATGCCTTAAGTGCTATGTTGTATAACTTCCAAAACAGCAGCAGTAAGTATTAGAACTGCAAGTTCAACTGCCAGGTGCTTTAAAAGAACACTTTACACATTTTTCTCAAACTAATTGCTAAGACTCTCACTGGCAAAGAGAATACGTTCTATTCTGTACACCGTATAGGTAATCTTTGTGCCTTCCGCACTGAAGATCCGTGCTATGGCGTGAGGTTGCCAAATCTCTCTCATAAATTAAAATTTGCATGACATTTTAACATTAAATTCTGACTAAGTTCATTCGATTTGAGGCATAAATGCATTGCAACATTGTTCACACAATGTTTGAGCAACAATAAGTGAAATAATAAACCATTTATATTCATACGTTAAGAAGCTAGATGCCTACAAATGCATATTTGATATTTTTCTTTCTTTCGACAAACCGATTCTTTATTGGCAGTAATTACAATATACATATTTATTATACTCATGATTCAGAATCCCTGGTTAACAAGCAGTACCTTCCACCTGGTATAATATTGCTACTGTCTTTTTAAAACAGTATTGTTATTTACATTTGATATTGTTGTCTATGTTATGTCAGTGTTAATGACAGTCATCGGGAAGAATATACCAACCAGATTCATAATTTGTTCCTTCGTTCCTGGGTGAAATGTGTAATTTCTTTACGGGATACCTATCAGAAGCACATCAAATTTATTTAATCTGCTTTTGTACCTTATTCTCTGGTATTTGTATGTAATACTTAAAATACTATCTCCTGGTAAAAACGGACATCTCAGAGAGAAACTTTCCATTCAACTGCACATTCTACATTTAGGTAGACTAAATAGCTCGAGTTTGGGTAAAAGATGATTCTGATATAGAGTATACTTGTGGATACTTCGTATACCTTATCCCGCTTCAGATGTATTCTGCCGCGCTACCTTTCCTTCCCCTTTCGCCCCGAGTTACTGATGTATATCTGTGAATGGGCATATACATACAAGCACTGTGCAATGCAACATCAGGCGATCAGAGCGATGTAAACACTCCGATAATGGTGGATGCACATACTTTTGTCACCCCGAGTACCAGGTTTAAACTGAAGGATCTTTTCAAAAGAACTTACATGCACTCTAGATTCATTAACTATTTCCATTAAATACTTTATTCACACTTTAAGTGAAGACAAACCTGAAACTTCTGTTCGAATATATTAAGATCAGGCATGGGGAAGTGGGGTGATAGAAATGTAATTTGAAGTGTGAAGAACTGACAGCCCCTTAGCCTGCGCGTAAGGAAATAAATCTATCAAGGTAAATATTATATATATATATATATATATATATATATATATATATATAATTAAATAGTGCTTTGGTGTACTGTTAAACTTAAGAATTATTGAACGCTTTTTAATAATTAAGGTTTCGAATGTATTCGCTCTAATAAGGTAGCAAGAGATCTGAATAAATCTGTATATTATGAGCTATTATTCTTTATGCTTTCATATAGCATTTGAATGTATACCCGTGCAAAAAAGAGTTAAGTTATATACGTGCAGTCACACACACACACACACACACACACACACACACACACACACACACACACATACACACACACACACAGACACGACAGATCAACAGGCAGGCATACTTATTTGTTGAAAATGAAATTATTTGGCACTCTGGAGTTATCTGCGGCTGAAATAGCCTGGATTCCAGACATGACTTTTTTTTAAACTGCAATACCGATAGATTAATTTCAAAGACATTTAAGGGTTGTTTCCAAGCCTCTCAGAGTAGTAGTGTAGATCTAAAACTATAAATAACTATTTTGTTAATACTTTTAATTTTCAAAATTAACATTTAAGAAGCATACTAGCTATATCATATATCTCAGGACTTAAAAGTTTAAGGAACTCATACGTTAAAATTAGAAGTTTCCTAATGTTCAGAAGAGAGCACTCTTATTTGTTCCAGTACCACTGTGCTCGTATAAGAACCGTATAGAACCGTGGGCTAATGCGGGTAATCCGTGTTTTAGGAGCCATATTCACATTATAAGACAAATAAATACACAAAATGTCTTAAAGTAAATTTCAGTTTTAGACCTTAGTGTCACCTTTTGCTCCTGTAAGTATGTTTTCCACAAGTTCTCTGGTGCTGTAGTGAGGAAGTACTTTACCAAGTAAGAAACTCCGGTAGTGGGGTGGGGAGTTTGCAGTAGCTTGGCATGCGAGTCACTGACACATAACAAATGGCTGGAAAGATAGTCAAGTCTGGGCGCTGCCTGCCATTTGTCGTCCTTATCGCGCAGGCGCAAATGCTTCCGGTTTCTGCTTCCATATGGTAGTGCCGGCGATGATGATAATGATGATGTTAAAAGCGGTAAAGAGCTTTTCGCGAGATGCATATCACTTTCAGCATGCACATACCGCCCTAAGCATGACTATTTCCCTTTGTTAAAGAGAATGTGACCCAACGAACCATACGGCGAATGGAACAGAATCGCTGTTTTGTAGTAGCTACTAGGAACATTAGCAGCAACGTATAACTAGCGGTACATTTGAGAGGCTGCAGAATTTTAATCCTCTTGGGAGAGCCTAAAATGTAGTAATTCTGTTTGTCTATTTAGCAAAATGCAAGTGAAATCCTTGACTTAGGCTTTGAGAATTTAAGATAAAACAATCCATTTGCATTTAATTAAACATGCACAAAGCCATAAATATGCACAAAGCGTTAAATTCCAGGTACGCTCTCTTCATAGCGGCAATTACACGGTAGTATTTTTTGAAAAATGTCAAGAAAAGTCTTTCAAACTGCATACAGAAATCGTTCGGGCAGCGATTTTCCTTGAAATCCTAGATGTTCAGAATGCGGGATATGTCAACTACCATTAAGTTTACACCTTAGTGCAATACCATTTGAAATGTTTAACGAATCACGATTCAAATTCTCGTACATAACATTTCAACAAAATATATACAACGGCTCGCCCAAATAATTGCATTTTTCTTTAATAGCTCTTTAAATAAACAAATGGTAATTCTATACCGATATCGACCAAATATTATATATATGCGTATGAGTGTAGGAACGGAGGGGGGATATCCTGACCAACCGCAATCCTGACATGGATATTTTGGTGGCTACCACACCCCAGGGGGAAGGGATGGGGCGAAGTAAAATCGTAGGCTGGTCAGAGAACGAGCCAGTGAAGCCCAGAGACGCACAGAAGTCCCTAGTAGTTACACCTGGCACACAACCGAAGTGCTTTCCCCACCCAGGGAGAGAGCAACGTGCTGATGGTGCGGGCGGAAACTTCTAGGGGGGGGCCAGGGAAGTGTTTGCAGAGTGCAAGCACCTGTGCCATCTGTCCACATCCACGAGAGAGAAAGATGACACGGGAGGGAAATTATAAATGAAGGAGAAAGAATCGGTAGAGAAGAGAACCCACTCCAGTACTCGCCTAGTGACAAGCGAAACCACAGAAAACCCCAAGTTGGTGGACAAGGATCGAACCCGGGACTTCACGTTGTCGTGGCGCCACCTCGCTCATTAAGTGTTACATGTTTCAACAAGTTTATCAAGTTGGTATATGGAAGCTTAGTGTTGTGGTGTATTAAAGCTGGTGTGCGGTATACTGCCATTATCGCTTATCTCATTTCAGCAAGAGGTAGTTGTGTGTTGACAGTAAGTAGGACTACGATCTCTGGGTGAAAGTAAATTGTATGCGTGCGTCGAACGTCGGCATGGCGCAGTTTAAATAAGCGATCATCAGCTACTGTCAAAAATTATACAAGTCTACTAGGAAACTCCTCGGATTAGCGGCACACATGCTTCTTTTTAGGACAAAGATTGTTTAGAGGATGACAAGCATACTGGTTGACCATAAGTGATCCGAAATGATCACCATATCGAGGAGGAGGCAAATGTGTATGCTAATCACTGCCAATTGGTAGACCATTTCTCAGCAGCATAACAGAATGGATTAGACATAATAAGTGCACAAAATTCTGTCGACTAACCTGAACATGCCGCGTCTTACCTTAAACCAGCGGAACAATGGTAATTGCATGACATGTGCTTGCCCAAGAGGTACAGATCACCGCTGTGCCACTCTGTCCATGTTCAGCTGATCTCACACTGTATGTCTGGTGCCCACTTCCAATTGAAAAAGAACTAATGTACATACATTTCATTCGACTGAGAAAATCGCGATGAACACAACGAAGGACGGAAGGGATTTTTCTACCAGTATATTTGTGTAGTGTTTCCGGTATCAGGTACGAGGGTCACTACGGAAGTTTTAAGGTGTGAGAAAATGAAAGTTGATCTACTCGAATTGGATGCAGGATGGGCTAGTTCCATCCTTTATGAGTAATCTGGTATCAGCTAGTCACTCTCACACTCCAAGAATTCCAGCACAACAACGAAGAACAACCCGTGGCACGCATGGATTCAGTCCCTGAGATGAAGCTTGGAAAAGAGCATTTTCGCTCAAAGATTTTGTGCGAGCTTAAAAGTGGGTGAAACCAGTGCCAGTCATGACGTTTGTCACGGGCGTCTGGGGACATTGGTCCTTTTAATGCAACAGTTTCTGGGTGGTTTGAGGAATTTAAAGGTGCCGAACATCTTTAAAAGTTGAGGAGAGAAGCATGCGTGTGGTATCGGCAGTGACCAAGGAAAACATCGCAGCGTTGAGAAAAAGGCTTCACGAAAATAGCCATATAACACTTAAGGAAATTATTGAGGTCGAATTGCAGATTGAATCGCCAGCAGTTTTGAAAATCCTCCATGAATTCCTTCGTGTGAGGAGGGCCACATCCCGATGGGGTACTTTTGATGCTATCTCCCGATCCATCTCACATATAAAGTAAGCACAATAACTGATACTTAGTGCAATCGCCAACAATATGCAAACAAGTATGTTACTATGCTGTAAGAATATTTGCCTGTAAAATGCCATTGTATTATTAGTTAACCCATGCATATACCACTTTTTCACTCCCTATACCAACCATGTCCAAATACAGGCTCATGAGCCGACCACAACCTACTCTCGCTGCGTATCGCTTACACTTTGTATCTACCGACACACTCCACCTCCCATGAAAGCCATTTTACTTGCAGCAAACAGTGGTAAATTGTAGCGAAGTGATGTAAGTATTGTTAATAGCATTTGTAAAGAGCTCTTAAGGGTCGAGGGATTTAAAGTTGCTCCTAGAAATAAGTATAATGTAGTCTTAGGGTATTTAGTGCTCGTATATTGGCAATTTTTGCATATGTGTACATTTGCGAGCAAATTGTTCCTCGAATGAGGTAAATAATATAATATGTAATATAATTTTTCCATCTCTCGACAGATCTAAAAATATGAGCAACAGATGTGCCGGATTTGGAAGGCTAATTTACTGTTTCTTGAAGATTATCGCTTGTGGTATAAACATGTCTAAAATTTCTTTGATCTTGTGACTGCTTAGTAGACATCTCATATGCACAATGTTTATTGGTATTTTAAAAGAAAGCTAAAGAAATACTGTTTAAATAGAACGAATCATATAATGAATCGTCTGAAATTCTAATTTGCTTGCAAACAGAGCAGGTGGCTGTAATAAAAATGTTATATAAGCACGGTTGTTTATTTCTCGATATAGTGGTAAACAAACGTTTGGCAGGCTGACCCCGTGGCGCAGTTGGTAGAGCACCTGCCTGGTGTGCTAGGGGACCCGGGTTAGATTCCCGCAGGGGGGTAGGAATTTTTCTCCAGCCAAGATTATTCCTCAACCTTCGCCGAGTCTGTAAGTATGAATGAAAGTGTGAATGTGTGTGTGTGAAATAATTCAAAGTATAAAAACCGCCAAAATCGAAAAAAACCACCGTTAAACGTGTAACACCATTTTTCAAAAGGCAAGGCCGCCGATATGATCTCTGCAGTTAAAGGCGCGATATAAATGGAATAATAAAAAAAAGTTTGACAGTGGCATGAAGTACGCAAAAGTTTGTAAAATACCCATAGATACACTCCATCCTTGCTTGCATAAGTGATTTGTTAATGGCTCAGGTTCGTAAATTGGTGTAATTTCACAAAGGTTCATAAAAGTTTTGCTAATCCCCACTTACTTGGCCTAAATGAAACTGATGCCCAACATTGATGTTGGTTTGCTGCAGCGTTGTCTGAGTTCACCTTAGTTGGCTGTTACCATAATGACATTTCTATGTTGGCGTGTAAATACAGAAATAGTGCATGATGAAGTATCACTAGCTTCGAGCCTTGGAATTGTCAAACCTTTTTTCCGACTTTTTTCAATGGCACGAACTCTAAATATTGTAATACTGCAATCTCTGTGGATTCCTTCACAATAAAATATAAGCACAGTGTGAAACTGAAGGGCTTGGTGAAAGAACCGGTGGCTCCATTTTACTTCAGTTTGAACTAAAAAAACAGAATAATATGAGTCTTAAATTTGAAATATTGATAGAAATACGGTGAAATATTGAAATTAAAAATATATTGCATTAAAGTTAGATTATGAGAACTTTGAAGACATTTAAGCTACCCAGGTTTGTTTTATACAAAGACACACTATTTTGAGGTTTCGGTTGGAAATGTGTTTAATACCAGAATGTCTGTTGTTTAACCAAACAAACGTGCCTAAATATCTTCTAATTAAGACACGGGTAAGTATAAGAAGAGTCAAATAATCATAACAAAGCATATAACTTCTTAAGTGATTAAGTCTTAAAATATATGAACTGAAGTTCAACATTCGTTTAATAAGCATGTAAGTACATTGGGCGGATGCTGATGCTCTTTACTCATTATCTGGCTCGGACAAGGTACTGGCAACTTGTCACATGTCAAATGTCGCATGGGGGAGCATATTGCGTTGCTAACTTCATCACGTTGCGAAACTTAGCTACTCATACCTTAATTGGGAGCGCACCATTATGAAGGTATTCCGTAGGAAATATATTGAGGCATTTCATGACAAACTCTGGCATTATCAGTCAATTTAATCCTTTGCTGCACTGAACCACTTCTTGATTATCTTGAGAGTGTTTAAGTAATCTGTACTGGGAGATAGTAAGTTTCTCTTTGTGTTTGTTGAGGACACTTCGTTTGAATAAGAGTTTGAAGTGTCCTGCAAAATCTAACATCTGATTAATCGGAATCACAATACATTTCTTGCAGCTCCTTTAATTCTGCAGCAGCATGCCAGTTCCATGGAACCATTTGGTTCTTACATAAGATGAAAGAGAGATTTCCCCTCCCAGGATTTTCATTTTTGCCCAAAACTTGAACTACCTAGTTCTCTCACTAAGCCCTACAATTTTACTGCGTATTAATATAGTGTGCCCCTTAGGCTTCTTTGGAGCTGCACCTCTCTTACTGGTCAAGTGGTAGCAGTATTTGGGGTAAGGACCTGCACAAGTATACTTACACATCCTCTTCACGTTTCTCTCTCGACATTGACGCTCTCTCTCTCTCTTTCTCTCCCCACTATTTTGTACGCTAAATAAGATTTACAATATTCAATTCTTTAACCGCTAAACAGCCAACTTTCTTCACCAATGCTATTTCAAAGATCTGTGCATCCTAAGAATGCAATACTTAATTTTTCAAACTTTATTCACGCCTCCAGCCCTTAACCTAATACTATTTGTTTGAGCACTATTGTTTTCAAGGCACCATATTTCTACATTTCAGAACTTTGTATTTTAATAACTCTCTGACATAGTTTTAAGGAACCTTACTTCGAGAATTTAATGAACAACTGGCTAAGAGAATAGATCTTCAAGTTTTAGGCAACTCTAATACTGTCCCTCAGTAGAAAAAGGTTAGCTGAAGGAATGTCCTAGGTGAACATCCCTATCACGCTAGTGATCCACACATGAGTATTGCCAATTGGTGTCAGCCAAGTGTTGCACAGATATTAAATGTAGCTAAAAAGGTCACGACATCAAAATAAATACTACACGTAAGTAATTAAACTATAGTTGCATATATTTAATAATTTTTTAAAAGAAAAATTCACTTCCGTAATCAGAAGAAGAATAGCTCATCTTCCAGTTGCACCACAAGCAGCTCTACTGCAGATGACCTAGAAAGCTGCACTGCATATTCAGTGCGCCGTGTGTATGCTTGATTTGAAACAGTAACACGCATTTCAGGCAATACAATATAGCCAGCTACCAGACTTAGAGCATTTAAGCTAGTTATTAAGCTATGACAGTCAAAGTGACTAAAAAGTAGTTCCACATTGCAATTGGAAGAGCAAGAATATTACGATTGTAACAATCTACCGTACGTTCTTTGACCGACCGGTCCGCTCCGCGGCGGCACCGCACCGGGCGAGAACCTGCGCGCTCTCCACCAGAGTTACGCGTAAGGAACCGGCAAGTCACGGGTACGGAACACCTACTACTGTACTGACTTGCATTAGACTTACTTGCATCACTACAGATATTGGAATTTATTGCCTTCAACGTGAACACATTCCCTATATGTCCGAAAACAATTCTGGTTCACTTACAAAAGTTAATGTTGACTAATTGCCCGTATGTCTCTCGTGATATTCTTCTTCAGTTTTTGTTATGTGAACGTGTTTGATGCGTACTCTTTACTCTTTAACGTTCCCTATAAATAAAACTCACATGGAGATAGATCAGGGGAACTAATTATTTGGCCCTCATACGTATGTCATGCATGAAACCAGTCACACAATTTCCCATTTCTTGCTAGTTGCAGGAAAAAATATTTAAAATAGAATTTACAAACATGTGAATCAACAGTTGTGTCGTAAGTATGAGACTACGCGTGGTAAGGAACCTAATAATATGGTGATTTTCAGTGGCCCAGTATCAATTGCTGTGAGTAGGAACTAACCTTGAAGATAAAACCACGCTTCGTCAGTGAAGAACGTTAAATGTGGGTCCATGTTGTCATTATTAACGGACTGCTAAAACCAATTGCAATAATTAACCCTATTTACAGCATTTTGTAGTTGTAAAGCATGAACTTTAAAGTTTCAGAAGTTTCGCTACCACGAAAGTTGACATCTTGGAAATGTTAATCGCTTGTGCTAAACGTCTTAGTGATTTTCATTTATGGGTACGCTAAGTTATATAGTGTAAGCATCAAATCCGCGCACATTACAAGAATTGGAGGGCGATATCACGAGAGAAATATAGGCAAACGGTCAACAGGAACTTTTGCAAGCAAACCAGAATTGTTTTCGGACATATAAGGAATGTGTTCACGTTGAAGGTCATAAACTTCAGCATATCTTGTGATTCAGGTAAGTCTCTTGCAAGTTAGTATAGTAGTTAGTGTTCCGTACCCGTGACTTGCCGGTTCCTTACGCGTCACACTGGCGGAGAGCGCGCAGGTTCTCGCCCGGTGCGGTGCCACCGCGAAGCGGTCCGGCCGGTCAGAGAACGTACGGTATTTGTAGTGCCCAGAACTTCACTAGGCTGTAATGTTTTGGCGTTTTGTCACATCCGGCTTATGCCTCGGATTCTCTATTTCGCTTATTCGAGAGGGAATTCAACCGTCATCCTGCTCAAGGAAAATACTTCTTGCAGTGCACTTATACTATTTAATATACAAAAACGCTATTTGTCCTCAGATAGCAAAGTATCAAGTCAAACATTTTGAATCCTCCATAATTATATCTAAATGTCATCTAAAAGCGTTAGAAAAGCCAGCAGTCGCTATCTGACTTCAAAAGACTCCAAATCGCCAGAGTTGTTAACACTGTCCGATACTCACATTTCGTAGCAAATAAACTGACTGCATGAGCGAATTAACAGCTCAGGCCCCCCTCTCTACCTCAGGCCCCAGTCGCTTTCTTCTGGTGTGCAAACTGTAGGTACATAGCATATAGAAGGGAAAACACATGCATCTTAGGGAAATTTTTGCTATAAACTTAATCAGTTGTTTCGTATTATAATATGTTTGGGTAAGTGTCTTGAATATCAACGAAAAGCACACGTGTGGATACCAAAGAGAACACTAGAGGCCAGTGTATCTAAACAGTTATCCACCGTGCAGCAGCACAAGCTCCAGTACTGAATTTCAGCTTTCTCTTTACCACGCTTAAGTTCCCTTAGCACGCTAAGTTGTCCAGCGTCTAATACTGCACTGCAAGCAAAATAACAAGTAAATATTTATCATGATATATTACGGAGCGACCGGCCTAATGCCTTCCGTAACGAAACTACAAGTAACTGCACTCAAGATGGCCGCCGTGGACATAGCGCGCCTCCCTGCGGGTGGAACTCGAGATACGGTTAATAATTCAGCTCTTTTCTAGTTGTGTGTGTATGTGTGGCCCGGGATCGATAGCACTTAATTTGTACTCGAGTCGGCGCAGCGGAAAGGAGAGTGAGAGTGAGAGGGAGGGAGAGAGAGAGGGAGGGAGAGAGAGAGAGGAAGAGACCAACGTTTGTGCCAGCTAAATTTACAGACCCCCGTGTTTTAGTTAACTTTATGGTTTTGGTAGTTCTGGAGCAATTCCCTGTTTATTTATCTTCTCGTAATACATACACGTATACCTACTGCTCTGGTTTCTTCTTCCTCCTCATCCTTTCCTATATCCACCAACACTATTTTCAATTTTATCCTCTCGCTTTCCACTCCAATCATCTTTCCTCATCATCTTCGTTTTCTATTTCTGCCCAGAAATTTCTTTTCTCCTTCCACCATCCTTTTCACTTTCCAGCTACTCCTTACAATGTGTTCGTCACTTTCCTCGCATATGCCCTCCCCGTTCATAACGTTTTCGTATTTTGCTCGAAGCAGAGCGCAGTATGTACATAAGTACACTCGTTCTGCCAATGATTTTCCCATTTCAAAAGTAAAATCTCTTTAGAAAACCATTCAAGTTTATGGTTGACTTATATAATATACACTTCACGTTGGAAGTTCTTTTAAGATACGGGGAAGATGATATTTAAAAAAATCAATTACGTGTCGAAACCTATGCATGGGTCTCTAGTTTCCTTTGTATGTTTGTGGTATGTTCCTTCTTGGCGTAATAATTTAGTACGTTATTATCTAGTAAGATGGTTATTTTTTACCTTCAGTTCCAAGACAGAATCTCCGTACGTCCCTTTTTGCTGCTTATTGTTCCTGGTTCTAATTCAGTCGATATTTGCATGAAAACTCCTGTTTTATGGTGTTATATACAAGGACAGGGCTTAATTTTTAAATACAATTGATGTCTTTTTTATCTTTTTTATTCTGATTTACAAGAATTAATAACGCTCTTGAAATACTGGATAAGTCTCAATTTACCTTTCTCGTGAAGATACATAGAATTATTTTCGCAATTTTTCGAAGCGCTGTTATTTTTTCGAAACATAAGACGATCATCTTCCCAAAGACTCAGTATTTTACAATTTCTTACGAGAGCTTACAAAGAAAAACTGTATCACTGACTAAATTTTTTCTGTAAGCGTTTATGTTCTATCATTAGTCTGATGGCCAGCTTCATTAAGATTTCCTTCTTTTCTTTTAAATTACGTTAATGTTACGCTAATATTAGTTTTAATTTTAAGCGTCTTTAAATTTTGTGTATTCCACGCAGTCATGCTTTCCGTTAGCTATGCAAACATGTTTTTCTTTTACTATGCATTTGACATCTACATTACATAACATGCATAGAAATAAGCGCTCGGGGCCATTGGTCACGTAGAGCATTGTCAGCAGAAGCAGGGTAATACAAGGAAAATCAGTAGTCATAGAAAAATCTAATTATTCTAACATCTAGCAGGCACAAAAAAGCGATGATACACTGTTGGCCATAAAATACAAGATGGCCACATTATTTAAGTTTTCCAAACATATTAGCAGGACATAGTTGTACTTGTTGCGATTTGTCAAGTAGACAATTAAATACCTCCAGGCGCATACCTAACCTAACTCCTTAGGCTAATATATAATTCATTAAGTGTGGAGGTACTGCTTCAAGCATACGTTAATCAGATCAGAGAGTCTGCATGATGAGTGTATCAAATTGTATGTCCAATAAAATTGGCAATAAGTAGTGGTTTCGCCTAAAAGATATAAATTACATAAAAAATTTGAAGCCATGTAGCTTCTTGACGATTGGGTATACATAGTTTATTATTTCACTAACTCGCGCAAATAACGCTGCAATGTCTTTCTACCTTCATTTACCCGCAAGTTAATGTTAAAATCCATGCCAAGTTTAATTTCTAAGAGAAATGCGGCAGTGCCACGCCGCGTGTTCTTACGTAGGTGGTTGAAGGGCAGGCACATCCGGATGAAGGGGAAGTTAGAGCAGGTATCGCCGGGCGTTACTAAACATGAGGAAGGGAAGAGCAGGTGACAAATTGTTGCACCAGGTATACGAATTGGTAGGTGAGATGGCTGCTTTAGCTGCCATTTATGACAATGAGCTCATGCATTTTATTTCAAATCGACAATATACAAAAAAAGGCAATCGATTTAGCAAAATGAAGAGGAACAATTTTATTTATTGTGTAACAAAGCAATTACTATTGTTTTATCTCGTAATGGATGATAACAATAATGTGTATTTTTGGGAAAATATATATCCCTTTACTGTTTTAACCCTAAAATAAGTGATCATGATTGTTTCATCTTTCTGCTTTCTTAACTATGGAAAACTGAATCATTATTACTTGAACAAATACATTATTTCAGTAACACACATCTGTCAGGCGTGACATTTCCATTTGTGTAGATTTTCCCGAGATAGTGACCTCTTTAGGGGTACGGTAAACACAGTGGGTGAGTGGTTTGTTTATATCTGATGCTGGGCTCAAAGTACAGGCCAGTCGCATAAAACACAGGCCGCTGGTAAGTGCGAGAAATAATTCCAACAGCTCAGCCTTGCCATGTACATTGTTCAAAAATGGGCATTTTAATGAAACGACTAAACTTGCCGAAACGAAACTTAGTATTTTATAGCTATTAGGCAGGTTATGCTGGCCGAAGCAGTATCTTCCACGCTGCAGAGAGGTACTGACATATAATCAAAATATACTGGACATATCCGGGAGCACTTCAAAACGAAAAAGCATATGATATTTAGCGGTGAACTGAACCGGTTAATATTTCTTACTCCACAATAAAGTAAAGCTGGAGGTACATATGCGCTATTATATTTGGCTTACTATTGCCTATTAATAAATTGTTTCTTTCCGGATATATTTCTAAACAATTTGTTGCTTTGAATTACATTTAGTTATTAAATTCTTAAAATAAGTTTAGTTAAAGCACGGTTATATAAGTGGCGTCGCTGTCCATCGCGGCGTTGTAAGGATATCTGTAGGGAACCTGGTACAAAGTTGTGTCGTGCCAAAGGTACCCTCAATATATTTAATCTCGTAAAGAGCTCATGGAAGGGACTCTCTAGTCTCAATGATGCTTGACGTGTATATGGGAATTAGCTGGGACAATAAAATCCCATGTTCCTATGGGGTGCCTGTGATGAGAGTGGGGATGGACCGAATATTTGCAGAAGACATGTGCATGAAAAGATAAAATTAACATGCTCGGCGCTAATCATAACCTTCAAGTGGTTAAAAAACAAGACAGTGAAAGATACGCCACAAAAACTCACTTCTTTTAACACTGCGTGATAATTTATTTTTTATACTGTCGCATCCTAAAGCTGGCAATGAAACCTGGGTAACGCAGTGAAGCAAAAGTTGAAATGAGGGCACGTGGTGAATCTAGATCTACGAAACGCTGGCAGCTCAAAGCGTTACATTATGTTAACCGTATTGAATTCACTGCGGCAGGCCACCTCGAGAGCGCTCATAGGTCGTCTCTACGACGGTGGTACCACGGCAACATGTGCGACTCGCATTTGGAAGGTCCTGGGTTCCATCCCCGTCGACCAACCACTCTCACTTGGGTTTTTCCGAGTTTCCCTTTATCACTAGGTGAATGCTGGGGTAGATTCTCTTCTCCAGGGGTTCCTTTTCCTTCCCTTTTCATTTTCCTCCCTTGTCATCTTTCAGGTTTGGTTAGAAGTGCGGTATGTTCCGGCGAATGCGGACAGATGGTACCGATGCTTGCACTCTGGAATTTCTTCCCTGGCCCTCCTGGAAGGTTCGCGTCGTCGCCCTCCCCCTGAGTAGAGGAAACACTTCGGTTGTGCGCCAGGTGTCAATATCTGTAACTGTTCTGACTTCTGGCATCTCTGTGCTTTGCTGGCTCCATTCCCTGACAAGCCTACGGTCGCATCCCTTCCCCTGGGGTAGTGGTAGACCGCAGAAGATTCATGTCGGGGTTGATGTGGGTCTAGTTGTTCCCCTCCGTACTACACATACACACAAATATACATTTAGATCAGCCCATAGAGCTTTATGTTACGCAAAAGAGTCGCGTTACACGTAGTTTTCCTTGCCAGCAAGACCTGGCACAGCTCATAACTCCTTACCGAGAGCTACACGCCCCTAGGTTGGTAAACTGCCTCCGAGTCACGCCAGCCATGTAGCATCCGGAATTTCTCGGACCATTACAATTTGTTGAAGGCTTCGTTGCCTACGCCTTGGGCACTTTTATTCTAGCCTACGGCCCAGCCTGTAAATACCCCAGCTTACATATCTGGCTATCTGGCTAACTATACACCTACACCATACCCCACACAGAACTGATCGTCGTAGACACATTCGAAGTCAAGTCTTGAGTTGGTCTTCTTCGTGATCCCAAATTAGTAGTTTAATGCCTTTTGCCATGAGGCGCCGGCCTTCTACATATTTAGATCTACCTTGCACCTTGATGCCAAAATGTCCGGAAGTTTTGCCTCATTATGAGCAACTTAAGATAACCGCAAACATCACAAAAAGGATTTCGAAAACAACTCGTATGTGCTTCACCATCGATTCAATATTATATAAATTTTGCCTCGTTTCTATACTATATAAACCAGAAACAACTGTGAATTAGCTATGAATTGCGCATTGGTTGCGATATTCTCAATTCAATAACATTTCAGTGACATTGTAACTTGATTGACTCTACTCACAGGACTGTGTTTTCGATCAATATTGATACAATATGGTATGGTTTTAGTCAATATTGGTCGATACTGAAATCCTGGTGCACGAAGTAAATACTCAACAGTAATATCACGAGTGTGTTTTATCTGTTCTGTAATTGCATAAGCACACAGCACCAGTGAAATTAGATGAAACTTGGGTGATATTTGCTAAAGCTATTTACTGAATAAAGGTCGAATAGGTGCTAATGAAATTTTAATTACTAATGTCATACCATAATATGTGTTCTGCATTCTTTTTAGTTTTCTTCCCTTCTGCAACTTACAAGTAATATATAATTGTGGTTGAGCTACGGCAAAACAATTGCAAATCTAGAGAAAATGTTGACGAACTTCAGCGATGGTTAACAGTTACCTGATCAAACCATATGGGCTGTGATTTGAAATGCTCTATTGAATGCCTGTCCATTACATTGAAAATAATCAACATAATTAGGTTGTCATGACCAATCCAGCAGAACTGCGCTTTATGGCTGCTCTTAAGGCATTTTCATATAAGCTTCTGAACAGTATCACAAAGATTTGTATATCGACATAAAAATTGTCGTCTAGCTTATACATCAATATCGTCATATATTGACAACACGATGGCAAAGTGATGGATTTTCAAGATGGAAACTCTGTCCGGAAATGCAGGTTTGGGCACTGGAAGGCGTCGAAATTTGAGAACGAGCGGTTCTGTCAATTTGTTCGGATTCGTTTTGGTGCCTTAAAAAGTAAGGTATGCAGCCCTTAAGCCATTTGTGTTGCGAATGAAGACCTGAGCTAATAACATACTTGCACATGCGTTACATTCCACCATATAGTACTTGGTGTGCATTCTATATGGCTATTTGTGTAGTTTCCAATACAATAACGTTGCCAAAGCATTGCGACATTTAGCAGTACACAGCTGTGGGAATGGCCAAAAAGAGCTCCATCACACTTTGATGTAAATGTGCGGAATCACCTCAACGTCGCATATCCAAATCGATGGATTGGTAGAGGTGGACCAGTTTCATGATCATCACGGTCACCTCTCGACTATTTTCTGTGGGAATGTATGAAGAGTGTGGTATATGGCACTCCTGTAACGTCAACGGAGGGCCTCATTGTCAAGTCCACAGAGAAACTTAAAGCCTTCAAAGACAACCGCGCGTATTGGGTCATTTGCGAGAGGCTCAGGATCACCAATATAGGCTATATGATTACGTAGGAGGTACACAGATCGAAGTCCGATTGCAACGTAGACAGCTCGATGTTGGATTTATTGATAAAACCTGAATGCACACCCATCTCACACTTCGATGCTCTACAGCGTCCAAACCGTGCATTTCCGGACAGGGGTCCCTTCTTGTTGTCGGTGAGCTCCTTTTTTTAAAGTCACCTGTATATTTATCATAAATGGCGTAATATTATCTCTGCTTCTCAAGGCATCACAAGCATCTCGTATCAGAGATTCTAATACTAGGGGCGACGGAATATGCCAGAGTTGTGAGTTTATCCTACCTTTGACGTGCCCTTAGGTTTTGAGAATAATGCTGTACTTCCGTATCAGCTCTGCATCAGAAGAAGAATGGTTCCAGTACTCACCTGTAAATAAATAAAATTAATGTAAGAAATATGAATAAGAAACACAAAACAGCATTGCATATACACATTATTTAGAAACCTGAATATACTTGTGCAGCGAACAAAATTCATCAATATTAAAAACAGTTTCGTGTTATACGAGTAAAATTATGGAAGGTTAACTTTTAGGTTCCCCTTATTAAAATCTGCAACTGCCAATAGGTTGAACCAACATAATAAATAAATGCGATGCATCAGATTCACGTGATTTAATCTTCTTCATTTCTTCAACAAACTAAACTTACAAATGCTTATTCTTCTATTTCATATCATTCGAGATAAAAATTCTAGATTCTCGTATAGGAATAGATAGAATACAGTAGGCGTAAGAGACAGACAACCGTGTAATAGCTGGTCACTATGTGATGCATTTCAAATTCCATTCCCTTTGCATGGCCAAGAGATAAAGTATAAAAGAAATGAATAACGACTTCATGTTTAATAAAAGTAAAAGCACTTGAAAATTCAAACCAATAGCAAGAGCTATCTACAAAAACGCTGATACAAATTGTGTGCTTTACAGTTTACCAGCTGAGACAGAAATTGAGTTTACGCGAGCAATGATCACGTGTTTACCGCGAGGTTGTCAGGCAGACTTCACGTGACCAACGTAAAAATTCGAATCCAGAGGGACGCGCGAGTTATAGCGTTAGTAGGCAGTTGCCAGTCAGAACATGGAGTGAGTGGACGACGTAACGAATTTTTAAGATGTGAAACAGTTTTTGGCAGTTAGCTGTAGTCGGCTCCTCTCAAAATTAAGAGTGAAGAATTTGGCAAATAAATACACATAAAAACGAAGTTTGAACTTTTCCTTTAACACTCACGAATACCCTGAGAACTTTAGAGCCCATGCTTTTACTAAGATAAGTCGAGGTAATGACGCAAGGAGAGGGATCGCATTTTTTTTCATAAGTGGCGTCTTTATTAATGTGGTGCTGGTACTCAATAACATCTTACAGCATCCAATGGACACATCCAACGCGGGGTAGTTGAAAGATCTACAACCCTCTTCCCATCAGCGGCACGATAAGTTAGTCTCACAGCTAAGACAAAAACATTCAGAATAGAGGACTTAAAAGACTGTTCCCAGAAAACTCAAAATGTGCATTTTCATTTTTCTTAAGAATATCTTGGGCATAATCTATTTTAGTCAAAATCATTAGAGCATTTTTGAGGTCAACATTTCCAAAAAACTTTTCACTTAAAGCATAGCTTTAAATGTCACATCCTTGGAACATTCTGAACTAAAATACTAAGTTTGGTATTTAATGGATTTTTACTTCTTGAGTTGCACGCATATGCACACACACACACGCACGCACGCGCGCGCACACACACACAGTTACCTAAAAGTGTTTCTTGCATTCAGGGATCTCTAAACTTGTATTTCCAGTTAAATATTTTATCAAACTTTTGAGTGGAATGTAATACATTCCCTACTTACTATGTAAGAGATGGAGAAGGTGAAACTTAATCTTCTTTGAGTTGTGCATTTAATTTCAAAGAAAATAATGTAAAAGTATCAAAATTTCGCTGTGAAGATTTCACCGGAAATGTATCTTTTGAGGCCCCCTGAATAAAAAAAATATTAGTTTTAGAAAAAAGTGTGTGTGTGCGCACGCGCTGTCTGTGAACAGCGTAACTCAAGAACAAAAGGTCGGTTAAAAGTTAAAGTTGACATATAAGTTTAATATCTTTCAAGGATGGGACACGAAGTTTTGAACAAAATTCATCTGCCCTAAACTACTTATTACATGGAAAATGTTTCCAAAATTTGCATTTTCTCAAAAATGGCTCAAACGATTTGGATTACAATATTTAAGATACTTTTATAGCAAATTAGGTGCAAATTTTGAATTTTCTGGCTATAGCTCATGTAGTGCTCTTTATTCTTGATGACTTTTGCATAACTGGTAAACCCAGTTAGATAGACCAAATCTTACAATACAAAAAATGTAGATCTCGCCAAAACATATTTTTTTAGGAGTGAAGAGCTCCAGAGATATTCCTTGTTTTTTCGGTGAGTTTTGCAGTCAGATGGAAGATATTCACTTTTTTACCTGTTTGACCGTGCGAAGAGAATGAAATTTCAAAGCTTTAAAAATGGGTCAAAGCCTACTGTATTCCCATACTCCCATACCCATAGCAATGAGAGTTTGTAGGATATTTAGTACAAGAATAGAGAAAGTTATGTGAGTGAAACACATCAGAGTTTTTGCTATAAAATATTACATTTTATAAATACATCATTTAAGTCTCTACAAATTGATGGGTATGAGAGTGTATAAAAATGATGAAATCCAAATATTAACCTGATCAGGAAATGTCATTTTAGATCTCTTTGACCACCTCCAAACAAAGTGTGCTATAATAAAGCTAAAAGAAGCTGAATGAATATTTCATCATGAAAAACATTTTAAAGTGCCAGAAATGTAAGAAAGCATTACTGCAAGAATGTTTTGCTCAACTGCACATTCTTGATTTGGGAATCTAAATGACTAGAACTGTAAAAACCAACACTGGATATTTTTTTTCTCTGAGCATTTTTACAGGTAGTAGATTTCATCATAAATGGGTATCGAGTAATATTAACTGCTGCAAATTAGTAATCTGTTTCACATTTTGATTGCTGCGTGTTTGTTTCTGTGAATGTCACAAACACTGCACCACCAGATAAAGGCAAGTCAGGTTCCCGCTTCTCCCATAGCACACCGGATTGCGAGTAGTGGTAAAAATCTATACTAAATTGCGCTGAAGCATTTAGGCAACACATTATGGTATGCCCATAATCCGATGATGGCTATCAAGTGGACACAAATAAGCAGCTAAAATTGAAAACCGAAGCAATTCCCTTTCGAAGTTACACTAAGAAGCTATTTATATATTACCTGGACTCAGATCATCTAATTTTATAGCATATTCTGCATCGTGGTTATGTATGCCTATTTTAGAAGCTTAGTACCTTTGTTCAAAATGCCTGTTAATATCGATAATACCTCTACTTAGTGCCAATTTACAGAGCAAGTAAGCTTAAAAGCTACACAATTCCACTTCTCGTCAAATTACGTTTAAGTAGTTATTGATATTCC